>CAWUFW010007121.1:592500-1050523 GCA_963921515.1 Calotriton arnoldi
ATACTCTGACCCCATGTTAGAGAATCGGGGGAGTAAGTGACACAAGTTATGTGTGCAAAATTTAATTTTTTATTGCATGCGATATTCGCAGTGATGCCCCGACTGCCAGCGTGGCCCTTGTACTATTGCTGGGACGTTACAACTATCACGATGTTGTCGCGAATATTGGTGGAAATATAAAACATAAAGTATCTATATCTATATACATACCCTCGCTGGTCACAGTCACAGACTCATGGACTTACTCACATATCCACTCAAATACTCATACACTCAGTCACATGCTTACTGAGATACTAATGCGCCCACTCACAGACTCATTTAGAGACCTATGTGTGTACTCAGATAATCATTTAGAGGCTCATGCACCCACTTAGAGATGCACTTAGAGACTCATGAGCCTATTCACATATAGTATATCACAGGAAGGAGATCGTTTCTCTAACAAGCCGGTGCACTAGTTGGTGCTGCCTGGCTGGAGACTATGTCGCGGGGAGATCTGAATTTCAGATCGTGGTGCCCTCACACACCTGTTAGGGTGTCATGCTTCATCATAGGGCGCTCCTCGTCAGACCGGTGCTGCAATGTCTGACGGGCCTGGTGGCTACTTTGGCGGAGTTCTTTTGATCTGAGGATGCCGTAATGTGGTGGGTACACGTGGGCAATAGGTATTGGATAGTGATGTGTGAAAGGTGACTTAAAATATGCTCCAGGCCCATACACAGAAAAAATTAATTAGATATGGGTCCTGGGCTAGGTAAAAACAGTGGAGCTATCTTGTGGTCACAAGGTACCAGGATAGCATTAAAGGTGTATGGTCAACATGTTTCGTGCCAGATAAGCCCAACCGTCGGGCAGCACTTCTTCAGGACCTTAATAGGAAATACCCCTTAACGGGGCGGGTGGTCTCCCTGCTATTCGAAGATGACCAAAATGAAGTGTGTTACTGGTCCCCAGTGTGGAGCCAGTATGAAAAATCCACCTATGTTGGGTCTTTGCTGTCAGCTGCTATCATTGTTCTCAGCGCCGGGACGCCCCTTTGCTGGGGCAGCTGTGCGCTCTACAAGACACCTTAACATAACATGCACGTTTGTCTTGTCTAGCCGTTAGTCACCTTTGTGAGACTCTAGATATTAGTAGTAATATTGGGCGGTGCCCTTGTCTCTGTCTCCATTGTGCACAATGTTGTCTCTTGAGTACTGATGTCGCGTTCCTGTTTGTCTTTTCCTTCTTTTTCCCCCTTTTAGGTAGATTTTTCATACTGTTGGATGCCTTAGCAAGAAGCCCTAATATTGGCTGCTGTTTAAAAAAATAAATTTAATACAGATATGGATTTGCTTTTGAATCTGTGGAGTAAACCACACCTCCTGTATCTCATTTGGACGTAGCATGTTCCTTCTCTATCTGCTGTGAACTTTTGACCTACTTGTTCCACTGGGATGCTAGGTACACTGAGATAAGAGTGTATTGGGGAAAGGGTGTTAAAGAGACTGAACATTTTTTTAAAAGTTGAGGAGTTATGACACAATATAAGTAATGGCAAACAGTATTTAAATTTATAAAAAAACTGAACCTAAATATCAGTTTGGGCGCAAAAACATCACGAACACGCGGAGACAGGAACCTCATTTTGAAACAAAGGAAAAGGGTTAACAGATGGTAACCATTCACAAGTAGAGATGCAGTAGTCTAAAATTAAAGACATGATTTCATTTGCTGCCTTTCTCATGCTCATAGAGTGGTATGTATATAACTTTTTAATTATTTAAAAAATGTACATTGGAAATGAAGATGTATATGGGAGTTTGATTAAAAAGAGTATCACAGTGATGTGAAAACAATATATCAGATGAACTGTATCTGGCAGCAGGTATGTGTTTAAGATGTTAGTACTGTTGAAAATTACCATATGCAATGCCTTTAAAAATTACATTGTTTTGAATGTCTAAGCATTATGTGCAGAATAGATAAATCTATATTATTTGCATTCTGGGAGTTGCAGTAGTTTTAGTAACATTATTAAACAGGAGTAGTGTAGTCAGAAATAAAATATAAGAAAATGTGCTGCGCAGGTATATGAATTATAAAGTAGTAATACTTGTTAGGTATATATTAGGGAGTGTTTGTCAATGTGGTTTTTAACTTATATGACCGGTTTGTGTATGCTTAGATGGTGAGATATGGTTTTTGTGGTTGTAGAAAGTTATATGTACGATGAGACTCTAGAGTTTACTTAAAGATGCAGAGAACTATATATTTTTGGAAAGACGGCCTGAAGGTGTATATTTATTATGAAATCACAAATATGTTTACATGGGGATCTATGTTCTTTAAGGCTGTTGAAAATTTCAAGTATATGGTGAGGGTGGTGTATTTCTTTAAACATGCCAATTTTAAAATTGAGAAGGGTTAATAGTGCAGAATGTCTCTTTAGAGTTCTTGTGCTAGCTTCACTTGGCGTGTAAATTTTCTTTGAGAAATGCTGAATATATGGTTTAAAGACACAAGAAATATTTTGCGAAATGATGTAGGTATGCCATTAAGAAAAGGTTTTGTGCTTTGAAAAAGTGAGAATTCTTGTTTTCAATTTTAGAAATTTACTGATGTATGTGCACGCTGAGTTACAGAGCAATATATGCTCTTAGAGAGCCATGTATGCAATTATATATCAAGTGTAAAATGTTGACTTATTCAATCACCCAGGCACTACACATGCACTCTTAAGATCATGAAGGTACTAATTATGTACTCATTGAACTATGCAGGTAACACCCATGCATTCATCCAATCACCCAGATAGTAGCAATATAGTCATGTGAATACACAGGCACTAACTATGCAGATATGGGACCACAGATGTACTTCCTACTTACTCAGAGAATCATGCAGGCACTGCCTATATTCTGAGGGAATCACCTAGGCACTATCTATGCACTCATCCAATCATCCAGGGGGTAATTTTTGTACTCAACCACAAACACATGTATTTACAAGTTTTAGTGAGGAGTATGTACTCTTTTAGAACCATCTGGTGAATTATATATGTACTCGTTTAATCAGGGGAGGGAGGGAGAAGCAGAGATTCACTCGGCTTCTGTTAGATTTAGACAAAATCAAGGGAGAATGAATCACAAATCCTGTTGTTACCAGGGTCTAGGGTTGTTATATATCGAAGACCCTCATTCACATTAAACATATGGTGCGGTATATCACAACTGTCAAAAAACCAGACGGTCTTCCTCCGGGTGGAAGAAAGGAGATCACTTGGAGAACCCAGTGTTCGAGTGATAAAAGTATCAATGATGATGCTATTCACATAACTGACAGAGCGGAGAACCAAGATATATCGCACCATATGTTTAATGTGAATGAGGGTCTTCGATATAAAAGAACCCTAGACCCTGGTAACAACAGGACTTGTGATTCATTCTCCCTTGATTTTGTCGAATTATATATGTAACCTGTCACACACTGTTTGCATGTACTCAGATTTAGAGAGCTATATGCTGTGATACAGATTAATGTGCAGACTTTTATATGCAGTGTTTCTCAAAATTTAATTCTGACACATCTAAGTAGAAACGTACTGAAACACTAAATCTTCCAGTGACACAGTGGTAGAGAGGCACAGAAATAGTTCTTATGTTGTGTTTTCGGATTTACAGTATTGAGACACTGTATGTACTTTTACACATTGGTTGATGTTTATTTAAAAATTTACCACAAAAGGGATAAAGTGTGTCTTTTACCATGTATTAGTGAGAACTGTGATATGGTGCAGCTGTGTTCTAGGAGAGGGTGCTATAATATTAAAAGGTAACTAATAAATTAAGTTTTGTGTTTTGGTTTGGGTTTGGTACATTGAAGTAAGTGCTTGTAGTTATGTTGCTAGGTTCATCTGTAGATTTAAAGCTGCAACATAACATGAAAACTGTTTTTGTATTATGTGTAAGCCAGTAATAAAGTAGTTGGTACATTGGCTAGAACAAAAATTAAAAAATACTTTTTTTTTTAAAGAACAATAGCTGCATAACTACAGACAGATTGCCTAAAAAAGCTCAGAGAAAAAAGGAACAGTAGCAACTACAGTATCTATGCAGAACTTAAAAATAAAAGGGGCAAAATAATGAAAAAGTGGTGAAAGAAAATAGAGCTACTGGTAAGAGGCCAAAGTCATTTCTTAAAAATATGTGTGGACGGGGACAGGGGGCGGATCGAAAGGAAGATGGCGGATTGATGCTGCTGCTGAGAGCTCGCACACGGAGCTGTTCCCATGCCATGAACTTTCTTTAGGCGGGAAAAAGAGGAGAAAGGAGAAAGGGAAACAAGAAAAAGAAGCTGCGGTAGCAAAGTCTTACTTGGAATCTCCAAAGGGCTTTAAAGAACCGGAGAGGCCGATATATATGATATATGTGGATTTCTCCTTTCGCTCTGCTGCTACTAAGGGGGGAAGGAGCCAGCGTTACCTACTCACCTGCATGATCCTCGTGATTACTCGGACGCCACGGCAAGTCTGGATCTCCGCCCAGCGAGGTCTGGCTGACTCCCGATGCTCCTCTCTCGGCTGGTTTTTCTGGGGCTGCGTATCCGCTTTGGCTCCACTCTACGAGATGGGTCTGTCAAAGACAACTGCTCAGAGTTGTGGACACTCTGGATCACGTTCTGCGGCTCCGATGGTGGAGACTGCTGGCTCTTCTGGCATGGAGGGGGACACACGCCCTTTCACTGTGAGGGGTAATTCAGCACGGTCTGTCACTTCCAGAGTCGGCCGCCCAATCATGAAGGTACTACAATCTGCTAAAGCTACTGAGGTTATTAACCCTGGGGGCACAGCAGCTTTTCCACCAGAGACTGAGATGGTGGATGCTTTTCTAGGTGTTGTACTCTCAGGCACCGGGGATAATATGACATTAAATGTTGAAACTGTTGCTAATTTGGGAATAACACAGCCATTTCTACGGCACGAGGATGACAACTCTGAGCATATGGAAGGGCTGTTACTAAATACAATAAATGTACCTGTGGACCTGGCTGTTGGGGATAATAAATCGAATGGGGAGCGAATAGAACAGCCCATTAGCCCAGCAATTGAGCAGCCAGTTACCAATCAAAATCTGTATAATCAGCAAGGAGAGACAATTACTCAACCTAGCATTACTCTGGGAGATTCGCTAGGGTTGAACACTGATACTAGAGGTGGCCAGGCTGGGAAAGTTACTTCAATATTGCAGTCAGAACATTCAATCAGCCCTTTATTTTCTAATACCACTGATTCTCTTGGTAGCAGCCCTAGTTGTACTGCTAGCCCGCATATAGCTAATACTAGCTGGGATAATCTTGCTGCAAGTAATGGGGCATCGCATGCTGAATCAGCCGACTTACCACTCAGCCACAAAAAAAGCAATGCCAAACTTAAAACTACTAGATCTTATAAAAAGGGAGCTGATAAGCAAGGTGATATACGGGATAGCAGGATCAGTGTTGGCAAACTGGCCTCGGTCAGCAGCCCTCTCAGTAAGTGGGTTACGGCAAAAGGAGAAGTTAAAAATCTGATATCACAACTCTCTGCCTCTGGCCCAGCAATGGGATCGGTACCAAAGCGAGGGCCTCAAAGCGCTAAACAGGGGATGGCTGTTTCAGATACGATGGACTCTACTATAAATAGGGACTTAGAGCATGAGACTGGTCACTCCCATTCTGCCTCTCTAACTTCCCTAATGGCTACAGAAAATAGCAATCCAGCCGGCTTGCACACTGGGCATGATGAAGCTTCCATTACGGTTATTCTCCAAGCATTGCAGGTCCAAAGAGAAGAAGCACAGGAATGCTACACTCAAGCCAGGGCTGACAGTCTATTGATCAAACAGTCTCTTACAGAGGTAAAAGGCAAAGTGGCTTCACTTGAGTCGGACATCACGGAGTTACAGCAGCGAGTAGCGGACACGGAGGATTATGTTACCAAATCAGCTAAAACCTCAGAAGCACAAGATAATCAGCTCAGGTTTTTGCAGGGAAAAATCGAGGATGTTGAGAATCGGCAACTCCGAAATAACCTCCGGCTCTTTGGCTGACTGGGACTCGGACAGTCAAATTCAACGGGCGATTAGGCTGCCATTAGTTTCTAACAAACCCGCAGGACGCTTTCCTAGGCCTTTCCTTATTTATTTTGGCAATTTCTATTAAGGCAGGCGGTCTCAATTAAGGCTTGACCCACCTCTCCTATTCGTGTGGATTCCTTCTCTGTTTTCGTCAGATCGGACTTCTGAAAAAATATCATGGACAGGTTATGGAAACTGCGCCAGCTTATTGACCCATTAAAGGCTGAAGGGGCACAGGTTTTTCTGCAGGAACCCGGCCGCCTAAAAATTATTAAGGATGGCCAAATACAATTGGCATATACGGAGCAGGATGCTCAGGAGGTCTTGGCTAGATGGCGCCAGGGGGCCTCCAAATAACTAAATAGCTATCCCTTTGTGGGCTTTTCTCCTTTCTCTCTTTCATAATGGTTATTTTTTCTTTGAGGGTTTTTCTGGCTTTGCTTACTTTTCATTTCATTCGACCAGATAAATGGCTGGGTTGCTCTGTGTGTGTGATGTCTCTCTAAGACTGTCCTTAATGACAGCAATGAGGGGGTTGATTCCTTTCCAAAGACATGGGGTGGGTGTTGGGAGGAGATTGCTAGGTGGGAGGGTGGGGTGTTGGGTAAAAGTATGGGGGGCACTAAATTTGTTAGGGAAAGTGCTGTGGAGGTGAGTCAATTTATAGGAGTGTCTACATTAATTATAGACAGTACTATTAAAGGTTATTTAAAGGCAGTTATTTGTACCGCAGGCGAGCTAATGATATATGATGTATTCTTCGTAGTAACATGGGGCTAATTCAATGTTTATATTGGAATGTGTCTGGGTTAAATGCTTGACGTAAACACCAATTGGAAAACGAGGAGATAAAAATGTACCGGCCTCATCTGACATTTCTAACGGAAACTTACTTGGCCTATAAGGATCGGGCACTGCTTAACCAGCTAGGATATCAAACAGTTGTGTGCACATCTCAGGGGGTAACGATTAGGGGCATTGCCATCTTAGCTATTAAAACACTCACATATAAAACTCATCAAGTCCTAGCAGATCATAAGGGGAGATGGGCTATAGCTCAACTTGAAATCTCTGGTATCAAATATGTTTTGGTGGCTGTTTAGGGGCCTAATATTGACGACCCTGAGATGTTTCACTCTTTAATGCTAACTTTATTGGAATGGCAATGAGTATTAATAATTATGCGTGATTTTAACTGTATCATGAATCAATCTATGGATTCTACTACTCGGCGAACAACTACAAGAATGCCGAAAGTACGGGCATCTATTCTTGAATTAGCACGCTTACATAATCTTAAATATATATAGAGAACCTTACACCCAAATCTCTTGGGGTATACATGCTATTCGCACCCACACAAGCAGTACTCAAGGATAGATTTGGTTTGGGCTAATGATACTGTACTTCGAACAGAGATTGAGGTCTGCCCAAAAGTTTAATCAGATCATAACCCTATTTTGTTCTCTTTTCAATCACAACCGACATGCAATCAAGGCGCCCTTTTTCTTTCCCATGCTATTTATTGACTGATGGCGATTACATCCCATATATGGGGAAACTATTATCAGAATTTATTCACTTTAATATTAATACTGCTCCATTATGTATTGTTTGGGATTCAATGAAGGCGTTTATAAGGGGTATTACACAACAATTTATATTACAAAGGAACAAAACCAGAGAGGCATCTATTAAGGTGGCTCGTTTAGTACTAGCTAACTTAGAAACATGTCATGCAACAGCCATTAGGTAGAATGATTGTAATCAGATGCAGATTTAAAATAATCTTGTAGAAGCACAAGAAACAGTAGCGGGCATACTCAAGGAAAGAGTGGCTGCCGCTTATAATAAACAGTGATCTATTCAATACGAATATGGCGAACAGGTAGGTAGGATATTAGCATACCAACTAGCCGATAATAAAGCTAAAAACCTAATAAAGGCTATTAAAGGAGCGCGCAACATACTTTATATAGAAACTCACACAATACTTACACAATTCGTATCTTTTTATGAAAGTCTTTATGCTCCATCGGACCCAATAGTAGTAGAGGTGTTTTCTAATTATTTAATGAGAGCATCCCTTCCATCCTTACCAACAGAAGATGCTGTCCAACAATGCGCAGAGATTTTACCAGAAGATATTCTGGTCGCTCTGTCTTCATTGCCTGCTGGCAAGGCTACTGGTGAAGACTCGATACCTATCGAGTTTTATTAAATATTTAGGAATATTACAGCTCCACTCTTTGCCAAGGTTACTCAAGAGATAGGCGATACTGGCACCGTACCACCAACTTGGAATGTTACTAATATAGTGTTTTTTCTTAACAAGGGGAAACCACCGGAAAAGTGCAGCTCTTATCATCTGATATCCCTTATTAATGCCGACACCAAAATATATGCCAACATTTTGGCTAACCGTCTAGCTCCCTTGATGCCAAGACTTGTTTCTAGTCAACAGCATGGCTTTATAGCTGGCCGAGATACTTCGGCACATATCAATACAGCTATAATGGCATCCTATAATGCCAAACAATGTGCTAGCAATTTGGGAATGATAGCACTAGATGCGGAAAAAGCTTTCCACCGTGTGGCATGGGATTGTCTATGGCCTACCCTTACTTCATTTGGAATGACAGGCTGATTTCTCACGTGGGTAAGGGCTCTTTATCGTGCACCACAGGCCAAATTGAATTATGCTGGTTCTCACTCTGCGCTCTTTCGTATTAAAAGAGGTACTCATCAGGGGAGCCCTCTCTCTGCATTACTGTTTGCCCTGTATCTTAAACCTTTCATTCGGGCTTTACTCACTAATAAAAACATTCTGTCACTATGTCCGGGTCCTAATGAATTGAAAATCAATGCTTATGCAGATAATATTGCTATCTTCACTACGAACCCGGGTAACTCCTTGGAATTAATTATGCATAATGCAGAAATATTTGGATCTTTTTCTGGATATAAATTGAACCCTCAAAAAACTCAGGTGCTATTGAATTTTACACCAGATAGCCCTATTATGGGGGCATGCCCTGAAGTTATTTATTTAGGCATTTGTATTTCATCTCAGATCGAACGCATAATTAAACTAAACTATGATGTTCTGCTTCATAATGTTAATAAAAAGCTAAAAAACTGGCATAAATTACCCATAAGTATAATTGGCAGGTGTAACATCATAAAGATGATGAGCCTTCCAAAATTTCTATATTTATTTTGTTCAATCCCTTTGAGAGTTACTAATTCTTTTTTTTTTAAATTATATGGCGCAATAAGCAGTTTCATATGGGGGTATAAACGTGCACGCTGAGCAATTAAACAACAAAAATACCCATATAGCCAAGGCGGTCTTCAGCTCCTGATTTTAAATTATATTACTGGGCTTCTTTTATGAGCCGGCAGCGTAGCCTCCTTTCAAATAGTGGCCAAGACTTTAATCGTAAACTTCTACTTGGCCAAGATTGCTGTAGATTTCTTTATCGAATTCATGATCCGAATTATTTCAACAGAGTACGCTTTAAGACTCTTAGGTGCTTAGACTTTATTTGGTGGGAAATTCTAGCTAGATACTCTCTTCCGATATACCACGATAAATTTCCTCTCTGGGATAATCCATCACTTCCAGATATTTTTCATGATAGTGTCTCAAAGCAGTGGGCTAAACTTGGGATTGATAAACTTGGAGACCTCTATGATTGCAATGGTTTTCGAACATTTCAAAATTTGCAAGACACCTTCTCAATGCCACATCAACTCTACTATAAATTCTTACAATTTAGAGACTTTTTGAGAACACAAGGTCTTAAATTGGTAGAGACATATGATTTATTGACACTACTACATATTGCTCCTCGGAAGCATGCAATTCGTGCGGCATATAAATATCTTTGCCAGGATAGAGTTGACCCATGTTTACAGCTAGCTTTAAAATGGAGCACCATCCTGGAGACTGAAGTCACTCCAACAATGGTAGATGATGCACTTACAACATTAAAAGACACTGTGTGGTCAACTAATCTAAGGTTACAGCAATATAGGACAGTATGTATGTTGTATTTTACTCCTAAGAAGATTGCTAGTTGGGGGCGACAAGGAGGTCAATCTCCGAGCAATAAGTTGAATTGCCCTAAATGTGGACTATACGCCGCAAATATTGTACATATGTTTGCTACATGCCCACAGCTACTGACATTCTGGCAGGGAGTTATACAGGCCTGTAAAAACCGCCTTGGTTTAGATCTGGTTTTCACTACACAGGAGAATATGTTGGGATATAAGAGAGACTCTAGCTATGCATGACGCGCACTGTTCTCCATTATATTAGTTGCTGCTAGACTAGCCATTACTCGGGACTGGATTTCTTCTAGGCCCAGTAACGCTGCAGAGGGGTGGGTTATTGTTGTGGAGGTTTTTGAGAGGGAAAAGTCCTTGTCTAAAATTAGAGGCTTAAGCTCAATGCTGAGATTTAATGCATTCTGGCATAGAATGATAAAAGACTGATAGAATACATTGTGATATCCCATTATAATGTTATGCTTGTATGATTTACATGTTTTCCTTTATTTTTTCGGTGATATGAATTTTTGCATTTGTAACGGAACCAGTACATGCTAATGCTGAGGTATATGCGTTTTGTTTTGCCTCCCTTGCTTGAAATTCAAATGAAAAAAAGTTTAAAAAAAAAAATATATATATATATATATATATATATATATATGTGTGGACATTTCCAAAGATTACAAAATAATTAAAATAAAATTCAAACTATGAGAAAGAATAACTGTGGACATATTCTATATAATGAGAACAGGAAAGAATGTAACAAAGATGGAAACACCTTAACCAGGAGACAGAAGCAGTTTAAGGAATTAGAGCCAGGATGTTTCATAGTAGAGTAGTTATAAATCTACTGAGAATTATGAAAACATATAGAAGAAGGAGAGAGGCACTGAAACAGAAAGAACGAGTTGAGAGAGTAGTTGATAAGGCCTTTGCTTTGAAGCGGAAGCTTTTCATTTTGATTATAAATAGAATGAAGACTCTTGATAAAATGGTGATGTGCATGAGGAGAAAAAAAAAAAAAAGATTACTGAATAGAAGTAACTTTTGTACATTTTTAGTGGAGAATGCAGACATACTTCTAGCACAGAGTCTTTCTTTAATGAAGAAAGTTATCTCCAGGATAATAGATTAGTTCATGCTATTGATTACAGAGGACGGTGTTATGAAATGAAGTATGGCGCTCCTATAGCGAAAGAGGTGATGGTACCTACAAATGTAGAACAAGTTATTGGAGAACAGGAACAAGGAAGGTGGAATCAGGTGCCTGAATAGAAATGGAATTGTAGTAGTGTTTGTAGTATTCAACAGCAATCCATTGATACATTAAGGACATTTGTAAGTATCTTTTCAAGGCGAAGTTTAAAACACGAAATAAGTATTTTACAAGGATTGGATCCTTGCAAGTTTAGAAAGCATGCACATTTGCAGGGACACTCACTTGCTTATTTATCAAACAAAGTGTGTCAAAGCACCATTCATCATTTCAGGATGTTAGCTGTGCACCACTCAACAATGCGAACTTTAGTTAGGAGGATGTACTATGTGAAAACTCCTGCTTTATCTTTACGAGAAATGAATAGAGCGATTTTGCATGGTACTGTGGCAGACGTAGAAAAGGTTTGTGATGATATACACTTTCATTTCTTTGCTCCTGAGCAGGATTCTAGGGAAAATGAAGAGTTGTTAAGAAGAGGAGTTGCAGAACAGGACACAGATATTACAGTTGATAGTTTTGAAAAGGAGATTACAAAATTTAACAAAGTTTATCTAAAAATGAGTATGTTTGTATATGCTGTTGATGCACTCACTAGAAGATTCAAACACAGACTGTTGACTTGTATTTATAAAGTGAAAAAGTAAATAATGATAACTGGCAAAAGTTAGCTGTGTATTTATTTGTAGAGGAATGCTTTGACTTCTTCATATGGCAAGTTATATGTAAGTAGTGTTACAATGAGTTAAAAGATAATACAATGAATAACACATACATATTAGATACCCATTTTGTAAGATAATAAAATGCTAAAGTAGAAAAACTATGAAGGGCAAAAAATAAAAAAAAGTCAACATTTATGATTTATTGCAACATTGCGAAGGACTGTTATGGACTGCTCTTCAGTACTCACTACAACTCCACAATCCATGCAGTATGATGCCATCCAGGAAAACTGTTGAGCCAAATCTTGAAGTTGAGATTGGACCTCTGAAGAGACTTTTTGCCCCAGTGCTGTTGCGGCTGCCATTGAAGTTGAGGGTCCTTCATCCTTGCGTTACCTTCTTATTGCTTTTACACTATTGCTATGGTATGTTTTTAGATGGTAAAGCATGGACGTAGTCCCGCAAGAATATTTTTTATTTGTACACCTTCAGAATGTCTGGTGACATATTGTGTATTGTGCAAATCTGCTCACTGTGAACTCCTCTTAGAGAATGTTCAAGATAGATAAATGGGCGTGTTCTTCTTATTCTTTTAGTTGAAAAGTTTATTATTCAATGATATTCCTTTATTTCCTGGTGACATGATTTTCTCTTCTGTTTTGATTTTTTTTTGTGGTTTTGTAAAGTTGTAAAATGGGTTTGTTCTTTTTTATGGTAACAAAAATTACAACTGGGACAGGAGGACTCCAAAAAATGTGCACTGAGAAATGTGCAAAAAATAAAAAAGGAGAAAACAAATTAGCCTGTACGATTTTTTGCAGTTTTGTGAATAGCTGTAACACACTGCTCACCAGCACTTATAACAACACTACAGTCCATGCAATACGTGGCCATTCTTGAAAACTCTGGAGCCACATCTGTTGTAGTAGTCTGCACCTCTGAAGGGACTTTCTGGCCGGGAATTGTTGCTGCTGCCAATGATGTAGATGGCCCTCCTTGTTTCCCTCTGCTAGATCCTCAGTTGTAGACATTTTCTATGATAGGTTTTTAGATTATATAACATGGACGTTGTCCCACATGAATATTTTTTGTTCGTCCCTCTAAAGAGGGTCTTGTCACAGATTGTGCATTGCACTAGTTTTGCAGCAGTTTTTGATTCCCCATGAGTTTGGGTAACTGGGTAGTTTGATGAGTGTTTGGTAGTTATGTTCTATTCCTGAGTTCAGGTGTTTCAAGTTATTTTTTGAACTTTGTGAAAATATGTATATATATATATATATATATATATATATATATATATATATATATATATATATATATATATATATATATATATATATATATATATATATATATATATATATATTCACTGAAAAAACCACAGGTTTCAGGGACGTTATAGTTAGTTGGACATTTTACTCATACAAAACCAGAGAAATTCGGCCGTTATAGTTAGTTCAGCTAACTATAACTTGCACCCCTGCAATGCACTGCTGATGACGTCACATATTACACATGACATGGTCAGTAACATCACTGATGACATCACTGATGACATCTCAAATGACATCACTGATGACATCATCCAGTGACTGTGTGTTTCTGTAAAGTTTAAATATGTTTTATATATATAAATGTCAAGGTGTATTGAAGAATGAGTGAGTGTATGAGTGTCTGAATGGATGATTTAGTAGGTGTGTGACTGACTGTATTAGTGAGTGATTAAATGTGTCTTACTGATGCATGGGTTAGTGACTAAACTGTGTGAATGTCTGTATCAGTTTGTCTGTTGGTGTGTAAGCGGCTGCATGGGTTGGTGAGTAGCTACATGAGTGTCTATGTGGGTTATTGATTGGTTGTCTGAGTATCTGTATGGGTGCCTGAGTGTCTGTTTAGTTTAGTTTAGTTTTAATCATTTATAGAGCGCTTGGTTACACCACACGGTGTGTCCCCGCGCTGAGACATCAGAGAATAAGGGGAGTTAAATTATTTGACAGATATTACAGGATGCGTAGACTCCAAATCTGGATGTTTTTCTATTTGGCAAACATCCAGGTCTTTAGTTGTTTGCGGAATTTGCTTTCACATGGCTCTATTCTTAAGGCCATTGGAAGAGAGTTCCATGTTTTTTGCCGCAAGGTATCTGAAGGAGCGTGCTCCCATTCTTGCTCTGTTTATCCTAGGTACCGTCACTAGGGCTTTCCCTGTAGATCTTAGGCTCCGTCCAGGGATGTATTTGGTTAGCAGTGGATGTAGATATTTGGGACCGTTCATATTGAGAATGCGGTGACAGTAACAGAGTGCTTTAAACGTGACTCTTTTGTCCACTGGGAGCCAGTGTAGTTTTGACAGGGCCTTACTCGTGTTGGCTCTTCTGGCAGACTGAGCACCAGTCGTGTCGCTGCGTTTTGCACCCTCTGTAGGTTAGACAATCCTTTTTTGGTGGCGCCTAGATATAGGATATTGCCATAGTCCACTTGGGAGGTTATTACCGCATGGACTATTATTTTCTTGGCTTTTGCCGGTAGTAAATCTAGGATCTTTCTCATGACTTTCATGGCTCCATAGCATTTACCCGCTACCTTCCGAATCTGGCTTTCGAAAGTTAGTTCGGAATCAAACCATATTCCTAGGTTTTTTACCTCAGCTTTTGGGGTCGGTAATTGGCCTAGTGCCTCAGGCCACCACGCGGATGACCATATAGTTGGTGCCTTTCCTACAATCATTACCTCTGTTTTATTCCCATTTAGCCTGAGGCAGTGGTTCATCATCCAGTCGGCCACCTCTTCTAGGCATTTGGAGAAACGGATTGCTGCCTGATCCTCCTTTTGTGACAGCAGCACAATTAGCTGCGTGTCATCCACATAGGAGACGATTGATACTTTATGTTGTTCTACTCGTTCCGCCAGTGGTCCCACATAGAGATTAAACCGAGTGGGACTCAAAATGGATCCCTGTGGGACCCCCTGGGTCAGAGGGATACTCTCTGATAGATATGTTTGTTGTGCTACTTTAAAGCTCCGCCCGGAAAGAAAAGATGCCATCCACCTCAGAGCGTTGTGCCTGATACCACATGCATCAAGTCTTTGCAGGAGTAGCTTATGTGATACGGTATCGAATGCCGCACTGAGATCCAACAGGATCAGTGCGGCAGTATGACCTTCATCTGCAAATTGTCTCAATGCTTCAGTGGCTAAGAGAAGAGCTGATTCCGTCGAGTGTGCTCTTCTGAAACCTGACTGAGATGGGTGTAGTAGGTCATTCATATTGATATGGTCTACTAATTGTTTATTGGTTACTTTCTCCGTGATTTTTGCTACAAATGGTAGCAGTGAGATTGGGCGTAGATTTTCTAGTACTGTGTTCTCTATTGAAGGTTTCTTTTTCAGGGGTCTAACAATTGCCTGCTTCCATTTGGTGGGGATCACACCCTTCTGAAAGGAGCTTGAAATAATCTTTGAAATATGTGGCATGATAAAGTCGGCTCCCTCCATTATTATCTCTGGTCGTGCAGAGTCTACGGGGGAACCAGATTTTATTCCTTTGGCTGTGGCGTTTAGCTCTACTAGATCCTGAATTTTAAATTCATCTAGAGTTACGCCTGTGAAATTATTTTGACTAACACATGTTATACTGGGCCCCTGCCTGGCCTCTATTGGAAAGGTGTCATAGATTTTCTTCACCTTATCTGCAAAAAATTCCGCCACTTTGTTGCAGCTCTCTATAGAGGCTGCTGGGTCATTTTGATCTTTAGGGGATTTCAGATTTTTCAGCATAGTGAACATTTCCTTTGGGGCGTTCCTGGCGCCTTCAATTTTTTCCGTATAGAATATACCTCGGGCTTTCTTTATTAGTGAATGGTACATTTTGAGTTCCTTTTTGTAGTTATCTTTGGCCCTGCTACAATATTCCTTCCTCCATATTCGCTCAAGCTTTTTGCACTTTTTTTTTGCTACTCTTAGTTCATCATTGAACCAAGGCGCTGTTTGACTTAGTCTCTTAGGAGTCCTTGTACTCCAAGGCGCTATCTCATCTAGAGTCTTAGTAATCCATACTTCTAGTTGATCATTTGCTAGGTTTATATCATCCTCTAGTGTGATATTTTCCTTCATTCGTGCCTGTGTGAAGGAAGCGGAATTAAAAAGGTTCCATTTCCTGGTAGTGATTTTCTTTATTAACTGTTGAGGTTTTGTCCTGTAGGAGGGGACTGTAAACAGAACTAGATAGTGATCTGTCCAAGGAATTGGCCATGGAGTTCCTACTTCTAGCTCTGCAATAGTAGAAAAGATCGGGTCTAGGATGTGGCCTTTTTGGTGTGTCTGGGTCGTTACTTTTTGTACCAGGTTTAGTGTCAGTAAATCCTTACACAATGCGCAGATTTCCTGATTCTGCTTATTATCAAAGTGTATGTTTAAATCACCGAGCACCAGGAAATTCTTATATCGAAGAGCTGGGTGCACTACTTTCTCTACCAGACTTGCCATAAATTGCATGGCTGGGCCTGGTGGACGGTAAATTAAGAAACCAGCTAAGGTGGTATTTTCTGCTGTTGATAAGGTAAATAAGAATGCCTCACAGCCCTCTAGATCAGTTTGTTTAATAGTACATTTAATATTGGTTTTGTGGATTACAGCGATACCACCTCCTATTTGGTTTTCCCGGTCTTGTCTTACTATCATATAGTCTCTAGGAATAGCATCTAGGACGTCAGGAGTGGAGCTAACATTTAGCCATGTTTCTGTCAGAAAGAGGGCGTCCAGTGATCTTTCTCTTAATAAGTCGTTAATCTCATACTTATGTTTCCCCAAAGACCTGCAGTTTAGTAATGCTAGTGATAGTCTGTTGTCCTTATTATTATGGGTATTGGTCACTAAGGCTGTGTAGGTGGGTGGGGGGTGTGTGACTTTGTGCATAGATGTGTGAGAAGGTGATTCACTGGGTGTATGGGTTCAAGAGTACATCTGTGAAGGGCTGTATGGGTGGGTGAGTGTGTGTATGGGTGTGTTGGTGAGTGAATTGTTGTCTCAGTGGTACACGTGTGAGTAACTACATATGTGAAAGGCAGTATATGTGAGTGTTGGAGTATATAAATGACTATATGTGAGAGAGAGTGATTGTGAGAGTGGCTGTATGGATGAGTGTGTGCTTGTATCAGTGATTGTATAAGAGAGTAAGTATGTGTTAGTATATGTATGAATAAGTGAGGTGGTGTGTGTATAACAGTATAGGTGAGTAAATGGGAGTGTGATTGATGCTTTGTATGACTGGATAGGTGTGTGAGTAACTCTATGGGTGAGTGGCGCTGTGTGAGTGTCTCTATAGGTGTATAAGTGCATATGATAGTGCTGTATTGATGAGTGACTGCATGTATCAGTGACTGTATATGTATAGGTGAATAAGTGGATGTGTGTAGACCTAGGAATCAGTGAGTGGGTACGTAGTAACTGGTATTGGTATGTCTACGGTTTTGAAAATGGTAGTCTGTATTTTAGAGTGGGTGTATCAAAGGTTATATTAGGGTGTAAGGAGGTGCATCAGATTACCACATGGATGATGTCATCAGTGATGTCATCAGGGATGTCATTTGAGATATCATCAGTGATGTCATCATTGATGTCACTGACCATGTCATGAATAATATAATATGTGATGTCATCAGCAGTGCATTGCGGGGGTGCGAGTTATAGTTAGCTTAACTAACTATAACGGCCCAATTTCTCTGGTTTTGTACAAGTGAAATGTCCAACTAACTATAACGTCCCTGAAACCTGTGGTTTTCTCAGTGAATTTCTAAGGTTTTTTAAATGCTAATTTCTAACTATAACGTCTCTAAAACCTGTGTTTTTTTCAGTGAATTTCTAAGGTTTTTCATATGCTAATTTCTAACTATAACATGCCTGAAACCTATGGTTTTTTCAGTGAATTTCAAAGGTTTTTTAAATGCTAATTTCTAACTATGCCTACAGAGGTAGGACATGTGAAGAAAGAGGAACAAACGCACAGAAAGAAGCAAGAAAAATGCAGAAAGAGGCAACAGAAGTCCAGAAAGACGAAGAAAAGTGCAGGAAGAAGCAAGAGATGTGCAGAAACAACCAACAGAGGAGCAGAAAGAGGCCTTGTTGCAAAATCATCCTGTGCCCCCAACTTTTTGCTGATGGGTACTGGTGGTAACTGACTCTGACTAACCAGGCCTAGAGCCAGTGCTATACTAAAAGACACTTAGAATACAGTGAAAACACCTAAATACACTAGGGAACACTATGCGTTCGGGTACCCCTGTGATTGGCATGACCTCCTCTGTAAGGCCCTAGTACATAATACGGCAGGGGGATTAAAACTACCTCTAAGTCAGAGGTGCAGAAAGATGCTTCTTTAAGTAGTAGTCACGTTTGCAGAGTGGTGGAGAAAGGGTGCTGGGCCTCCGACCAGAGCTCAGGAATTCTGCTGCGTAGGACTTACAGGAGGTACCAGGAGGGCTTCTTGGCCCCCAAACTCCCTCAGGAGTAAATTGGACTTCATCCCCCATCCCGTAGTCTGCCAGGAGACGCGTTTGCAGAGTGGTGGAGAAAGGGGGGCATGGCCTCTGAAGACGTCTTAGCAATCCCACTGTGTGGGACTTACTGGAGCTAACAAGAGGGGTAGTTGGCCCCCAAGGACATCCTTGGGGGCCAACTACCCCTCCTATTCCCTTCAGTAAGTCCCACACAGCAGCATTGGTAAGTACTCATAGAAGGCCACGTCCCCTTTGCCCACCACTCTACAAACGCACTCCCTGGCGCGCTCTTGGATGGGGATTGAAGTCCCCTTCGCTGCTGGGGGTCCTTTAGGGGCCAACTAGCCTACCTCTTACCTCCACTAAGCCCTACGCAGTGGGATTGCTGAGATGTAGAAGTAGGCCACGCCCCCTTTCTCCAACATTCTACAAACGCGCCCCCTGGCGCGTTGTTAGTTGGGGAATTAATTCCCCTTGAATACTGAGGGTCCCTGGGGGCCAACTAGCCCACCAGGTACCTCCAGTAAGCACCACACAGCTGGATTGCAGAGAGGTGGTCCGAGGCCACGCCCCCTTTTTACACAACTCTGCAAACACGCCTCTTGGTGCACTGCTGCTCGGGGGATAAAGTCCACTTGTGTCTGAGGTCCTCAGGACACAATAGGATCTCATCGTCCCAACAGCAATGCGCCAAGAGGCGTGTTTGCAGAGTGGTGGAGAAAGGGGGCGTGGCCTCCGGCGAGAAGCCGTTTTTTTTTTTTTTTTCACAAGGGGCGCTGTGTGGCCCCCCTTCTTTTACTATTTTTTGGGCCCTGGGGACCCCATCCCCCAGGGCCTGACCCCCTTTTTTTTTTTAAACGGGGCATGCCCAGAAACACTTTTTAAATTTTTTTAATGAAGGGGGGCCGCGTGGCCTCCTGAGGCTTTTATTTGCCCCGGGGACCCCAGCCCCGGGGCATTGCCTCTTTTTAAATAAAATAAATTAAATAAAATCGTGGGAGGGGACTGCGTGGCCCCCTCCTGTGCCAATCTCGGCCCCGGGGACCCCATCCCCGGGGCATGCCCAGAAACACTTTAAAAAATTTGTAATGGAGGGGGCCACGCCTCCTGAGGCTTTTATCTGCCCCGGGGACCCCATCTCCCGGGGCCTGGCCTCTTTGATGGGGACCGTGGGGGGAGCCCCAATGACCCCACGGTCCCTGCCGGCTCCCCACCTCCTGCGGGAGCCGGCATTGCTTTTGCACAAGGGGAGCTGCTGACATGCAGCTCCCCTTGTGCAAAAGCAATTCTGCTTTGGTTTTTGGAAACTCTCGCTTCCAAAAACCAAAGCGAACGTCAATGTCCCGGGGGTAGGCACCCCGGGACATTGCAGGAGCTGGCCCTGGGGGGTGGTGGTCCCCAGGGCCATCAAGGGCTCCATGAGGGGGCCACGCGGCCCCCCTCCCTTCATTTTCAAAGCCCCAGGGAGATGGTTGTCCCCGGGGCCCCAAATTTCAATATTTAGTGCCCCGGGGAGGCGGTGGTCCCTGGGGCGTGTGGGGGAGCTCGAGCCCCACACTAATTATAAGAAAGCCCCGGGGAGGTGGCGGTCCCAGGGGCTTGGGGGGTCCGCAAGGCCCCCCAGCCTAATTATAAAAAAGCCCTGGGGAGGTGGCGGTCCCCGGGGCTTGGGGGGCCATGAGGCCCCCCCACCCTTTTTGCACAATGCCCCAGGGAGGTGGAGGTCCCCGGGGCTGCAGGGGGGCCCGTGCCCCCCGCACATCATAAATAAAGCCCCGGGGAGGTGGCGGTCCCCGTTGCTGCGGGGGCCCCCACGGGCCCCCGCAACATAATTTAACATGCCCCCGGGACCTGACCCATCCGGGGCTTAAATTCAACGAAGCGCGGAGCCCGCGCTTTGTTTTTTTAAAATTTTCTCTGCCGGATTCGCGACCCCAGCGCGAATTCGGCCATTTTTTTTTTTTTTAAATGCTTCCTTTGACCCTGGGGGTCCTTGTGGGACCCCCTGAGCAGGCCTAGGGTTCAGGGTGTTTGTACCCTGCCCCCTTTTCTTGTTTTTTTTACCTTTTTTTTTACTCTTTTCTTGTGACTGGGTTACAGAGTCACAAGATGGCTGCCAACACATTCTGGTTTAGACTGGTCCTAACTCTAACTACCTACTGGCAGTCACGAGTAGGTAGTTATAGTTAGGACCTTGCTTCTATTCAAAAAGGGTTTTTTCTTCTGCCAATATCTTTGGCGCCATTTGACGAATCTTCACAAAATGTTCAAAACTAATGGCCCGCTCAGGTCAGCTCCTGTCTTAAAAGTTTTGGGGTGATTCGTCAAGCGGGGTTTGAGAAAAAAGGGGGTCCAAAAACTCGTTTTCTCCATGATAATTTCCATAGGAAACTTTTGTTGCAGCTACAGCTCGAACTGCTGAATGGAATAACGCCAAATTTGGCTGAAAAGTAGCTCTTGCTCCAGAGTACACTCTTTTTTTTAAAACGGTGTAAATTTATCCAGTAGTTCCTGAGAAATTCATATTATTAGAAATATTAGTATCTGGTGAGCATGGTGGATCCGTGAACCCTCCCGATCGCGAGCTTGACTCTGATTGTGTGCCAACACTTCAAACCAGGAAGTGTTGGCAGCCATCTTGTGACTAGATTGAACCGAGTCACAAGAAAATCAGTAAAAAAACAAGAAAAGTTGGCAGGGTAGAAACACCCTCACCCCCTAGGCCTGCTGAGGGGGTACCACAGGGACCACAAGGGCCCAAAAAAGCATTTTAAATTTGTTTTCAGCGGGAGTCGTGTAGGGTCCATAAATCCCACTGAAAGGTTTTTAAAAAATGAAGTGTGGTCACCTGCGCTTCATTTAATTAAGCCCCTGGGTGGGCCAGGTCCCGGGGCAATGTCAAAAATATAGTGCGGAGACCCGTGGGGGCCCCCACAGCGCTGGGGACTGCCACCTCCCCGGGGCTTTGTTTTTATTAAATATGTGGGGACACATGGCCCCCCTGCAGCCCCAGGGACCACCACCTTCCCGGGGCTTGTTCTAATTAAAAAAGCATGGGAGGCTTCTGCCCCCACGCTGCCTTGGGGACCCCCACATCCCCGGGGCATTCATTAATTTTGGGTGGGGGGTCTCACGGTCCCACCCAAGCCTCGGGGGCTGCCACCTTGGTGGGGCTTCAATTTTTTTATTGAAGTGTGGGGGGCTCCTGCCCCATCACACTGCCTCAGGGACCACCACCTCCCATGGGCATTCATTCATTAAATTGCGTGGGTCTATTGTGGACCCCCGCCACCTGGTACCACTACCTCCCCGGGGCTACATACATGTTGAAGGGGGGCCACGTGCCCCCCTCCAGGAGCCCTCAATGGGCCTGGGGGCCGCCACCCCCCAGTGCCGGCTTCAGCAATGTCCCAGGGTGCCCACGCCCGGGACATTGCAGTTTGCGGGCTCCGCCCTGCCATAGCATACATATGCTTCGCTTCATGGAAGCGAGAGCAGGAAAACTGCTCTCGCTTCCATGAAGGGAAGCAGAATTGCTTTTGGGCAAAGGGAGCTGCATGTCAGCAGCTCCCTTTGCCCAAAAGCAATGCCGGCTCCCACAAGAGGTGGGGAGCTGGCAGGGACTGCAGGGGCATTGGGGCTCCCCCCGTGGTCCCCAACATTATGGCCATGCCTCGGGGGGACGTGGACCCCGGGGCTAAAAATGGCCCGGAAGGGAGGCCACTTGGCCCCCTCCCGTTTTTAATTATAATTTTTTTTTTTTTTTTAAAGATAAGGCTGGGCCCCTGGAGATAGAGTCCCTGGGGCCCAAAATGGCCCAGTTAAAATTTTTAAAGAAAAAAGAATTGGACAAGCCTTCAGGATGGGATCCCTGGGGCCAAAAATGGCCCGAGAGGGGGGGGCAAGCGGCCCCTCTATCTTTTTTATTTTATTTAAAAATGGCCGGCCCCCGGGGGATGAGGTCCTTGGGGCTGACATTGGGTAATGGAAGTGGGGGGCATTAATTTTTTTTTTCTCTCGTGATAGGAGTCGCAAGCTTATTGCAGCACTCAGCGCGCCCCCCGTGTAACGTTGCGGTGGATTTGCAGATCCATCTTAAATAAAAAAAATTATAGTATATAATTCAGAAGGTAGTGTTGCATTTGTGAACTTTTTTTATAGAGCTAGTGAGATTGACGTTAATAATTACATTAAATTGTTAGAGTTAGAAAGAAAATGAAAAAATAAAAACTAGTATTAAACAGAATGTGGGAAGGGCTGAAACTTAACTGTGGTTTTAAAATGTGAAATGGTAACTTATATATAAGTGATATGTTACTAAATTAAGTTTTTCTAAGTCAGTAGTATGTTTAAATGTAGTGTGTTGTTAAAAAATAATACTAGTATTATGGGAAATAGGTTTTTGAATTCCCATATGGATTCACAGCTCCATCGCGACGCTAGAAAATTACAGAACTAGTTTGGGCACTTTTAAATGACAGCTAGAAATGGTTAATATGTCTAACCAATAGAAATGTATTTCACAATTTGAAATAACGAAGAAACAATTTGATTTGTTACTTACATTTATTTGTGTGTAGAAAGAGAAGGAAAGTTTGCCATTACTTGTTTTACCATGTTGAGAGTGGTGCATTACATTTATTGTGTGAAAAAGAAAATCTTTTATGAGTTTCTGATATTTCATATTCTGCAATACTATTTGAAAGGTGAGTTTCAAACTTGTAAGGTGTGTTATCTATTATGTAGTGGTGCTTCACTCTTTGTAGTGATATTTTTAAATTTGAAAAGCATTATTTTCAAAGTTTGAAAATTATTAGAGAAGTGTGATGTTTGAAACATGTTATGAAATGTACACATGTGTATTGTAGTTTGTTTTATTGTACTGAAATGACAATTGAAATAGTTTGTGCATACTAATATGTGTACTTTGGTAGATAGATTAGTGATTATGGTAGTTTGTATGAGTCTGTGGAAAGGTACATTTGAAGTATGCTGCATAAATTTAGGTGTCTGCTTGAAATGGGAAGTGCAGTCTATCAAGTTTAAAGGTATGCATGGTCTTCAAATGGAGGTATGTCTCTACTTGTACCTGTATTCTCACATGTGTTATGGCTATGAAGATGCTAGGCGTATAAAACACAGGTATACATCTATTTTATATATGATACCACTAACAAAAGGTACAGACACATGCATGCATGCTTTCTGGATTATGGTGAGATTTACAAAAGACACATGTGAAGGGTTGCTGCTTTATATTTGGCTGTGCCCAACACTTTCAGTAGTCGCTGAATAGTGAAGCTGCAAAACAAAAGTGAAGTTTAAGAAATGTTGGCAAATGGAATAGTGATTAGGCTACTTCGTATGAGTCTGTAAAAAGGTATACTTGATGTAAGCCACATAAATGTAGGTGTCTCTTTGACATGGCAAGTGCAGTCAGACAAGTTTAAAGGACCTCATGGTCTTGTGAGTGAGGTATGTCTCTACTTGCACATGTATTCTCATACGTTTTATGCATCTGATCTATTTGTATGTTTCTTTTATATATGATGCCACTAGCAAAAGGTACACATGTGTGCATGCTTTCAGGAATATGGTGAGACTTACAACAGACACATGCAAAGGGTTGCTACTTTATATTTGGCTAGGCCCAACACTGAGTAGTCGCTGAATAGTGAAGCTGCAAGAGAAAAGGGAGGTTTTAGACATGTTGGCAGAGGGATTAGTGATTAGGCTACTTCGTAATAGTCTGTGGAAAGGTACACTTGAAGTATGCCGTATAAATGTAGGAGTCTGCTTGAAATGGGAAGTGTGGTGTGTCAAGTTTAAAGAACTTCATGGTCTTGTGACTGAGGTATGTCTCTACTTGCACATGTATTCTGATATGTGTTATGCATCTGAAGAGGCTAGACATATAAAAAACAGGTATACATCTATTTCTATGTTCCTTTTAGATATGATGCTGCTAGTAGAATGTACAGACACATGCATGCATGCTTTCAGGAATATAGTGAGACTTACAACAGAGACATGTGCACATGTATTCTCATACGTATTATGCATCTGAAGATGCTAGATGTATAAAACACAGATATACATTTATTTGTATGTTTCTATTATATATAATGCCACTAGCAAAAGGTACGTACACATGCATGCATGCTTTCAGGAATATGGTGAGACTTACAACAGAGACAGATGAAGGGTTGCTGCTTTATATTTGGCTAGGCCCAAAACTCTGAGTAGATGCAGGATATTGAAGCTGAAGCAGAAAAGTGAGGTTTAAGACATGTTGGCAGAGGGATTAGTGATTAGGCTACTTTGTATGAGTCTGTGGAAATTTACACTTGAAGTACGCCACATAAATTTAGGTGTCTGCTTGAAATGGGAAGTGTAGTCTATGAAGTATTAAGGTATGCATGGTTTTGTGACTGAGGTATGCCTCTACTTGCACATGTATTCTCATACGTGTCCTGCATCTGAAGATGTTAGACATATAAAACAAAGGTATACATCTATTTGCATGTTTCTTTTATATATGATGCCACTAGAAAAGGTACAGACACCTGCGTGCATGCTTTCAGGAATATGGTGAGAGTTACAACAGAGACATGTGAAGATTTGCTGCTTTATATTTGGCTAGGCCCAACACTCTGAGTAGTCACTGAATAGTGAATCTGCAGCACAAAAGTGAGGTTTTAGACATGTTGGCAGAGGGATTACTGATTAGGCTAGTTTGTATGAGTCTGTGGAAAGTTACAGTTGAAATATGCCACATAAATTTAGGTATTTGCTTGAAATGGGAAGTGCAGTCTGTCAAGTTTAAAGGACTGCATGGTCGTGTGACTGAGGTATGTCTCTACTTGCACATGTATTCTCATACGTGATATGCATCTGAAGATGCTTGACATATAAAATACAGGTAGACATCTATTTGTATTTTTCTTTTATATATGATGCCACTAGCAAAAGGTACAGACACATGCATTCATGCTTTCAGGAATATGGTGTGAGTTACAAGAGACACATGTGTAGGGTTTCTGGTTTATATTTGGCTAGGCCCAACACTCTCAGTAGTCGCTGAACAGTGATGCTACAGCACAAAAGGGAGTTTTAAGACATGTTGGCAGAGGGATTAGTGATTAGACTACTTCGTATGAGTCTGTGGAAAGGTACACTTGAAGTACACCGTATAAATTTAGATGTCTCCTTGAAATGGGAAGTGCAGACTGTCACGTTTTAAGGTCTGCATGATCTTGTGACTGAGGTATGTCTTTACTTGCACATGTATTCTCATACGTGTTATGCATCTGAAGATGCTAGACGTATAAAATACAGGTACACATCTATTTGTAGGTTTCTTTCATATATGATGCCACTACCAAAAGTTACAGACAAATGCATGCATGCTTTCAGGAATAAGGTGAAACTTACAACATAGGTATGCGAAGGGTTGCTGCTTTATATTTGTTTAGGCCCAACAATCGGAGTGGTCGTAGAAAAGTGAAGCTGCAGCACAAAAGTGAGGTTTCAGACATGTTGGCAGAGGGGTTACTGATTAGGCTACTTCGTATGAGTCTGTGGAAAAGTACAGTTTAAGGACGCAGCATAAATTTAGGTATTTGCTTGAAATGGGAAGTGCAGTCTGTCAAGTTTAAAGGACGGCATGGTCGTGTGACTGAGGTGTGTCTCTACTTGCATATGTATTCTCATATGTGATATGCATCTGAAGAAGCTTGACGTATAAAATACAGGTAGACATCTATTTGTATGTTTCTTTTATATATGATGCAAAACACACAAGATGATGGACGGAATGTTGCACATTGGCAAACATTCACCCCCAGTCACAGATCTGGGTTTAATCCATCGTTATTTTGCTTCACCACGCCACCCCCAGTTCAGACATAGCCATATGCAAATCAGTCTTGACCCTGTGCCTCATGGGAACAGTCCAGACCGAACTGCCAAGCCATGTCTTCCCTGGACCGGAATCAAGCATCCTAGGACCGGTTTCGGGCTTTCAGCCCTCATCAGCCAGGATAGCTTGACTCCAGTGGCGTGGTGAGCACGGGACCCACGTCTGGGCATACCCTTCCCACTTAGGGCGAAATGCAAAACACACAAGATGATGGACGGAATGTTGCACATTGGCAAACATTCACCCCCAGTCACAGATCTGGGTTTAATCCATCGTTATTTTGCTTCACCACGCCACCCCAGTTCAGACATAGCCATATGCAAATCAGTCTTGACCCTGTGCCTCATGGGAACAGTCCAGACCGAACTGCCAATGTGCAGCATTCCGTCCATCATCTTGTGTGTTTTGCATTTTGCCCTAAGTGGGAAGGGTATGCCCAGACGTGGGTCCCGTGCTCACTATGCCACTGGAGTCAATCTATCCTGGCTGATGAAGGCTGATAGCCTGAAACCGGTCCTAGGATGCTTGATTCCGGTCCAGGGAAGACATGGCTTGGCAGTTCGGTCTGGACTGTTCCCATGAGGCACAGGGTCAAGACTGATTTGCATATGGCTATGTCTGAACTGGGGTGGCGTGGTGAAGCAAAATAACTCGAGCAGACCAGCTGGATTCCCCCGGGCCATGCTAAGATGATGTATTAAGACGCTGTGGGCGATTTTCTCACCCATTAATTGAAGGTAAACTGCTGTTACCAAGCCGCAATTCTATTGCGGACTTTTATATCTATACCCAGGGGCGGCACTTTAACTGTGCATCACCCATGATCAGTTGCTCCCCGCATCCCCTCATCCCTCCTTTCTGTCTTGAGGAAGACCCGCTTGCAGAGGATATAAACTGCCCTCTTTGCACTAGGGTCGAAACGTCGACACTCTCCCCTACTCGGGGCCTGTACCTGTTATTATCCCAGCCCTACTTGCTGAAGATGCTTGACATATAAAATGCAGGTATACATCTATTTGTATGTTTCTTTTATATATGATGCCACTATTGAAAGGTACAGACACATGCATGCATGCTTTCAGGAATATGGTGTGAGTTACAATAGACACATGTGAACGGTTGCTGGTTTATATTTCGCTAGGCCCAACACTCTCAGTAGTCGCTGAATAGTGAAGCTACAGCACAAAAGTGAGGTTTAAGACATGTTGGCAGCGGGATTAATGATTAGACTACTTTGTATGAGTCTGTGGATAGGTACACTTGAAGTATGCCACATAAATGTAGGTGTCTCCTTGAAATGGGAAGCGCAGTCTGTCAAGTTTAAGGGACTTCATGGTGCTATGACTGAGGTATGTTTCTACTTGCTCATGTATTCTCACATGTGTTATGCATATGAAGATGCTGGATATATAAAACACAGGTATATATCTATTTGTATGTTTCTTTTATATATTATGCCACTAGCAAAAGGTTCAGAGACTAGCATGCATACTTTTAGGAATATGGTGAGAGTTATAACAGACACATGCGAAGGGTTGCTGCTTTATATTTGGCTAGGCCTAACACTCTCAGTAGTTGCTGAATAGTGAAGCTGCAGCACAAAAGTGAGATTTAAGACATTTTGGCAGATGGTATAGTGATTAGGCTACTTCGTATGAGTCTGTGAAAAGGTACACTTGAAGTAGGCCACATAAATTTAGGTGTCTCTTTGAAATGGAAAGTGCAGTCTAACAACTTTAAAGCACTTCTTGGTGTTTTGACTGAGGTATGTCTCTACTTGTACATGTATTTTCACACATGTTATGCATCTAAAGATGTTAGATGTATAAAACACAGGTATACGTCTATTTTTAAGTTTCTTTTATATATGATGTCAGTAGCAAAAGGTCAGACACATGCATGCATGCTTTCAGGAATATGGTGAGACTTACAACAGACACATGCGAATGGTTGCTACTTTATATTTGGCTAGGCCCAACTCTCTGAGTAGCTGCTGAATAGTGAAATGCAAGAGAAAAGTGAGGTTTTAGACATGTTGGCAGAGGGATTAGTAATTAGGCTACTTTGTATGAGTAAGTGGAAAAGTAGAGAAGAAGTATGCTGCATAAAAGTAGGTGTCTCCTTGAAATGGGAAGCGCAGTCTGTCAAGTTTAAGGGACTTCATGGTCTTGTGACTGAGGTATGTTTCTACTTGCTCATGTATTCTCACATGTGTTATGCATCTGAAGATGCGAGATATATAAAACACAGGTATACATCTATTTTTATGTTTCTTTTATATATGATGTCAGAAGCAAAATGTACAGACACATGCATGCATGCTTTCAGGAATATGGTGAGACTTACAACAGACACATGCGAAGGGTTGCTACTTTATATTTGGCTAGGCCCAACAATCTGAGTAGTCACTGAATAGTGAAGCTGCAAGAGAAAAGTGAGGTTTTAGACATGTTGGCAGAGGGATTAGTAATTAGGCTACTTTCTATGAGTATGTGGAAAGGTAGAGCTGAAGTACGCTGCATAAGCGTAGGTGTCTCCTTGAAATGGTAAGTGCAGTCTGTCAAGTTTTAAGGTCTGCATGGTCTTGTGACTGAGGTATGTCTCTACTTGCAAACGTATTCTCATACGAGTTATGCATCTGAAGATGCTAGATGTATAAAATACATGTATGAATATATTTGTATGTTTCTTTAATCTTTGATGCCACTACCAAAAGATACAGACACATGCATGCATGCTTTCAGGAATATGGTGAGACTTACAACAGACACATGCGAATGGGTGCTACTTTATATTTGGTTAGGCCCAACACTCTTAGTAGTCACCGAATAGTGCAGCTGCAGCAGAAAAGTGAGGTTTTAGACATGTTGGCAGAGGGATTATTGATTAGGCTACTTTGTATGAGTCTGTGGAAAGGTACAGTTGAAGTACGCCGCATAAATTTAGGTGTCTCCTTGAAATGGGAAGTGCAGTCTGTCAAGTTTTAAGGTCTGCATGCTCTTGTAACTGAGGTATGTCTCTACTGGCACATGTACTCTCATACATGTTATGCATCTGAAGATGCTAGACATATAAAATACAGGTATACATCTATTTGTATGTTTCTTTTATGTATGATGCCACTACCAAAAGGTACAGACACATGCATGCATGCTTTCAGGAATATGGTGAGACTTATAACATAGATATGCGTAGGGTTGCTGCTTTATATTTGTTTAGGCCCAACACTTTGAGTAGTGGCAGAATAGTGAAGCTGCAGCACAAAAGTGAGGTTTAAGACATGTTGGCAGAGAGATTAGTGATTAGGCTACTTCGTATGAGTCTGAGGAAAGGTACAGTTGAAGTAAGGTGCATAAATCTAGGTATTTGCTTGAAGTGGGAAGAACAGTGTCAAGTTTAAAGGACTGCATGGTCCTGTGACCTAGGTATGCCTCTACTTGTACATGTATTCTCATACGTGTTATGCATCTGAAAATGCTAGACGTATAAAATACAGGTACACATCTATTTGTATGTTTCTTTTATATATAATGCCACTATTAAAATGTACAGACACATGCAAGAATACTTTCAGGAATATGGTGTGAGTTACAAGAGACACATGCGAAGGGTTGCTGGTTTATATTTCGATAGGCCCAACACTCTCAGTAGTCACTGAATAGTTAAGCTGCAGCACAAAAGTGAGGTTTAAGACATGTTCGCAGAGCGATTAGTGATTAGGCTACTTCGTATGAGTCTGTGGAAAGGTACAGCTGAGGTACGCCGAATAAATGTAGGTGTTTGCTTGAAATGGGATGACCAGTCTGTCAAGTTTAAAGGACTGCATGGTCTTGTGATTGAGGTATACCTCTACTTGCACATGTATTCTCATACGTGTTATGCATCTGAAGAGGATAGACGTATAACATACAGGTATACATCAACTTGTATGTTTCCTTGATATATGATGCCATTAGCAAAAGGTACAGACACATGCATGCATGCTTTCAGGAATATGGTGAGACTTACAACAGAGACATGTGAAGGGTTGCTGCTTTATATTTGACTAGGCCCAACACTTTGAGTAGTCGCAGAATGGTGAAGCTGCAAGAGAAAAGTGAGTATTTAGACATGTTGGTAGACGGATTACTGATTAGGCTACTTTATATGAGGCTGTGGTACATTAGGAGTATGCCGTATACATTTTTGGTGTCTGCTTGAAATGGGAAGTGCAGTCTGTCAAGTTTAAAGGACTTCATGGTCTTGTGACTGAGGTATGTCTCTACTTGCACATGTAGTCTCATACGTATTATGCATCTGAAGATGCTAGACATATAAAACACAGGTATACATTTATTTGTATGCTTCTTTTATATATGATGCCATTAGCAAAAGGTACAGACACATGCATGCATGCTTTCAGGAATATGGTGAGACTTACAACACAGACATGTGAAGGGTTGCTGCTTTATATTTGGCTAGGCCCAACACTCTGTAGTAGCAGGATTGTGAAGCTGCAGCAGAAAAGTGAGGTTTAAGACATGTTGGCAGAGGGATTAGTGATTAGGCTATATTGTATGAGTCTGTGGAAAGGTACACTTGAAGTACGCCGTATAAATGTAGGTGTCTGCTTGAAATGGGAAGTGCAGTCTGTCACATTTAAAAGTCTGCATGGTCTTGTGAGTGAGGTCTGTCTCTACTTACACATGTATTCTCATATGTGTAATGCATCTGAAGATAGCACATGTGTGTAACACAGATATACAAGTATTTGTATGTTTCTATTATGTGTGATGGCACCAGCAAAAGGTAGAGACGCATGTATGCATGTTTTCTAGAACATGGTAAGACTTATAACTGTAACATTGCAAAGAGTCCTGTTTTGCATTTCTGGAGTTCTCTTGCTTCTTTATGCACTTCTCTTGACTCTTTCTGCACCTCTTTTGCTTCTTTCTGCATTTATCTTGCCTCTTTCTGCACCCGTCATGTTTCTTTTTGCACCTCTGTTGATTCTTTCTGCACTTCTCTTGTTTCTTTCAGCACCTCTTTTGCTTTTTTCTGCAATGCTCTAGCATCTATCTGCACCGGTCTTCCCTCTTTATGCACCTCTCTTATCTGTTTGTACACCTCTCTTGCCTCTTTTTGCACGTCTCTTGAGTTTTTCTGCATCATCTCTTACCTCTTTCGGTATCTCTCTTGTCAATTTGTGCACCTCTCTTGCTTCTTTCTGGATGTGTCTTGTTTGTTTCTGCACTTCTCTTACTTTTTTCTGTACCTCTTTGCCTCTATGTCCACCTCTCTTGCCTTTTTCTGCACCTCTGTTGCTTCTTTTAGCAGTCCTCTAGACTCTTTCACCTTTGTTCTTTCCTCTTTGTGCACCTCTGTTGTCTGTTTGTACACCTCTCTTGCCTCTTTGTGCATTCCCTTTGCCCCTTTTTTGCACCTGTTCAGTCATTTTTTGCACCTCTCCTGCTTTTTTCAACTCTTCTTTTCTGTCTTTCTGCACTTTTGTTGCGTGTTTTTGTTCTTTTCTTGCTTCTTTCTGTACTTTTCTTGCTTGTTTCTCTTCCTCTTTTGACTATTTCTTTACCTCTTTAAGTTCTTTGTACACCTGAGTTGCTTGTTTCTGGAGCTCACTTGCTACTTTCTGCACATTTCATTTCTTCCTCTTTCTGCTGTTGTCTTGCTTCTTTCTGCACTTCTGTTGCTTTTTTGACCATCAGTTGTTTCTTTATACACTTTTCATGCTTTTTTCTGTTCCTCTCAAACTTCTTTCTGCACCTCTTTGGCTTTTTTTGCACCTGTCTTCCCTGTATTGCACTTCTATTGGCTCTTTGTGCATGTCTCTTGCCTGTTTGTACACCTCTCTTGGATGTTTGTGCACTTCTGTTGTTTCTTTGTGCACTTCTGTTGTTGCTTTGTGGACCCCTATTGTCTCTTTGTGCACCTCTGTTGCCTCTTTATGCATTTCTCATATTTTTCAGTAGCTGTGTTGTTGTTTGTGTATTTCTTTTCACTGTTTCTAAAAATTTCTTTTTTTCTGTCCCTTTCTTTCTCTTTCTTTTTCAGCACCTTTTTTTCTCTTTCAGCAGTTGTCTTGCTTGTTTCTATGCTTTTCTTTTTTATTTGTTGTAAAGACAATAGTAATGTAATTGTAATTAATTGCTTACTAGTCATTATCAATATTGAGATGTAATTAATTTCAAATTGTCAATTGATGTAACAAACTATTCAAACTTTTCTGTTTTTTAGAAAATGATTTTGTTTGGATTATAAATTGAAGATGGCAAAAAAACATGAAAAGAGAAGACAACAAAGAAAACAGAAGTACGTAAACAAAACTAAAAAGAGTGCTCTAGAAAAAGACCAAAATGTTACTCAGGATAAAATCTGTTCTGGTTAGAGTACTAAACAGTTGCAGAGAGATTAAAGAAAGACAATTATATTGAAAGGAAAAAGAAAATTTTTACAACAAAGCACAAGGAAAAGAAGAATTGTAATAGTAAAACAACATTCTTTTTTGGAAAAACAACACGTGTCACAAAAAGACAAAAACAATTTAAAGAGATATGTGTATGAATGTTTCGAAGTAGAGTAATTCAAAATTCATTAAAAGATTTTAAAAAGTATAAAAGAAGATCAGCAGCATATAAGAAGAAGCAACACATTGAAAGTGTAGTAGATACTGCATTTGAATTGAAATGAAAATTATTTATATTAGTAATGAAGAGAATGAAAACATTGAATAAAACAATACTGTTTATGAAGGAGAAAAGCAAAAGAAAAAGACTGGTTAATAGAAGTAACTTTTGTAAAACTTTTACTGGTGACTGGAAGCACACTTCTACTACTGAGCCTTTAATGAAGAAAACTATTTTCAACAGCACACATTTGTACATGCAGTTGATACTAGTCGTCGATGCTTTGAGATGAAAGATGGTTGTCCCATTCCAAAAGAAAAAATGGTTGTTAGGAGTGTGGAAGAAGTAATAGCTAAAAAAGTTAAAGGGAAGCGTACACAAGCTCCTGTATGTAAGTGGGATTGTAGCAGTATTTGCAGTATTCAACAGGAATCTATTGACATATTACGAATTTTGTTTACGAAGATATGCCAAAAAAGTCTTAAACAGAAGATTAAGATGTTACAAGGACTAGATCCATCTAAAGTAAGAAAATATACTAACTTACAGGGTCATTCTCTGGCTGGTCTTTCAAGAAAAGTGTGTCAATGTACTTTTCATCATTTAAGAATGTTAGCAATGCGGAAGTTAGTAAGGAGACTCTACTATGTAAAAACTCCTGCATTATGTTTAAGTGAAATGAACACAGCTCTTTTGCACTGTTCAGTATCAGATGTACAAAATGTTTGTGATGATATACAGTTTCATTTTTTTGGTTCACAAGAGGAGTGTAGAGAAAGTGAGAGCTTGATAAGTGTAGGTGGTGAAGAACAGGTGAAAGAGATTAGTATTGATGAGTTTGCAGAAGAAATTACAAAGTTTAAGACAGTTTCATCTGAAAAATCAAACTATGTTTGTATTTGTTGTCGATGTACTCACTATAGAAGTCAAACTAGGAATGTTGATTTATATGTAAAAAGTAAAAAAGGAAAACAATGATAAGTGGCAGCAATTTGGTGCTTATTTGTTGGTAGAAGGCCGGTTTGAGTTGGCTACTGAGCAAGTTATTTGTAAATACTGTTACAACAAATTAGAAGAGAACAAAATGCCAGCTAGAGCAGTACATAACAACTTAGAGTTGGTAGCTATTCCTCAGGAACTGGCAGATTTGAATGCATATGAGTTCATTCTTATTCAATCTGTGGACCCATTTCAGGCTATAATTCGTACGGAGCCTAAAACAGGTAAGCTGCCACCAACAGATTTACAAAGAGGTGTGAAAGGAAAAGTTGTGTACTTATCTTTAGATTTTAAGAAAAATATTCAAACTGTTGGTGTAGACAGGGAGGAAAATGAGCCAGTAGTTATTCTAGAAAATGATGTACCAACAGTCGAAAACTCTGGCAAGAGTTTGTAGATGTTAATAAACTTCAAAAGGCTACATTATATCTGGTGCAGAATAATATTTATTATAAGAATGTAAATGTTGATAAACAGGTAATATGCTTAGAAGATGAAACAGAAATTTCAAGTGGCCAAATAGAAAAAGTAGACAAGCCCAAGAGTTTATACTATACATCCCCTACATTCAAAGGAAATGTTTGGAAACAGTATTGAATTATTTCAAATGAAGGAAGCAAAGGGAACTCCCATGAGTGTATGGGAAAAACGTTTAGAAGCTTGTTGTTTTCCACAGCTATTCCCCACTGGAGAAGGTGGACGATTTGATGAGCGAGCTGTACGGCCCCCTGGACCCCGCGGACCCTTCACCAACTCCATCACGGACATTATCTCCCCGCAGGCCATCGCATCCACCAACTACACCCTGCTGGGAGACCTCAACTTCCACCTCGACAACCAACTGGACCCCAACACCACATCCCTCCTGGACAACCTCCACAACATTGGACTGCGCCAGATCGTGACCGAGCCCACGCACTCAGCAGGACACACCCTCGACCCCCTCTTCACTACAGGAAACTCCATCACCTTCAGCCACACCACCGAACTCCCATGGACCGACCATTGTTGCGTCCACTTCACCTTCAGAACACCCACCATCCACAGACACCAGCACCTGCTTCCACGAAGAAACTGGACCAAAATCACCGACGACCAGCTCACCTCCTCACTCAACAACTCCACCCCAACCATCGCGAAAAACGACGACCCCAACACCGCAGCCCGAACCCTGCATGGAGGGATCTCGGACAGCACCAACACCATAGCCCCCTCAAGAAAAACAACAATACCCGCGCCAAGAAAGCCAGATGGTTTACCACCGAACTTCGAGAGTCCAGAAGCACATGCCGCCACCTCGAAAAGGCCTGGAGGAACACCAAATCCACAGCCCACGACAACTTCAGAGCCGCCACCAACGCCCACCATCAACTCATCAGAGAAACGAGAAAAAAAGCGATTGAAGACAGAATCTCCACCCACGCGCACACCAGCAAGGAACTCTTCAGCATCATCAAGGAGTTCGCCCAACCCACTAGCGAGTCTACCGACATCCCTCCCTCACAAGACCTCTGCGACAAACTCAGCACCTTTTTCCACCACAAAATCAAGAGCATCTACGACAACTTCGACGAAGACAACCAACACACTGAACCCTCACCAACCACCCCGACACCCGGAAACCAGCGATTGACGACTGGACAGCCCTCACCACTGAAGACACACTGAAGACAATGAAGTCAATCCACTCAGGGGCCCCCACGGACCCCTGCCCCACCACATCTTCAATAGAGCCGCCGACACCATCGCACCCATGCTCCGCCACACCATCAACCGCACCCTGGCGACCGCCTCGTTCCCCGATGACTGGAAACACGCCGAGGTCAACCCCCTCCTAAAGAAACCCTCAGCGGACCCCACCGACCTCAAAAACTACAGACCCATCTCCCTGCTCCCGTTTCCAGCGAAAGTCATCGAGAAAGCCATCAACATCCAACTCGCCACATTCATTGAAGAACACAACATCCTCGACTCCTCCCAATCCGGCTTCAGAAAAAACCACAGTACGGAAACCGCCCTCCTCGCCGCAACAGACGACATCCGCACCCTACTGGACAAAGGAGAAACAGTAGCCCTCATCCTTCTCGACCTATCAGCGGCGTTCGACACAGTCTCCCACCGCACCCTAATACGCAGACTCTACGACGCAGGAATCCAGGACAAGGCCCTCGACTGGATCCGCTCCTTCCTCTCCGGCAGGACGCAGTGGGTCAGACTCCCCCTTTCCTCTCGGACCCCACACCTACCACCTGCGGAGTCCCCCAGGGCTCCTCCCTCAGCCCGACGCTCTTCAACGTCTACATGGCTCCACTCGCCCCCATCGTCAGAACCTACGGACTCAACATCGTGTCATACGCAGACGACACCCAGCTCATCCTCTCCCTATCCAACGAGCCCAACACCGCCAGACGCAACTTTCGAGAAGGCATGGAAGCCGTCGCCAAATGGATGAAAAACAGCTGCCTACAACTAAACACCAACAAAACAGAAGTACTCATCATGGGCCCAAACCCCGATGCCTGGAGCGACACTCTGGTGGCCCCCCGCCCTCGGAAACCCGCCAACCCCCACGGACCACGCACGCAACCTGGGAATCATCCTGGACTCAGAGCTCAAAATGGACCGCCAGATCAACTCTGTCTCGCCTTCCTGCTTCCACACCCTCCGCCTCCTTCGTAAGACCTTCAAATGGATCCCCCTCGAACACCGAAAGACCGTCACTCACGCCCTGGTCACCAGCAGACTCGACTACGGCAACGCACTCTACGCCGGAATAAACAAAAACCTCACCCGCAAGCTACAGAACATCCAGAACGCCGCCGCAAGACTGGTCCTCAACCTGCCAAAACACTGCCACATCTCCCAGCACCTGCGCACACTACACTGGCTCCCTGTCGAGGCGAGAATCACCTTCAAGATGCTCACCCACGCACTCAAGGCCCTCCACGGCACCGGACCAGCATACCTGAACAACCGACTCAAATTCCACGCACCCCAAAGGACCCTACGATCAGCCCAGCTCTCCTACGCCGTGGTCCCCCACACCAGAAAGACCAGATCGGGAGGCCGCTCCTTCTCCTTCCTCGCGGCCAAAGCATGGAACGCCCTTCCGCTCCAGCTCAGACAGACAACATCGCTCCCCATCTTTGCAAGAAACCTCAAAACCTGGCTCTTCGACAGACCCTCTCCTTGATGGATGGAACCTGCACCCCCCCCCTAGCGCCTTGAGACCCTTACGGGTGAGTAGTCGCGCTTTAACAAACCCCTGATTGATTGATTGATTGAGAATACAAAACGTTTTGAGGCAACATCAACATTGCCTATCAAAAAATGTTTTGGGCCCTTGCCTGTTGCGGTTACTTGGGCCTCCCACACGAGTGAGGCATAATTTTTATCGGGAGACCCGGGGGATCGCTGGGTGGTAGGAAATTTGTGTGAGCCCGGTGATGCCACACTTTCCCACACAAAAATATCTGAAAAAAGTGATTTTTTCAGCTAAAATTGAGGTTTGCAGGGGATTCTGGGTAAGGAAACGTTGGGGGATCCACGCAAGCCATACCTCCCTGGAAGCCCCCGGGTGTCTACTTTGCAGAAATGTGTGGGTTTGGTAGGTTTCCCTAGATGGCCGCCGAGCACGGGGCCAAAAACCCAGATGACCCCCTTGCAAAACCAGGTGGTTTTGAGATAGGCAATTTTGATGTCGCCTCACTACGTTTTGGGCCCTTGCCTGTCGCGAGTACTTGGGCCTCCCACACAAGTGAGGCACCATTTTTATCGGGAGACCTGGGGGAACGCTGGGTGGTAGGAAATTTGTGTGAGCCCGGTGATGCCACACTTTCCCACACAAAAATGTGTGAAAAAACTGATTTTTTCAGCTAAAATTGAGGTTTGCAAGGGATTCTGGGTAAGGAAACGTTGGGGGATCCACGCAAGCCAGACCTCCTTGGAAGCCCCCGGGTGTCTAGTTTTCAGAAATGTGTGGGTTTGGTAGGTTTCCCTAGATGTCCGCCGAGCACGTGGCCAAAAACCCAGGTGACTCCCTTGCAAAACCAGGTGGTTTTGAGATAGAGCAATTTTGATGTCGCCTCACTACGTTTTGGGCCCTTGCCTGTCACGGGTACTTGGGCCTCCCACACAAGTGAGGCACCATTTTTATCGGGAGACCTGGGGGAACGCTGGGTGGTAGGAAATTTGTGTGAGCCCGGTGATGCCACACTTTCCAACACAAAAATGTGTGAAAAAAGTGATTTTTTTCAACTAAAATTGAGGTTTGCAGGGGATTCTGGGTAAGGAAATGTTGGGGTATCCACGCAAGCCATACCTCCCTGGAAGCCCGCGGGTGTCTACTTTTCAGAAATGTGTGTGTTTGGTAGGTTTACCTAGGTGCCAGCAGAGCTAGGGTTCACAAACTACAGCTAGGCACTTTGCCAAAAAAGGGTCATTTTTCACTGCGAAATTGAGGTATGACCACGTTGCGTTTTGCACCCTTTCCTGTCGCGGGCACTAGGCCGACCCACACAAGTGAGGTACCATTTTTCTCATAACACTTTGGGGAACGCGGGGCGGGTTGAAATTTGTGGATCCACGCAGATTCCTGAACTTTCCACCACAGAAATGTGGGGAAAATATGGTTTTATTTGGCAATTTTTTAGGTTTGCAAGGGATTCTGGGTAACAGAACCTGGTGGGAGGCAGTCAAGTCACCCCATCCTGGATTTCCCTGGGTGTCTAGTTTTCAAAAATGTATAGGTTTGCTAGGTTTCCCTAGGTGCCGGCAGAGGTAGGGTTCAAAAACTACAGCTAGGCACTTTGCAAAAAAAGGGTCATTTTTCACAGCGAAATTGAGGTGTGACCACGTTGCGTTTTGCGCCATTTCCTGTCACGGGCACTAGGCCGACCCACACAAGTGAGGTGCCATTTTTCTCAGAAGACTATGGGGAACGCGGGGTGGGTGGAAATTTATGGATCCACGCAGATTCCAGAACTTTCCACCACAGAAATGTGGGGAAAATGTGGTTTTTTTGACAATGTTTTAGGTTTGCGAGGGATTCTGGGTAACAGAACCTGGTGGGAGACAGTCAAGTCACCCCATCCTGGATTCCCCTGGGTGTCTAGTTTTCAAAAATGTATAGGTTTGCTAGGTTTCCCTAGGTGCTGGCAGAGCTAGTGTTCAAAAACTACAGCTAGACACTTCGCAAAAAAAGGGTAAATTTTCATTGTGAAAATGAGGTGTGTTCACATTGGGTTTTGAGCCATTTCCTGTCGTGGGCACTATGCCTACCCACACAAGTGAGGTACCATTTTTATCGGGAGACTTAGGGTAATTCAGATTTGTAAAGCAACTGTTATTACCTATTGATTTTTGATGCATTTCTGCCTTCCAAATGAAAGACATTGTGTAAAAAAGAAGTCATTTTGAAAAATGACCAATAATTCTCATGCTAGTATGAGTATTCCCAATTTCGAAAATGTGCAAATATGTACTGTTTCTAAACTCTATAATTTGTTCCCATTTCAGAAATACATAGGTGTCTTTCATACCGATTTTTCAATGTATAAATTTTCCCACAATAATTGCTATATACCCGGTACATAATAAAAAGCCATTGCAAATTGCTACTCAGTTTTTGACTCTGGGTTCGTCTGGTTCTTGGTGAACCTACAAGTACTATATATCCCCACAACCAGGAAGGTCCAGCGGATGTAACGGTATATTGCTTTCAAAGAGCTGTCATAATTACAAGAAGTTACAGGTGAAAACGTTGATGCAAAAGGCTGTTTTTTTCAAATAATTTTCAATTTTTCCAATATTAAACTGTTAGTTTCTATAAAGAAACCTTGATGGATCTACACAAATGACCCCTTGCTGAATTCAGAATTTTGTCTACTTTTCTAAAAATGTATAGCTTTCCAGGATCCATTATTGCTTTCACACCCATTTCTACCATTAACTGGAAGGAGGTTGAAAGCACAAAAAATAGCAAAAATAGGCTATGTCCCAGAAAAATGCCAAAACTGTGTAAAAAATGTTGGTTTTCTGACAAAAGTCTGTCATTCCCTAAAAGCTGGGAAAATGGTGATTTCAGCCCCACAAACCCTTTTTTGATAACATTTGCAGGGAAAAACCCAGACGCTTTCATTTGCAGCCCGTTTTTCCCATTTTTCAAAAAAAAAATTCTGGGACCCCTCTAGGGGAATCCACAAACCCAGGGTACCTTTAGAGTCCCCATGATGTTGGAAGAAAAGGACTCAAATTTGGCGTGGATAACTTATGTGGTTAAAAAGTTACAGGGGCCTAAGCGCGCACTACCCCAAATAGCCAAAAAAATGCTTAGCACAGGGGGGGGGGGGAAATGCCTAGCAGCGAAGGGGTTAAGAAGACTTTACACTCCTGATTTAGGTGAATATCCCATATCTGAGAAACGTATAGTGTGTCCAATACGGAAATATATCAAAGATGCAATTGAGGTTCAAAAAAAGAAAATAAATGAAGAGAAACTTGAAGGCGTAAAGAAAAAGAAAATGGAAACTGTTGATGACATTGAAGGATCCCAGTTGGAAAATAGTTCAGGTATCAACTGCTATGCTAATGTAATTCTGAATGTTGGGCCCGATTCACAGAACTAACTTAAGACAAAATCCTAAACTTACTACCATTTTGGTATTCACAGAAGGCATTTACTCATTTTGGTATTCACAGAAGGCACTTACTTACTCATTTTGAGTAACTTACTCATTTTGTGTAACTTACTCATTTTGTGTAACTTACTCATTTTGGTATTCACAGAAGGCACTTACTCATAAATGAGTAAGTGCCTTCTGTGAATACCAAAATGAGTAAAATGTTAATGCAATTCTAATATCTCTTTGAGGAAGAACTTTTTTAGCAGTGGCTATTATTTTCCATGATGGACCTACTACAACATCTGGACACTATACTGTGGGGTCGATTCCGATTCGGGCCGGAAATTTCTCCGACCGAGCCGGACCCGGAGAGATTTCCGACCGAATCGGACCCGTGCAGTCCGACCGAACGAGTACGATGCGTCCGTATGTTATCGGACACGAGTCGGGTCGGACTCCCATTGAACTCAATGGGAGCCGGTCGTACAACGCGTACGCGGGCTCCCATTGCCTCAATGGGTGCGAGGCGGACAAGGGCGCCCCTACAGCGAGTGCGCCGCGAGCGCTTCGCGGCGTACACGCACAGGTAGGGGGACCCTTGGGTCCCCCTGTGTGCGCCTGCGCACGGGTACGCGTACAGGGGGTCCGACACGGACCCCCAAAGTACGGCTCCGACAGCGAGTTCGAGTCGGACGGCGCGAGTCGGTCGGAGCGGTCGAGGTGCGCATCGTACTTACCCGGCCGGAAAACGTCTCCATTGCGCGGTGCGAATCGGGTCCGAGCGAGTCGGTCGGAGCGGTTCGAGTCCGAGCGAGTCGGTCGGAGTTGTCGGGACGCCCGGACGAGTCGGTCGGCGAATTCGCATCGTACTCGCTCGGCCGGACCCGCGTACGGTTCGGTCGGGAAACAGGCTTTCGCATGGCTTTTTTCCCGACCGAATGGTATTGGGTCCGCCTCCGACCGAGATCGGAATCGGCCCCTGTGTATTTAAAGTGTACTAAAGGATGGACACATTGCAATGATGCCCACTTGGAATTCAAACCTAGATTGCCTTACGAATTACCAAATTCATATTTGTTATTTTTGAAGCCAAAGTTTTGAGTACATCACTCGGCCTATTGGGAAGATGTGAACAGAAAGTAGACAGGAGTGCAAACTATTATTATTTATAATTAGTGTTTGGAATATTATTTGCGCTAATTGATATTGCATTTGGAAAATTGTGTTTAAAAGCAAATAGTTTATATATTTGTTGTCTATATTGTACAAGATGTAAATGAGAGTCTACATTTTGTCAAATGTATTTGAGATAAATAATAGAGTTAACGTAGATGAAGGAAGTAATTAACAAAGTGTAGATAGAAAAATCCATAGCAACACCGATTGAAAATGATGCTCTACGCTGATTTGTTTTTTTTTCTACAATCAATTTGATTGTTTCTTTCCTTGCTGTTCAATGATGATACCACATTGAAATCACAGTGTATGGTGAAGTTAAGTGGAATCTGAGAACAGCAAAAAGAGAAACTGAAAATGTTATGTAATTCTAAATTTATGTTGTGTTCTTATAAATATAATATTATAATTTCTGTAATATCTTATTATTGAAAAACACTTTTTCTTCATCTTCTTTATAGTAGCTATTGTTGAAACTTGAAAAGAGTTTTAATGCTGTTTAGGACAATACTACTCTAAAATACTTCTACTGAGTAATGTATCTAAATTACTTGTAGGTAAGAATACATAATATAATATGCATGATAATGTAAAAAACTTTAAAGTTTAATTATATGTTATTTGTTTCTAATATAAATATTGTAGATCCTTTACACTATTTGAAAACTATCATCATGTTGTTCATGCAATCAGCCATGCAGTCATCCTTTCACGTAGACAATACCCATGCACTCATCCATTCTCTCAATCACAACTCTTGCACTAATAGGATAACTCAGGCATTACCCTTGCATTCTTCCTTTCACACAGGCACTAACCATGCACTCATCCAACACCCATACACTACCCCTGTACTCATGCAATCACTCAGGCACTACTCTTGCACTTAACCATTCACTCAGGCACTAACCATGCCCTCATCCATTCACTCAGGCACTACCCCTGCACTCATGCAATCACCCAGGCACTACTCTTTCACTCAACAATTCATTCATGCACTACCCATGCCCTCATCCATTCCCTCAGGCACTATCCATGCACTCATCCAATGACCCAGGCATTAGCCTTGCACTCATGAAGTCACTGAGGCACTACCCATGCACTCATGCAATCACCCAGGCAGTACCACTGAACTTATGCAATCACCCAGGTATTACCTATGCATTCATGCAATAACTCAGGTACTACTCTTGCACTCAACCATTCACTCAGGCCTTACCCATGCACTCGTCCATTCACTCAGGCACTACTGCTGCACTCATGCAATCACTCAGGCCCACTCTTTCACTCAACCATTCACTCATGCACTACCCATGCACTCATCCATTCCCTCAGGCACTGTACATGCACTCATCCAATCACCCAGGCATTAGCCTTGCACTCAGACTTTCACTCAGGTACTTCATATACACTCATTAAATCACCCAGGCACTGTCCCTACACTCATTAAATCACCCAGGCACTGTCCCTGCACTCATGCAATCACCCAGGCACTACCCATGTACTCATGCAATCCCTCAGGCACTACACTTGCATTCAACTATTCACTCAGGCACTACCCATGAACTCATCCATTCTCTCAGGAAATACATATGCACTCATCCAAAGACCCAGGCATTACTCTTGCAGTCACCCTTTTACTCAGGCTCTACCCATGCACTGATATAAGCACACAGACATTACTCTTACACTCATGAAGTTACTCAGGCACTACCCATGCATTCATTCAATCAATCACCCAGACAGTACCCCTGCACTTATGCAATCACCCAGACACTACCCATGCACTCATGCAATCACTAACGGCACTACTCTTGCACTCAACCATTCACTCAGGCACTACCCATGCACTCATCCATTCCCTCAGGCACTACCTATGCACTTATCCAATGACCCAGGTACTACCCTTGCACCCATCCTTCCACTCAGGCACTACCCATACACTCATCCAATCACCAAAGCACTACACCTGCATGCATGCAATCACCCTGGGATGACCTAGGCATTCATGCAATAACTGAGGTACTACTCTTGCACTCAACCATTCACTCAGGCCCTACCCATGCACTCATCCATTCACTCAGGCACTACCGCTGCACTCATGCAATCACTCAGGCACTACTCTTTCACTCAACCATTCACTCATGCACTACCCATGCACTCATCCATTCCATCAGGCACTATCCATGCACTCATCCAATCACCCAGGCATTAGCCTTGCACTCAGACTTCACTCAGGTACTTCCCATTCACTCATTCAATCACCCAGGCACTGTCCCTGCACTCATGCAATCACCCAGGCACTAACCATGCACTCATGCAATCACTCAGACACTACTCTTGCACTCAACCATTCACTCAGGCACTACCCATGCACTCATCCATTCCCTCAGGAACTATGCATGCACTCATCCAATAACCCAGCCATTACTCTTGCTGTCATCCTTTTACTCAGGCACTACCCATACACTCATCCAGTCACCCAAGCACTGCACCTGCACGCATGCACTGATCTAAGCACCCAGGAATTACTCTTGCACTCATGAAGTTACTCAGGCGCTACCTATGCACTCCTCCAATCACCCAGGCAGTACCACTGGACTTACGAAATCACCCAGGCACTACCCAGGCACTCATGCAATCACTCAGACACTACTCTTGCACTCAACTATACACTCAGGCACTACCGATGCACTCATCCATTCCCTCAGGAACTACCCATGCACTCATCCAATGACCCAGGCATTAGCCTTGCACTCAAACTTTCACTCAGGAACTTCCCATACACTCATTCAATCACCCAGGCACTATCCCTGCACTCATGCAATCACCCAGGCACTACCCATGTACTCATACAACCACTCAGGCACTACTCTTGCACTCAAGCATTTTCTCAGGCAACACCCATGCACTCATCCATTCTCTCAGGCATTACCCATGCACTCGTCCAATGACCCAGGCATTACTCTTGCAGTCATTCTTTTACTCAGGCACTACCCATGCACTGATATAAGCACCCAGACATTACCCTTACACTCATGAAGTCACTCAGGCACTACATATGCACTCCTCCAATCAACAAGGCAGTTCCTCTGCACTTATGCAGTTACACAGGCTCTACCTATGCACTACACCATTCACTCAGGTAGGACAATGCACTCATCCATTCCCTCAGGCACTACCCATGAACTCATCCAATGACCCAAGCATTATCCTTGCACTCATACTTTCACTCAGGTACTTCACATGCTCTCTTGCAATCATTCAGGCACTACCCCTGCACTCATGCAATCACCCAGACACTACCCATGTACTCATGCAATCACTCAGGAACTACTCTTGCACTCAACCATTCACTCAGGCACTACCCATGAACTCATCCATTCTCTCAGGCACTAACTATGCACTCATCCAATGACCCAGGCATTACTCTTGCACTACCCATGCACTCATCCATTCTCTCAGGCACTAACCATGCACTCATCCAATAACCCAGGCATTACTCTTGCAGTCACCCTTTTACTCAGGCTCTACCCATGCACTGATATAAGCACCCAGAAATTACTCTTGCACTCATGAAGTCACTCAGGCACTACCCATGCATTCATCCAATAACCCAGACAGTACCCCTGCACTTATGCAATCCCCCAGGCACTACCCATGTACTCATACAATCACTAAGGCACTACTCTTGCACTCAAGCATTCACTCAGGCAACACCCATGCACTCATCCATTCTCTCAGGCACTACCCATGCACTCGTCCAATGACCCAGGCATTACTCTTGCAGTCATTCTTTTACTCAGGCACTACCCATACACTGATCTAAGCACCCAGACATTACCCTTGCACTCATGAAGACACTCAGGCACTACACATGCACTCCTCCAATTCCAAAGGCAGTTCCTTTGCACTTATGCAGTTACACAACACTACCTATGCACTACACCATTCACTCAGGTACTACCATGTACTCATCCATTCCCTCAGGCACTACCCATGAACTCATCCAATGACCCAAGCATTATCCTTGCACTCATACTTTCACTCAGGTACTTCACATGCTCTCTTGCAATCATCAGGCACTACCCCTGCACTCATGCAATCACCCAGACACTATCCATGTACTCATGCAATCACTCAGGCACTACTCTTGCACTCAACCATTCACTCAGGCACTACCCATGAACTCATCCATTCTCTCAGGCACTAACTATGCACTCATCCAATGACCCAGGCATTACTCTTGCAGTCACCCTTTTACTCAGACTCTACCCATGCACTGATCTAAGCACCCAGACATTACTCTTGCACTAATGAAGTCACTTAGGCACTACTCATGCATTCATCCAATCACCCAGACAGTACCCCTGCATGTATGCAATGACACAGGCACTACCCATGCACTCATGCAATCACTCAGGCACTACTCTTGCCCTCATCCATTCTCTCAGGCACTACCCATGCACTCATCCATTCACTCAGGTACTACTCTTGCCCTCAACCATTCTCTCAGGCACTACCCATGCACTCATCCATTCACTCAGGTACTACTCTTGCCCTCATCCATTCACTCAGGCACTACCTATGCACTCATCCAATGACCCAGGTATTACCCTTGCACCCATCCTTCTACTCAGGCACTACCCATACACTCATCCAGTCACCCAAGCACTGCACCTGCACGCATGCAATCACCTAGGGACTACCCACGCACTCTTGCCATCACTCAGGCACTACTCTTGCACGCAACCATTCACACAGGCACTACTCTTTCACTCAACCATTCACTCATGCACTACCCATGCACTCATCCATTCCATCAGGCACTATCCATGCACTCATCAAATCACCCAGGCATTAGCCTTGCACTCATACTTTCACTCAGGTACTTCCCATGCTCTCATCCAATCATCCAGGCACTACCTCTGCACTCATGGAATCACCCAGACACTACCCATGTACTCATGCAATCACTCAGGCACTACTCTTCCTCTCAGCCATTCAATCAGGCACTACCCATGCACTCATCAATACTCTCAGGCACTAACCATGCACTCATCCAATGAACCAGGCATTACTCTTGTAGTCACCCTTTTACTCAGGCTCAACCCATGTACTGATCTAAGCACCCAGACATTACTCTTGCACTCATGAAGTCACTCAGGCACTACCCATGCATTCATCCAATCACCCAGAAAGTACCCTGCACTTATGCAATCACCCAGGCATTACCCATGCACTCATGCAATCAGGCACTTCTCTTGAACTTAACCATTCACACAGGCACTACTCTTTCACTCAACCATTCACTCAGGCACTAACCATGCACTCATTCATTCACTCAGGCACTACCTATGCACTCATCCAATGGATGAGTGCATAGGTATTACCCTTGCACCCATCCTTCTATTCAGGCACTACCCATACACTCATCCAATCACCCAGGCACTACCCCTGCATGCATGCAATCACCCAGGCACTACCCCTGCACTCATGCCATCAGTCAGGCACTACTCTTGCACTCAACCATTCACACAGGCACTACTCTTTCACTCAACCATTCATTCAGGCACTACCCATACACTCATCCATTTTCTCAGGCACTACCCATGCACTCATCCAATGACCCAGGCATTACTCTTGCAGTCATCCTTTTACTCAGGCACTACCCATGCACTGATCCAAGCACCCAGACATTACTCTTGCACACATGAAGTTACTCAGGTACAACCCATGCACTCCTCCAATCACCCAGGCACTACCCATGCACTCATGCAATCACACAGACACTACTCTTGCACTCAACCATTCACTCAGGCACTACCCATGCACTCATCCATTCCCTCAGGCAATATCCATGCACTCATCCAATGACCCAGGCATTAGCCTTGCACTCAAACTTTCACTCAGTTACTTCCCATACTCTCATTTAATCACCCAGGCACTATCTCTGCACTCATGAAATCACCCAGGTACTACCCATGTACTCATGCATTCACTCAGTCACCAACCAAGGACTCATCCATTCTCCCAGGCACTACCCATGCACTCATCAAATGACCCAGGCATTACTCTTGCAGTCATCCTTTTACTCAGGCACTACCCATGTACTGATCTAAGCACATATACATTGCTCTTGTACTCATGAAGTTACTCAGGCACTACCCATGCACTCCTCCAATCACCCAGGCAGTACCTTGCACTTATGCAATCACCCAGGCACTACCCATGCACTCATGCAATCACACAGGCACTACTCTTGCACTCCACCATTCACTCAGGTACTACCCATGCACTCATACATTCCCTCAAGAACCACTTATGCACTCATCCAATGACCCAGGCATTAGCCTTGCACGCATACTTTCACCCAGGTACTTCCCATGCACTCATACATTCACCCAGGCACTAGCCCTGCACTCATGCAATCACCCAGGCACTACCCATGTACTTATGCAATCACTCAGGCACTACTCTTGCACTCAACCATACACTCAGGCACTACCCATGCTCTTATGCATTCCCTCAAGGACAACCCATGCACTCATGCAATCACCCAGGCAGTACCTATGCACTCATGCAATCACTCAGGCACTACTCTTGCACTCAACCATTCACTCAGGCAATACCATGCACTCATCCATTCACTCAGGCACTACCCCTGCACTCATGCAATCACCTAGGCACTACCCATGCACTCATGCAATCACTCAGGCACTACTCTTTCACTCAACCATTAACTCAGGCACTATCCATGCACTCATCCATTCTCTCAGGCACTACCCATGCACTCATCCATTCACTCAGACTTTACGTTCACACTCATGCAATCACACAGATATTATCCATTGACTCATGTATTCATACAGCATATAGCTTTTCTTTTTAAACCAAAATAGGTGGTTTTGTAAGAACCGTTTTTTTCCTCTTTTTAAAAACTATTTTAGATATATATATATATATATCTTTTTTAACAATTTTGTTGTGTTTTTAAGATTTTATCAATAAAAATGTAAACAAAAAAACAAGCACATATCAGCATGTGTAAATGGGGGGGGGGAAATGAACAACGTTAATTGTTGAACATAGTTTGGGCAACCTGTTCCCCAATGCTCAGCACAGTAATGCACTTTGGACAAAAAAGTCCTGGCTTTGCAAAATCAGCAGGAGTCGGTGGTATGGACTGCAACCTGTCGCCAACTTGAGAAGTAGACGGTTGAGGATCATGACTGCCTTCATTTGCTCTTGCAAGTTCAGCTCTTGTAAGCCTCTTGTCATGCATTGTTCTGAAATGTTTGTACATAGATGATGTACCACAAGAGTATTTTTTGTCCGATCCTCGGGACAGCACCTTTTTGCAGATATTGCACCTAACTTTCTGTGCATTCACCTTATTTTGTCCTTCAGGTATGGAAAAGAATTCCCATACCACACTGTTCTTTCTTTTATGGCGTACGTCCTCCTCTTCCTCCTGAAGGATCTCTTCCTCCTCCTGCAGATCCTGTGCAGTTGCCATTTTGAAATTTTGATGTAAAACCTACAAAACACCCCAAAAACCGCCAAAATTGAAAGCTCCTGAAAAGGTATGGTTGTTGCCAACCACAGCCAAAATTAGAAGAAAGAGGGTGGGATCTAGCAAACTTAAGGATGACAGGATCCTTAATCAATGACATTTCTTTTTTTTGGGTCACATGGGGTGCGTGACCCCTACGCGGAACCACGCGTACCAGACGCAATTCCTCAACTTCTTTCAATGTTACATTTAAACAATATTTAGTACCAGCTGATAATAATTTAATTAATAATAACTATATCTCTTTATTTCAAATAAATTAAATAAAGCTATATTAATATATAATATTGTTTAAAAAAACGTTAGATTTGCGTCCCCTACGCGAATCCGGAAGTTGCGATGTACGCGGACGTATCACGATTCCTGAAATTATTGTTAAAAATAAGTTGTAATCACTTTCTTTTATTAATATAGAAGTTTATATACTATCTTAGCAAAACTGTAACCTTGAATTTAAGATTACTATTGTCTACATATATGTATTAATAGTACAAATTAAAAACAAAGAGCCGGTTCTGGGTCGCGATTCCGCATTTATATTTTCGAAAGGAACAAGGAGATTTAACATAATTTAAACTAAAATATTAAAGTAATAATCAAGTTTAATTATTGGTTATGTGAAATATAACTGTTAAAACTCACGCTGGAGCTGTGATTCGTACGCGGATCCGGAAGTAAAGCCCGGTAGTATACGCGTTAGTATTGCTAAACCCCGATATACATAAATGTAATGTTTAATTATAGTTTAGTATAACTACATATTCATTATATTACTGTACAAGTAAACTACTACCACTAAGATATACAGAAAGTATTAATTTCACTATATTTTACACTTTTAAATAAATTAATGGGTTTGCGTGCAAAACGCGAAGATCCACGTCCGGTACGCGACTCCATTTTTATATTAAAAAAGAAGTTATTTTAAATAATAAAAAAAATATATATACAAAGATTTTAGAGGTGAGAATTAACAAAAAAGATGAACTAATATAAAATTCTAGTTATTATTAACATGTTCTGAAGGAATTAAGGGTCTCTGTACCTGTTTTTTGTAGAAACAAGTATCAGTGAGATGAAGAAGAACACAAGAATAACAAGACTTTAGAAAAATGACAAGGTAACTAATAACTAGGATAACAATTGGAAAGTGGAACTATAATTGAGATATTGAGATCTGCCCTCCAAAAAGAATATACAGGGATAAAGGACCAGGATGAGAATATATATTTTCAAATGGAGTCTCTTTAGACCGAATTATGTACTGAAGGTCTACCAATGTATAAGGCAGGCTATACTGGTGGGAGAACATGAAAACAATGTACTCTATGTAGCCTCAATGAATTTGTGTAACAGAGAATGTTATGTAAACAAAATGTGAATATAATCCACAAGTGTGTTGTTAAATAGACCAATGAGATTGGTAATTAGTATATATAAAGTGTAGATTCTAATAGTATTATTCTATGTTTGTAACAGCCCTGAAGAAGCGCAGTGGAACGTGAAACACTTGTTGGCTTTTTCTGACTGCTTGAGAATAATAAATAACATCCAGAAGAAATTGAACAAGAAGATTTGATTTTTTATTGATGTTGTGTAAATATCTCAGTGAAGTTTGATGTTATAGAATTATAAAGAATACTGGTGGGGACTGGTATCTGAGTTACTTTTGCGCCAGGCAAAAATCCTGTAGTAGATAGTTAGGACCTATTTTCCATAGGAAATCCGCACCATTCTATTTGAAATAACTTTGGCGCCGGTTGACGAATCTTCACGAAATGTACCAACTTGTTGGGGTGCTCCGGTCCGCTCCTATCCTGAAAGTCTTGGGGTGATTCGGTAAGCGGGGGCCGAGAAAAAAGGGGGGTCCCAAAACGTGTTTTCCCCATGCAATTTTCTATAGGAACCTTTAGTCGCAGCTACAGCCCGAACTGCTGAACGGAATTACACCAAATTTGCCAAAAAGGTAGCCCTTGGTTCAGGGTCGTGCCTTTTGCTTAAATGGTGTAAATCCGTTCAGTAGTTCCTGAGAAATTTGAAAAAAGAAAACACATATATATCTGGGCGGAGCCTAACCACACATGTCATCATGAGATCTGATTGGCTGTCAGCACTTCATCCTGGAATTGCTGGCAGCCATCTTGGGACCAATATAAATGATAGTACCCCATTGAAATGCATTGTAGTGAATCGAAGATTTTGAGGGTTACCAAAAGGAGAACTATAAAGGGTGATAACAGACTTTAGTTACATTAGAATTCATTTGTTGATGGTACCATACTAATTTCAGGAATTGTGGTGTGCTCTAAGGTGATTTTACCCTGTGAAAAACCTTCTGCTGGGATATCATGAATCATGTTTGAGAGAAAACTATTTTCACATGCTTGTCCCATACAGTTTTGGAAGGTGCTCCAGAAGCTAAAATGAGAGCATATTTTCTGTAAATTCACATTATCTTTCTCAGTCATGTGAGAATGAAGTGTAACATTCTCAGTAAAACATGTACATCCAACAAGGGCAGAGACTGTCAGTTGATTCCTTTGTGTTCTACTGCAGCTTCCCAGAGTGTTCTAAAGAACAATTAGAGTGCTAACAGCCTTACTTATGACAAAAGTATGGCACACCTGAAGCTCATCTTGATTGGAATAAACTGGTAACACTTAAAACATTTAATTTAAAAAGGAACAAAATGATGGGGTTCATTTGTCATAGAAATTATGGTTAGTGCTGTAGAAAGAAAAATTAGGACATGTTTCAAGTGTGATCTCAAATATCTTCCTGTTATATTTCAACAGGAGCAGCCTGTCAGTTGATGCCTTTGTGTTCTACTGCAGCTTCCCAGAGTGTTCTAAAGAACAACTAAAGTGCTAACAGTCTTACTTATGACAAAATTATGGCACACCTGAAGCCATCTTGATTGGAATAAACTGGTAACTCTTAAAACATTTAATTTAAAAAGGAACAAAATGAGGGGGTTCATTTTGTCATAGAAATTATGGTTAGTGCTGTAGAAAGAAAAATTAGGACATGTTTTAAGTGAGATCTCAAATATCTTCCTGTTATATTTCAACAGGAGCAGCCTGTCAGTTGATGCCTTTGTGTTCTACTGCAGCTTCCCAGAGTGTTCTAAAGAACAACTAGAGCGCTAACAGTCTTACTTATGACAAAAGTATGGCACACCTGAAGCCATCTTGATTGGAATAAACTGGTAACACTTAAAACATTTAATTTAAAAAGGAACAAAATGAGGGGGTTCATTTTGCCATAGAAATTATAATTAGTGCTGTAGAAAGAAAAATAAGTGCTAAAACACTACCCCCAGCACAACACCCTACACTATCCAAACACCACTGCACTACACTAAACCCTAAATATACCCCCAGCATGACCACCCACACTACACAAACACCACTGCACTACCCTATACCCTAAAACACGACCCTCTACACTACACAAACACGACTGCACTACCCTAAACCCTAAAACACTACCCACAGCATGACCCCTTCACTACACAAACACCACTGCACTGCCCTAAACCCTAAAACACTACCCCAGCACTACCCCTACACTACCCAAACACCACTGCACTAACATAAACCCTAAAACACTACCCCCAGCACAACCCCCTACACTACACAAACACCACTGCACTACCCTAAACCCTAAAACACTACCCCCAGCACGACTCCCTACACTACCCAAACACCACTGCACTACCCTAAACCCTAAACCTACCCCCAGCACGACCCCTACACTACCCAAACACCATTGCACTACCCAAAACCATAAAACACTACCCCCAGCATGACCCCCTACACTACACAAACACCACTGCACTACCCTAAACCCTAAAACACTACCACCAGCATGACCCCTACACTACTCAAACACCACTGCACTACCCTAAACCCTAAAACACTACCCCAGCATGACCCCCTACACTACCCATACACCACTGCACTACCCTAAACCCTAAAACACTACCACCAGCACAACCCCTACACTACTGCACTACCCTAAACCCTAAAACACTACCCCCAGCACGACCCCCTACACTACCCAAACACCACTGCACTACCCTAAACCCTAAAACACTACCCCCAGCACGACCCCCTACACCACCCAAACACCACTGCACTACCCTAAACCCTAGAAAAGAAACCCCACCCCATGCCCAATACCCCTTACCTCTCACTCCTCATGGTTCCTCTCTCCTCGTGGTTCCTGCTTCACGTCATCACTGAGGGGCGGTGCACGTCGTTGTGAAGAAACAGAACAGCCTCTGTTTCCTTACAACAACATGGATCGTCTACATGTTTTTTAGAACGCATGGTCATTTACCATACATACCTTTACAACAAAATTTGTTGTAAAGGCATGCGTGGTAAATGACCATGCGTTCTAAAAATGCGTAGTAATGACTTTGTGATGTACAACGCATGCGTGGTAATGCATGCGTTGTAATGGTATCGCAAAGTAAAAAGTCGTTGTAACGGCTGTTTACCGATCGAAGCTGGCCCCTGTTCTTCAGTGAGACGTTTATTTGATTAATTAGGAGGAAGGAATGTGGTTTTTATACCGAAAAGTGCATTCCCGGCTGTTGTATTGTGAAAGTGTCCGCGTGGCCTGGTTTCACTTCCGGTGAGAGAGTGGAAGAGTCTGTTTGGATCTAAAGGAGTTCTGTTGTTGGACGGGGCCGGCGCGACATGTCATCAGAAAACATAGCTAATGGAAAGCGTCCTCCCTGAAGTGTGGAGCAGTGCCATGAGAGGTCAACGAGTGTGCGTCCCACCGCAGTATGACCGTACCGCGTGACCCATGTGCTGCCTCCAGGATACGGGAGACAGAAGCGGCATCGCAGGTCCTCTTGTAGACCGTTGTAGCACTAATTCTACATTTTGGTACTAGGGCATTTTAACTTCGTTGTTCCTGCCAGATACAAAGAGAAGATCCTGTGTTATTCAGTGCCCTCGTTACCTTTTTTGTGGGTTGTGGTGCTTGTCACTTTGCTGTCCCGCCGGTGCACACGACTAGGCACCCCACCTCGGGTGCCATCTGCAGGGCCTCTGCCCTCGGATCACTGGTTTTGATTTCTGGAGTGGCAACATAAACAGTTGCTCCCAAAGGACTAGCCTAAACACTTAGGTGAATATCCCCTGCACCAGCATTCCACGGAAATTCTTTCCTAGCTCTCCCACGTCAACGAGCACGGCTCCGCTCGCGACACCGTATGACGTCATCGGAGCCATAAGAGGACCTCGTCGGCGTGCTGACGTCAGTTCCACCCATTTTTTCCGTGCCACCGAGGCAAACAGGGGACGAGACATTTTCACATGTATACATAGTACAATAAATATATATATATTCACTGAAAAAACCATAGGTTTCAGGCACGTTATAGTTAGAAATTAGCATTTAAAAAACCTTAGAAATTCACTGAAAAAACCATAGGTTACAGGCACGTTATAGTTAGAAATTAGCATTTAAAAACCTTAGAAATTCACTGAAAAAACCATAGGTTTCAGGGGCGTTATAGTTAGTTGGACATTTCACTCGTACAAAACCATAGAAATTCCCCCGTTATAGTTAGTTCAGCTAACTATAACTCGCGCATCCGCAATGCACTGCTGATGACGTCACATATTACATCACTCATGACATGGTCAGTGACATCACTCATGACATCACTCATGACATCATGGATGACATCATCCAGTGAATGTGTGTTTTTCTGAAAATTAAATATGTTTTATATATGTATATCTCAAGGTCGATGGAAGAATAAATGGGTATATAAGTGTCTAAATGGATGATTTTTTTGTAAAATTGATTGTATAACTGACTAAGTGTATCTTAGTGAATACATGGGTTAGTGAGTAATGTTTAAATATGAAAATATCTGTATCAGTCTCTCACTTTGTGTATAAGTGGCTGCATGGGTTGGTGAGTAGCTACATGAGTGTCTATATGGGTTATTAGTTGGTTTTTGAGTATCAGTATGAGTGTCTGAGTGTGTATGGTTCGGTGGGGGTATTACTTAGTGCATAGATGCATGAATGAGTTACTCACTGTTTGTATGTGTTGAAGACAGCATGTGTGCAGGACTGTATAGGTGGATGAGTATGTGTATGGGTGTGTTAGTGAGTGAATGACTGTCTCAATAGTGTCTTTATGAGTAACTACATATGTTTTAAACTAGTATATGTGAGTATTGGTGTATATAAGTGAGTATATGTGAGAGTGAGAGATTGGAAGAGTTCCTGTACAAATAAGTAGGTGTTTCTATAAGTGATTGTTTAAGAGAGTAAGTATGTGTAAGTTTCTGTAGAAGTAAGTGTGGTAGTGTGTGTATAACTGTATATGCAAGTAAATGGATGTTTGATACTTTGCTTGCATGTGTGACTGTGTGTGAGTAACTCTATGGATGAGTGGCAGTGTGTAACAGGATGTATAGGTGTATGAGTACATATGATGAGTGAGTACATGTATGAGTGACTGTATAGGGACTGTTAGGTGAATGAGTGGATGTGTGTGTAGATCTTGGAATTAATGAATAGGTGTGTTGTAACTGGTATTGGTATGTCCATTGTTTTGAAAATGTTAGTTTGTATTTTTGAGTGTGTGTATCAAAGGTTATATTAGGGTGAGAGGAGGTCTGCCACTCTATCACAAGGATGATGTCATCAGTGATGTCATCAGTGATGTCATTTGAGATGTCATCAGTGATGTCATGAGTGATGTCACTGACCATGTCATGAGTGATGTAATATGTGACGTCATCAGCAGTGCATTGCGGGCGCATGAGTTATAGTTAGCTGAACTAACTATAACGGGGGAATTTCTATGGTTGTGTACGAGTGAAATGTCCAACTAACTATAATGCCCCTGAAACCTATGGTTTTTTCAGTGAATATATATATTCGCCAGTAGATAGTTATAGTTAGGACCTATTTTCCATAGGAAATCCGCAACATTCTATTGGAAATAACGTTGGCGCCGGTTGACGAATCTTCGTGAAATTTTCCAACTTGTTGGGGCACTCCGGTCTGCTCCTATCCTGAAAGTCTCGGGGTGATTCGTCAAGCGGGGGCCGGGAAAAAAGGGGGGGTCCCAAAACGTGTTTTCCCCATTCATTTTTCCATAGGAACCGTTCATCGTGGCTACAGCCCAAACTGCTGAACGGAATTACACCAAATTTGGCAAAGAGGTAGCCCTTGGTTCAGACTCGTGCCTTTTGCTTAAATGGTGTAAATCCGTTCAGTAGTTCCTGAGAAAATCACAAGTAAAATCACATATATATCTATGGCCGCGTCGGATCCGCGCACCCTGAGCGCACCCTGCGCGCACCGTCCCGATCACGAGCTGCATGCTAATTGGCTGTCAAGTGGCTGTCAACACTCCAAATCAGGAAGTGTTGGCAGCCATTTTGTCCCTTGGTAGAACCGAGGCAGAAGAAACAAGTGCGCAAACGCACAAAGGGGGCAGGGTAGAAACACCCTGACCCCTAGATCTGCTCAGGGGTCCCACAAGGACCCCTGGGCAGAAAAAAGTATTTAAAAAAACAAAAAAAAAACGGCGGGATGCGCTTAGGGTGCGCGGATTCCGCCGATAAAAAAAAAATCGAAGCGCGGTCTCCCGCGCTTCGATGCTATTTTGCCCCCGGGTGGCCCAAGTCCTGGGGGCATGCGGGGGTGGGTTTATATTTTATGTGGGGGGCCTCTAAGGCCCCCCAATCCCTGGGGACCGCCACCCCCCGGGGATTTAAATAAATAATGTTGGCGGGGGCACACGGCCCCCCCGCAGCCCCGGGGACAGCCACCCCACGGGGCTTATTTAAAAAAAAAAAAAAACATACATGACCTGTCTGGGGGAGCTCAAGCCCCCCCACATGCCCCGGGGACTGCCACCTCCCCGGGGGACTAAGAAAATACATGTGGGGGTCCGTTTCGGACCCCGAAGCCCCGGGGACCACCACCTCCCCGGGGCTCCCGTCCTGTCATAGCAAACTGCTTTGGTTTTTGGTTCTTCCAAAAACCAAAGCAGATTGCTTTTCCACATGGGGAGCTGCATGTTAGCAGCTCCCCATGTGTGCAAGCATGCTCGGCTCCCGCAGGAGCGGGGAGCCGGCATGGTCCGTGGGGGAGTTGGGGTCCCCCACGGACCCCAAAGGATAGGGCCAGCCCTGGGGATGGGGTCCCCAGGGCAAGTAGTGGCCCGGGAGGGGGCCACGCGGCCCCCCTCCCAAATTAGGATTTTTTTTTATTTTTTTTAAAGGCCGGCCCCGGGAGATGGGGTCCCCGGGGGCCTAAGGAGAGCCTGAGAAGGGGCAACGCAGCCCCCTCCATGAAAATTAAAAAAAAAAAAAAGGTGGCAATGACCCAGGGGATGGGGTCCCCGGGCCAAAATTGGCCACGGGAGGGGGCCCACGCGGTCCCCTTCCCGATCACTTTTAAAAAAATAAATAAAGGGGTCAGGCCCTGGGGGATGGGGTCCCCAGGGCCCAAAATAATTAAAGAAGGGGGCCACACAGCCCCCTTTTAAAAAAAATCAAAAAAAAAATCCGGCATCGCTCCGGAGGCCACGCCCCCTCCTTGGCAGCACTCTGCAAACGCGCCCCCTGGCGCGTTTGCAAAGGGGGAACGAATTCCCCTTGAATACTGGGGGTCCCTGGGGGCCAACTAGCCCAACAGGAACCTCCAGTATGCGCCAGGGGGCTGCATTGCAGAGAGGTGTTCTGAGGCCACGCCCCTTTTTACACCTCTCTGCAACGCAGCTCTGTGGTGCTTAATGGAGGTAGTTGGTGGGCTAGTTGCACCCCAGGGACCCTCAGGATTCAAGGGGAGTAAATCCCCCGACTTAAAATGCGCCACCGGGCGCGTTTGCACAGTGGTGAATGGAGGGGGCGGGGCTTGAGGTGACATGTGTGCAAACAGGCCCCGTGGGGCGTTTTAAGATGGGGAATTATATCCTCTTCAATCCTGAGGGTCCCTGGGGGCCAACTAGCCCACCAAGGTACGTCCAGAAAGCGCCACAGAGCTGCGTTGCAGAGAGGTGTAAAAAGGGGCGTGGCCTCAGGACACCTCTCTGCAACGCAGCCCCCTGGCGCATATTGGAGGATCCTGGTGGGCTAGTTGGGCCCCAGGGACCCTCGGGATTTAGGAGGAATTAATTCTCCAACTTAAAACGCACCACAGGGCGTGTTTGCAGACATGTCACCTCAGGCCCCACCCCCTTCCTTCACCATTGTGCAAATATTCCTCTAAAATCAGCCAAACTACGAATTACGATTTACTCACCTGTTATCAGGAGAGACCTCAGTGCTGCATCTTTGAGCCCAGTACTGATCCTGAAAAGTAATTTTAACCGTACTTACCAGTAACTTGAATTTCCTTCCATCGGCTAACATTGACTGGTTTCACTTGGAAATTCTTCTAAGTGTGGAGTTTTGGAACTTTATAATATTCCTCTAAAATCAGCCGAACTACGAATTCCGATTTACTCACCTGTTATCAGGAGAGACCTCAGTGCTGCATCTTTGAGCCCAGTACTGATCCTGAAAAGTAATTTTAACCGTACTTACCAGTAGCTTGAATTTCCTTCCATAGGGATATCATTGCCTGCTTTTTGCTGAAAAAGTTTCTAAGTGTCAATTTTTGAAACATACAAATATTCCTCTAAAATCAGCCGAAATACGAATTCCGATTTACTCACCGGTTATCAGGAGAGACCTCAGTGCTGCATCTTTGAGCCCAGTACTGATCCTGAAAAGTAATTTTAACCGTACTTACCAGTAACTTGAATTTCCTTCCATAGGCTAACATTGACTGGTTTCACTTGGAAATTCTTCTAAGTGTGGAGTTTTGGAACTTTATAATATTCCTCTAAAATCAGCCGAACTACGAATTCCGATTTACTCACCTGTTATCAGGAGAGAACCCAGTGCTGCATCTTTTAGCCCAGCACTGACCCTGAAAAGTAATTCTAACCGTACTTACCAGTAACTTGTATTTCCTTCCATAGGAATCCATTGTCTGGTTTTCAGCAGAAAAGTTTCAGTGTCGATTTTCACAAACTACAAATATTCCTTACAAATCGCCTGTATGACTTAAACGCATTCTTTCAACTGTTTACAGGAGTTGCACCAGTGCTGGATCCAGGATCCACCACTGAGTAAGAAAAATTAACGATAACACTACTTACCTGCTAAGTGAATTTCCTCCCATAGGATAACATTGGTGATTCTATGTCAAAAGTTTCTAAGTGTCAACTTTTAAAATACAATAATATTCCTTAAAAATCACTACTGTAACCAAAACGCTTTTACTCAACTGTTTACAGGAGATGTCCCAGGACTGAATCTAGGATCCAGTCCTGTGGTTAGAAAAGTAATCCATAAAGTAACTAATTGCATTTCACTAGAAATTCACATTGAGCTCAATGTTGCATTGTGTTTGAAATTGTGTTGCCCATTGCAACAACTGTAACTACTGTACTTAAAATCTATTGCCTATTTGCAAAGTATTTAAACTAAAGTAATTCATTCTGAGAAAGTATATTTTGTAATGTAATGTATAATGTAATTACAATGTAATTTAAAAAATAAAATATGTAAAAATAAATAGTTTAAAAAAATTTAGTAAATCAGTATCAAAAAAATAAATATAACAATTAATACATTTAAAAATTGTCATTTACAAAACCTTTGAAATTCACTGAAAAAAACCATAGGTTTCAGACACGTTATAGGTAGAAATTAGCATTTAAAAAACCTTACAAATTCACTGAAAAAACCTTAGGTTTTAGGGACAGTTATAGTTAGTTGGACATTGCACTCGTACAAAGCCCGTGAAATTCCCCCGTTATAGTTAGTTCAGCTAACTATAACTCGCGCCCCCGCAATGCACTGCTGATGACATCACATAGTACATCACTCATGACATGGTCAGTGACATCACTGATGACATCACTGATGACATCTCAAATGACATCACTGATGGCATCACTGATGACATCATCCACGTGATAATTTCACGCACCTCCTCACACCCTAATATAACCTTTGATACACCCACTCTAAATTACAGACTGCCATTCGCAAAACCATAGACACTCCAACACCAATAACTACATACCCACTCACTGATTCTTAGGTCTACACACACATCCACTCACTCACCCATACAGTCACTCATACTTATGGTCACTCAGTACAGGACTATCATATGCACTCATACTCCTATATAGACACTCAAACACCGCCACTCATCCATAGAGGTACTCACACACCTAGTCAGTCATGCAAATAATTAAACACACTGCCATTTACTCACCTAAACAGTTATACACACACCAGCTCACTTACTCATACAAATACTAGCACATTCTTACGCTCTTATACAATCACTGATACAAGCACACACTCATCCATACAGTCACTCTCACAATCACACACTCTCGCTTATAGCTATTTATATACTCCAACACACATATATACTTCCTTTCAAATATGTAGTTACTCACACATGTACCACTGGGACATACATTCACTTACTAACACACTCTTACACACACTTACCCACCCATACAGTCTATCACAGATGCACTCTTGAAACCATCCACCCAGTGAATCACCCACTCACACATCTATGCACAGAGTCGCACACACCCCACCCCCACAAACACTCAGGCACCCATACAGATACTCAGACAACCAATCAATAACTCATATAGACACTCATGTAGCTATTCACAAACCCATGCAGCCACTTACACAGCAACAGACAGACGGATACATACATTCACCCAGTAAGATACGTTTAATCACTCACTTATGGAGTTAGTCACGCACCTACTAAATCATCCATACAGACACTTATACACCCACTCATTCTTCAATACGCCTTTCCCTATATTTATTAAAAATATTTAAACTTTACAGAAACAAACAGTCACTGGATGATGTCATCAGTGATGTCATTTGAGATGTCATCAGTGATGTCACTGACCATGTCATGAGTGATGTAATATGTGACGTCATCAGCAGTGCATTGCGGGGGTGCGAGTTATAGTTAGCTGAACTAACTATAACGGGGGAATTTCACGGGTTTTGTACGAGTGCAATGTCCAACTAACTATAACTGTCCCTAAAACCTATGGTTTTTTCAGTGAATTTGTAAGGTTTTTTAAATGCTAATTTCTAACTATAACGTGCCTGAAAACTATGGTTTTTTCAGTGAATATATATATACATACATACACAATGGCTTAAGGAACAGAGCATTGATGGATAAAGCAACTGATTCAAAAGACACCTCTGATGTGACAGTTGACAGCTCAGCAAATGAAGACTCGAACCAAGGAAAGCTGTTTTTTTCCGGGGTGCTGCGATTAGTTAGAATGAACACGCGACATAGATGAAGAGGTGAAGGAAATACAATCGGAACGGGCAGAGGGAGGGGCAACTAAAGATCCGAAGGGGTAGAGGGAGATGAAAAATCAAAACCAAAAATAGAAAGACCAAAGCCAAAATCAAAAAAACAATGATTCAAGAAAACCTGGTAGTGAACCTTTCGAAGAAAGATTTGAGAGAAGACCAAATGAAAATCCTTAATAAGGGACTCTCCTTCTGCCCCGATGTTGAATGTGATATTGCAAACTTAAGAATTGACTTTTCAAGTTTTCGAGGAAAATGAAATTAAAGAAACACTTCGAAATAAATCCCCCTCAGAAGACCTCCAAAACCCTGGTGTTAGTCACTCTGTGCTAACATGCAAGGATATTCCCTGCCTTAGAGCAAAAGTAAACCTGGAACAAGATCCAAATGAGAAAACCTTGAGAGGTCAAATGGGTGAATTAACGAATATACAGGCCTGTCAGGAACAATGCATAGATACCCGAGAGACAAGAGCTATCTGACTAAAATTAAGATCGAGATTCTGTCCCCAACTACCACCAGGCAATAAAATTGACCTTTTTCAAGAAATGGTAATTGAGGACTTATGCAAACTGACCAATAATAAAAACAAATGGAAACGGAGTGGAAGTAACATCACCACTAAGGAGAAATTAGCTCTTAATGAACTGAGCGAGGACACTGAAATTGTGATCAAGCAATCAGACAAAGGTGGCAACATTGTTATACAGGATCGGGAAAAGTATCAGTTGGAAGCTGATAGACAACTAAGAAACAGAACACACTTTACCAAGTTAAAAACTGACCCCACAGAGAGAATTAAAATAGAATATCATAAGAAATTGACATCTTGGAATCAGAAACAATTAATTGACGATGATGAATATAAATATCTCAAAACTCTGTACCCAGTCACACACACAATTTACTTTCTCCTGAAGATCCATAAACGTTTAATCAATCCCCCAGGTCACCCAATAGTCATCTCTGTTAACTTTTTACTAGAGAACACCTCGCGATACATAGACCTTTTCCTAGCACCCTATGTTACAGCACTGCCCTCGTACCTCATGGATTCCACGGATTTTCTAAACAAAATACAACATATACTGTGGAAGTCCTCCTATATGATGACTACGATAGACGTCTCTTTGTACACATTTTTTAGACACGAAGATGGGATAACAGCAGTTAAGCACTTCCTACGGGACAGACCAATCAATTTTCTTAAACACTCCAACTTATTGATAGACATGTTGGAATTTTGTCTGATGCATAACGTCTTCATGTTCAATGGATGTCATTACTGGCAACAACAAGGAACAGCAATGAGGACCTCTTTTGCTTTGACTTATGCAAATCTTCTGATGGGAGACTGAGGTTGTGTGGACTGAAAACAACATGTCCAAACTGGAGAAAGTGATCTTATGGTCAAGATTTATCGATGACCTCTTCATTTTCTGGGAGGGTGAAGGAAAAAAACTGGAGGAATTTATTTCAACCTTGAATAACAATAATTTGAATTTGTCCTTCACTTACACAATAAGTAAACAATGCATCACCTTCTTGGATATAGAGTTCTCAGTAAGGAATATGAATATATGTACCAAATTGCACAGAAAAGAAACCTCGTGCAACAGTATTCTACATGGGAACAGTGGTCATCCTAAGAAACTACGATGGAGTATCCCCTATGGCGAAATGCTGAGAGCACGCAGACATTTTTCTGAGGAAAGAGATTTTAGAAATTAAATCCAAGACATGAGAAATAGATTTCTTGTAAGGGGATACCCATCAGCAGTAATTGAAGAAGCGATAAAACGAGCATCCCCTCAACCCAGGAGTGAATTGTTGGTTTCAAAAGAAAGAGCCTTGAACAGTGACGGAGAGAATATTCGACTGATCGTCGATTATAACCAGCCACATAAGGAAATCAAAAAGATAATGCAGAAGTATTGGACCATCCTAAGACCAGATCATACTTTAAATGCAGTTCTACAGGATCAACCAAGTATAAGGTGCAGGAAAACTGCATCTCTAGCAGGCATTTTGACTAAAAGTCACTTTGCCCCCAAGATAAGTGCAAAGACTAGTTGGCTTAATCAACCGGGTTTCTGGAAGTGCGCCAAGTACAAGGCCTGTGAACATGGGGTGAACAAAAGGGACTTTAGATTACAAAATGGAATATTAGAAAAGATAAAAGAGCATATCACTTGTAACACCGACTTTGTAGTCTATGTACTACAATGCCCATGTAATAGACAATATGTTGGCAGCACTGTAAATAAGGTGAAACTCAGGGTATTACAACACCTGAGAGCGATCAAAAATAAAAAAAAATCATATCCGATTGCCAAGCACTTTTGGGAAGAACATCATGGCGAAACAAAATATCTCCAGTACTTTGGAATTAAACAGTTAAAAAAAAATGAAAGGGGAGGTGATAGAGAACTACAGTTAAGAGGAATAGAATCCAGACTTATTCTGTCAATAGGAACTGAGATGCCAATGGGCCATAATCTGGACATGGAATTACAGGTCTTTATCATCTACCCTCCCCTCTCTTCTTCTCCACTGTTTTAAAGATTTTTTTACAATCTGAAAAAGAACTGAAAGACAAATGATTTGGTTGAGGTTAAAACCATGTAAACAGCTGATCTTCCATTTCCTCAGATCAGGAATAATGTTATAATACACATAATTCTTCTTTTCCATTGTTGATGTTTACATATACATTAGCACTTTAAACAAATGCCATATTGATTTCTGAATTTGACCCTAGCACACGAGCACTTTATGATTTATTGAACAGTGGATATACTGATGGCAACAATCAGTTGAGTCTATTATAGTTAACATAGGCAAATGTATCTACATCTGGCCTTTAGCACATTAGAGGATTAGTTTTAATTTGTGGACAATAAATAGCACTTTTTGAATGAGCATTAGCACTTTAATAGTATCCCTTATCTAAGAGAAGAATCTGATGAGTATTACTTTATGAATGAGCATTAGCACTTTAGGGGTACCATTTTTAAATACGCATGATCTGGTATTTTAATGAAAGCAGATTAAGCATTTTTTCTATGAATAAGTACTGTAGGGGTTACCTTTGAAAATTACTCTGATACGCATGTAGCACTTTATGGAGAAACGATATTATGCAGAGATAGAGGGTATTGTAAAAATACTACATGGCTCCTATAAGTGACAGAAACTAATTGGACCACCACTAGGCACTTGGTATGAACATCATCATATGTAATGATGTACACAGATTCTGATAAAAAATTGATAAAAGGTTGATGATTAGTAAAGTATGCACAAAACACTTCTCAATGGGATACACTTATGCCATCTCTACAATATTGTTTAACAGAAAACAACGGTTCCTGTGGACAATAAACAAATGAAACTTAATATATAATAGCACAATCACAATAATCGAAGGCAAAGAGATGTCTGAAAGAAAAAAGGCATATAACACAAATTTTGTATGAAAATACGTTGTTTTATATAATGTAATCACATTATTTTAAATCCAGTGCATGGTGTCCCAAGTGATTGTGAAACCTATATTTCAAGGTTGTGACTTTTAGTGACATAAAAACAAGGTTTCATCAAAAATGTACAAAAGCGACCATTAGATCAATACATAATGTGTGCTCGCAGTCTACTAATACAATAATAGTAGCTGACAAATGGTTTGCTTCACTTAGTCGACAATGTTTCGATCCACTTAACAATGTGGGGTCTCATCAGGACCTAGCAATGGAGGGGCACCTAAAAAATTATATCCACAATATCAGTAATGGGGTATGGTGGAGAAAAACAAGAGAAAGGTATCAGAAAGGTAGATTTATAGTCGGTAATAATACCTGGGGATGACTGTGAGATAATGTGGTGTGCACTGTGTGGGGGTGAAAGGGAAGAAGGGTACTTCCACAGGGCCCAGCCGGCCACTGTGGGGATGAGAAATGAGGAATATTTAAAATACATACGGGCTCACAGGGTTAACACTGCATTTCACCAGCTGTGAATATAGGTAAAACTGGGGGATGGGGTCCCCAGGGCCAGAAGTGGCCTGGGAGGGTGGCCGCGCGGCCCCCCTCCATCAATAAATAAAAAAAATAAAAAATAAAAATAAGAGGCACAGCCCTGGGGGATGGTGTCCCCGGGGCCAATAGATCCCTCAGGAAGGGGGTCATGCAGCCCCCGCCTTAAAAAATAAAAAAATATAAAAATAAAAATTGTGGCCATGCCCCGGGGGATGGGGTCCCTGGGGCCGAAATTGGCCTTCGAGGGGGGCCGCGCAGCCCCCTTCCCATCTTTTTATTTAAAAAAAAAAGTAAAAAATGGGTCAGGCCCTAGGGGATGGGGTCCCCAGGGCCCCAAATGTTGTAAAAGAAGGGGGCCCACACAGCCCCCCTTCTACAAAAAAGAAATTAAAAAAAAAGCTGGCACCGCGCCGGAGGCCCCGCCCCCCTCAGTGCATCAATCTGCAAACGCGCCCTGTGGTGCGTTGTAAGTTGGGGAATTCATTCCCCTTGAATACTGGGGGTCCCTGGGGCCAACTAGCCCACCAGGTACCTCCAGTATGCAACGCAGCTCTGTGGTGCTTACTGGAGTTACCTGGTGGGCTCGTTGGCCCCCAGGGACCCTCAGGATTCAAGGGGACTTAATCTTCCAAGTTACAACGTGCCAGGGGGTGTGTTTGCACAGTGGTGCAGGGAGGGGGCGGGGCCTGATATGGCAAGTGTGCAAACGCACCCCCTGGCACCTTGTAACTTTAGGGATTAAGTCCCCTTCAATCCTGAGGGTCCCTGGGGGCCAACTAGCCCACCAGGTACCTCCAGTAAGTGCCACAGAGCTGCGTTGCAGAGAGGTGGTCTGAGGCCATGCCCCTTCTAACACCACTCTGCAAACGCAGCTTCTGGCGCACTGCTGGTGGGGTGATGAGGTCCTCTTGTGTCCTGAGGACCTCAGGACACAAGTGGACTTCATCCTCCGAGCAGCAGTGCGCCAGAAGCCGCGTTTGCAGAGTGGCATAAAAAAAGGCGTGGCCTCGGACCACCTGTCTGCAATGCAGCTCTGTGGCGCTTACTGGAGGTACCTGGTGGGCAAGTTGGCCCCCAGGGACCCTCAGGATTCAAGGGGACTTAATAGGGATGTTATAGTTACAAATTAGCATTTAAAAAACCATTGAAATTCACTGAAAAAACCATAGGTTTCAGGCACGTTATAGTTAGAAATTAGCATTTAAAAAACCTTTGAAATTCACTGAAAAAACCATAGGTTTTAGGGACGTTATAGTTAGTTGGACATTTCTCTCGTACAAAACCATAGAAATTCCCCGGTTATAGTTAGGTCAGCTAACTATAACTCGCGCACCCGCAATGCACTGCTGATGACGTCACATATTACAACATTCATGACATGGTCAGTGACATCACTGATGACATCTCAAATGACATCTCAAATGACATCACTGATGACATCATCCAGTGACTGTGTTTTTCTTTAAAGTTTAAATATGTATTATATATATGCCAATGTGTTTTGAAGAATGAGTGGGTGTATAAGCATCAGGATGGAGGATTTTTGGATCCACATAGATTCCACAACTTTCCCACACAGAAATGTGAGAAAAAAGTGATTTTTTCTGCTAAATTTGAGGTTTGCAAGGGATTCTGGGTAGGAAAACGTTGGGGGACGCATGCAAGCCATACCTCTCTGGACTCCCCCGGGTGTCTAGTTTTCAGAAATGTGTGTGTTTGGTAGGTTTCCCAAGGTGGCCGCTGAGCCCGGGGCCAAAAACCCAGGTGACTCCCCTTGCAAAACCAGGTTGTTTTGTGATACGTCATTTTGATGTCTCCTCAATACGTTTTGGGCCCTTGCCTGTCACGGGTACTTGACCCACCCACGCAAGTGAGGTACCATTTTTATTGAGAGACCTGGGGGAATGCTGAGTGGTAGGAAATTTGTGGATCCATGCAGATTCCAGAACTTTCCCACACAGAAATTTGAGAAAAATTTGATTTTTTCATCAAAATATGAGGTTTGCAGGGGATTCTGGGTGGGGAAACGTTCAGGGATCCACGCAAGCCATACCTCGCTGGACTCCCCCAGGTGTCTAGTTTTCAGAAATATGTGGGTTTGGTAGTTTCCCAAGATGGCGGCCGAGCCCGGGGCCAAAAACCCAGGTGACTCCCCTTGTAAAACCAGGTTGTTTCGTGATAGGTAATTTTGATGTCTCCTCAATATGTTTTGGGCCCTTGCCTGTCACGGGTACTTGACCCACCCACGCAAGTGAGGTACCATTTTTATCGGGAGACCTGGGGGAACGCTGGGTGGTAGGAAATTTGTGGATCCACGCAGATTCCAGAACTTTCCCACACAGAAATTTGAGAAAAAGGTGATTTTTTTCAGCTAAATTTGAGGTTCGCAGGGGATTCTGGGTAGGAAAACATTGGGGACCCACGCAAGCCATATCTCGCTGGACTACCCTGGGCATCTAGTTTTCAGAAATGTGTGGGATTAGTATATTTCCCAAGATGGCCGCCGAGCCTGGGGCCAAAAACCCAGGTGACTCCCCTTGCAAAACCAGGTTGTTTTGTGATAGGTCATTTTGATGTCTCCTCCATACGTTTTGGGCACTTGCCTATCGCGGGTACTTGGGGCACCCACATGAGTGAGGCACCGTTTTTATCGGGAGACCTGGGGGTACGCTGGGTGGTAGGATATTTGTGGATCTACGCAGATTCCAGAACTTTCCACCACAGAAATGTGAGGAAAATGTGTTTTTTTGACAAAGTTTGAGGTTTGCAAGGGATTCTGGATAACAGAACCTGGTGAGAGCCAGACAAGTCACCCCATCCTGGATTTTCCTAAGTGTCTAGTTTTCAAAAATGTATAGGTTTGCTAGGTTTCCCTAGGTGCCGGCAGAGCTAGGGTTCAGAATCTACAGCTAGGCACTTTGCAAAAAAAGGGTCAGTTTTCACTGTGAAAATGTGGTGTGTCCATGTTGCATTTTGGGCTGTTTCGTGTCGCTGGCACTAGGCCTACCCACACAAGTGAGGTACCATTTTTCTCGGAAGACTGTGAAAATGCGGGGTGGGTGGAATTTTGTGGATCCACGCAGATTCCAGAACTTTCCACCACAGAAATGTGAGAAAAATGTGGGTTTTCTTTTACAAATTATGAGGTTTGCAAGGGATTCTGGGTAACAGAATCTGGTGAGAGCCAGACAAGTCACCCCATCCTGGATTACCCTGGGTGTCTAGTTTTCAAAAATGTATAGGTTTGCTAGGTTTTCCTGGGTGCCGGCAGAGCTAGGTTTCAAAATCTACAGCTAGACACTTTGCAAAAAAAGGGTCAGTTTTCACTGTGAAAATGTGGTGTGTCCACGTTGCGTTTTGGGCCATTTCCTGTTGCTGGCACTAGGCCTACCAACACAAGTGAGGTACCATTTTTCTCAGAAGACTTTGGGGAATGCTGGGTTGGTGGAATTTTGTGGATCCACACAGATTCCAAAGCTTTCCACCACAGAAATGTGAGGAAAATGTGATTTCTTTGACAAATTTGGAGGTTTCCAAGGGATTCTGAGTAACAGAACCTGGTGGGAGCCAGACAAGTCACCCCATCCTGGATTCCAGTGGGTGTCTAGTTTACATAAATATATAGGTTTGCTAGGTTTCCCTAGGTGCCGGCAGAGCTAGGGTTCAAAATCTACAGCTAGGCACTTTGCAAAAAAAAGGTCCGTTTTCACTGTGAAAATGTGGTGTTTCCACGTTGCGTTTTGGGCCGTTTCGTGCCGCTGGCACTAGGCCTACTCACACAGGTGAGGTACCATTTTTCTTGGAAGACTTTGGGGAATGCGGGGTGGGTGTAATTTTGTGGAGCCACGCAGATTCCAGAACTTTCCACCACAGATATGTGAGGAAAATGTGTTTTTTTTGACAAATTTTGAGGTTTGCAAGGGATTCTGGGTAACAGAACCTGGTGAGAGCCAGACAAGTCACCCCATCCTGGATTACCCTGGGTGTCTAGTTTTCAAAAATGTATAGTTTTGCTAGGTTTCCCTGGGTGCCGGCAGAGCTAGGGTTCAAAATCTACAGCTAGACACTTTGCAAATAATGGTCAGTTTTCACTGTGAAAATGCGGTGTGTCCATGTTGCTTTTTGGGCCGTTTCCTGTCGCTGGCACTAGGCCTACCTACACAAGTGAGGTACCATTTTTCTCGGAAGACTGCGAGAATGTGGGCTGGGTGGAATTTTGTGGACCTACGCAGATTCCAGAACTTTCCACCACAGAAATGTGAGGAAAATGTGTCTTTTTTAACAGATTTTGAGGCTCGCAAGGGATTCTGGGTAACATAACCTGGTGGGAGCCAGACAAGTCACCCCATCCTGGATTTCCCTTGGTGTCTAGTTCTTAAAAATGTATAGGTTTGCTAGGTTTCCCTAGGTGCCGGCAGAGCTAGGGTTCAAAATCTACAGCTAGGCACTTTGAAAAAAAAGGGTCTGTTTTCACTGTGAAAATGTGGATGTCCACGTTGTGTTTTGGGGTGTTTCCTGTCGGTGCACTAGGCCAACCCACACAAGTGAGGTACCATTTTTCTTGAAAGACTTTGGGGAACGCGGGGTGGGTGGAATGTTGTGGATCCACGCATATTCCAGAACTTTCCACCACAGAAATGTGAGGAAAATGTGTTTTTTTGACAAGTTTTGAGGTTTGCAAGGGATTCTGGGTAACAGAACCTGGTGAGAGCCAGACAAGTCACCCCATCCTGGATTCCCCTGGGTCTCTAGTTCTCAAAAATGTATAGGTTTTCTAGGTTTCCCTAGGTGCCGGCAGAGCTAAGGTTCAAAATCTACAGCTAGGCACTTTGCAAAAAATGGGTCCGTTTTTACTGTGGAAATGTGGTGTGTCCACGTTGCGTTTTGGGCTGTTTCCTGTCGCGGGCACTAGGCCTACCCACACAAGTGAGGTACCATTCTTCTTGAAAGTCTTTGGGGAATGTGGGGAGGGTAGAATTTTGTGGATCCACTTAGATTCCAGGACTTTCCACCACAGAAATGTGAGGAAAATATGTTTTTTAATTCTGAATCCCACAGGAGCGAAATGGCCTAAGGGTAATAAAGCTCCCTGGGCTAACCAGACTGCTCCATTTTTAAATTGGCGCTCCTCCAAAAGTCTAGCACGGTTCTCGCAGGACCCAACCATCCAGATATACAATTATTTTTAATCTTAATTTCTCAAAAGATACTGAACAGATTTACACCAAATCACCAAAACACACAATCGGCAGATGAAGATCTAGCTTTCTACATTTAATAGACTTATTGGGCGGTAGGAGATCGGGTCTTTTAGGGTCCTTGTCCTTTTTCAAGATAGAGATCACAACTGACTCCTTAAATCTGTCTGAAACAGGCATCCCATCCATAATCTGATTATACAGGGATATCAAGAAGGGAGAGAGTTCATCTAAAAATAGTTTGTAGACTTCAATCGGTATCCCATCGTTACCACTTGCCTTGGCACTAGCCATATCTTTTACAACTCCCCTTAGTTCTGTAGGTATAGTCAGTTCATTCAGTGCCTTACAGTCCTCCTTAGAGATTGTGGGTAACTGAACTGCCATAAAATAATCCTCGAGGGCCTGGATATAGACTAACTGGGTTTCTGCATAAATCTTCCTAAAATGAGACACAAAAATGTTGGCAATTCTTTCTTTATTATTAACCAGACTCGCAGTGCCGGGATCTCTTATTTGTGGGATTAATTGCCTACTCTGATGTGTTTTTGTTGACCAGGCTAAAAATGTACCTATGTGTTGGCTCTCTTCATATACTTTTTGTTGAGATGCTTTGCTCCCAGAAATCTCCTCAAGAATAAAAAGTTTTTTAATTGCTCTTTTGCCCTTAGTAATTCCTGCTGGAGAACGTCTTCTTCAAAATCTCCTGGGGGCCTGGACATAAAATCTCCCCTAGCCCGATCCACCACATTCTGAAGTTCTACAATCTTATGTTGCCTCGGTTTATAGAGATTCGCCCTATATGCAATCACCCGCCCCCTTAAAGTTGCCTTAAAAGCTTCCCAGACCATAAAGCCTGATGCTGTGTTAATATTTTCCTTAAAAAACCATTGTATAAATTCATGAGTTTCAGCAACCCATATTGGGTCCGAGAGCAATGCTTTGTCAAAATACCATCTGTTATTATTTTTTTGGGGGGTGGGTAAATATACTACTAACGAGACTAAAGAGTGATATGAAAATGAATAAGAAAAAATTACAGATTCCCCTCTTGCGAGATGATTACTTATCAAAAATAAATCCAATCGGGATGCTGTTTTAAATCTAGCTGAGTAGCACGTGAACTCTGCAAGGCCTGGGTGGTCAATCCGCCAAGGATCTACTAGGGTGAAATCTTCTTTCATAATTTTTAATAATCTAGCTGTCTTTGGTTTTAATTGCTGTTTACCCTTATTCGATATATATCCAGGCCTAGATCTTGAATAAAATTGAAGTCCCCACCCATAACTATGAACCCCTGGGTGTTTATCAGCAAATCATAAATCTGTTTCAGGGCCTTAGTATCATCAAAGATTGGCCCATAGTAGTTAAGCAGCACAAGGGCTACCCCATTGAATGAGACCCTGATCCAGATCCATCTTGCTCCCTCATCCCAGTCTAGAGCCGAAGAAATTAGGATACCCACCCCAAGTACTGCAGTATTTGCTGATGCAAAGTGCACATATGCATACTTCTTGGGGAATGCAATGTTAGGGAAGTTGGACTTAAAATGTGTCTCTTGCAAAAAAATCACCTGTGGGAAAAAGGAACCCAGCCATTTTAACACTGCTCCTCTTTTCTGCGCATTTAGAAATCCATTCACATGACATGAAATTACCTTCAGTGGTTGTGTCATTTTTTCAAAATGAAACATACCACCTTAGCAGATACAAAATATACTCACTCCTAGACCATACTACGATTTGTAGCATCTCCAATATTAAGGTTACATATAACCCCTTAGTGACATAAAAACCGCTGTATATCCCTTGACCCCTGGACTTGATTGTGTTACTATCTGGTTTATTATCCAATGCTTGCCTGCTATTCCACCGCCCATTTTTTTAATAATGCTTCACCTCCCATCCCCACCACTGTTCCCTCCCCAAGCTATCTGCGGAGGGAGGTAGCCCTTACCTCGCCTCCCCAGCCCCCCCAACAGACAAATGCGCCTTGACTTGGCACCTATTTGCACAACCATCCCCCGTGCTAAATACCATATCATTATTTAACCCAACCGAAGTAGCACCTACCTAAAGTGCTTTCGTTACCGAAAAGTGCTTGAGCCTGAAATAGTGCAATATTAAAAGTGAGCACAGTGCCTAAAGTGCCAAGTGCCAAGTGCACTCTTGCAGGAACCAATAGTAGCAGCTATATTCAATACATCATCCTCCTAGAGGAGAACAAAGTGCAATGGCAAAAATACAAAACAAAAAAAACCAAGTCATTCCTTACTTAAAAAGAGAAAGTACAAATCATCTTTCAATCTCCAGTACTTCTTCCACAAAAAAAATAATTGCTGCAACTTTTCTCTCAGACCAGCAGAGATAGTACCATTCCTCCCTCATAAAGGGAAGAAAAATAAAGTGCAATAATGCAATATTGAAAGTAAGCACAATGTATAAAGTGCAGAGTGCAATCTCATATTCAGATACTGGATACATATAACAGGAGAAATAATACATATAGCAAAAAACAGTAATAGCAGCTACATCCAATACATCCTCCCCCTAGAGGAGAGCAAAGTGCAATGGCAAAAATACACACAATTAAAGTGAACATAGTGCCTAAATATCTAAGGTCCCTAAAGTGCGAAAAGACCCAAGAATCTGGGTAGTGGGCTCTGCTCAGATACCCCTACTTCCATTATTTTCCATTTGCTTGGACAATCTTTTGTAGCAGTTCCTGAGCTTCCTCAAGGGCGGAGCAGAGATGGAACCTTCCTTTCCATAAAACCTTCAGTTTCGATTGCTGGGCAATAGAAACCTGTGCTCCCGCACTCTTGAATTGACTCATCATGCCCACAAAATCCCTCCGTCTACGTGCTGCTGATGCTGACATATCTGAAAACACTCTCACTTTGGCTCCATTGGATAGAACAATGTCCCTCTTTTGGATCACCTTAGTTAGAATAGGCTCCCTAATGCGATAGTCTGAGAAGTTCACAATCATCGTCCTGGGATACTTAGCCCCCAGAAGCTTTTGGGAGGGGAATCTGTGGGCCCACATTATAGTAAGGTCCTCTGGCGCTTTCTCAAGTATATGTTCTCTAATCATCGACTCTATATAAGCCACCGGATTAAGCTGGCCATTGAGGCGCTCACTCTCCTCCAGAATCCCTGTAAAGTGAAGATTTGAGCATCTTGCATAATTCTCCATCTCGTCCATCTTTAACTGTGAGGCCTGAAGTTTCTTCTGGTGAGAGGCAATATCAGAGTCACATGACAGGTAGTGACCCTCAATGTCAGATACACGTTGCTCCAATTCCTTAAATCGCTCTGGTATTTGCTGCACCATAGTCTCAATTTAACTTGTCTCTGATGTAGGAGAGAGAGCTCCTGGGCTTGCGAGGTTTTACAGTCCTGTATTTCTCCCAAAATAGTCTCGAAGAGCTGTTGCATTTGGTGTGTTGAGACCAATGGGGCCTGGACCATAGTGGTGCTTCCCCCGACGCAGACATTCCTGCTTCCAGCCCCCTGCTGACTAGACGAGTCCAGCTCTTCGGGCCCATGTATGAGCACTTCCAGAACTTCCCATTGGATAGGTTGTGCAGACTGCATAGGCTCATCTGGACCTCTCTCTTGGGCGGGCTGACCTCTATGTTGCAGAATCGTGCCAGATATCAATTCCTGAGTTACTTGAGCGGCCTCTCCAAGTGGTGTCTGATCAGCGAGGGGCACCTTGGTGGACATTTGATTTGTCTTGCGATTCTTAGAGAATACAGGATAATCTTTAAGAGGATTAGCTACGTCTAAGGTCTTGATATTAACCTCAGTAATTTTACTTATAGCCGGTTGCAAAACCCCAGCCTCGGTAGTACCTCCATTGTTTACTTGCTGAATGCTGGTGTGTCGTGGGGCGACCTCGCCCAAAGCCTTTCAGGACTTGTGTGTACCCGTGACGTCCTCTCCCCCCGGGCCACTCTTAATGGTATCTATTTCTAGTGGAGACCCTGAGGAAGACCCTGGGGAGGTAGGTGTCAGAGGAGAAGAACCTGGGAGTGCAAGATCCATCATAGTATTCGTTGCCCTGCTCTTTTTATGATTAGCTCTTCCTCTCCTGGTCACCAGAATTCGTGATTGCACTGCTTTTCTTCTTGCCTTCTGAGTCAGTGGTGGAGGAGTGGGGGCCTCCACTGAAGCTCTTGCACATGTTGTTGATCCTCTCAGGACCATCTGTCGTATATTTAACTATCCTGAGCTTTAGAATATGTAGCTCTCTCCTGAGCTATAGGACCCTGTACCTATATCTTGTGAGGCACTGCAGCAATGCTATGGGCCTGATTCACAGAACTAACTTACGTCAAAAACGTAAAGTTAGTACTTTTTAGTATTCACAGAATACACTTACTCATTTGGTATTCACAGGAATGAACTTACTCATTTCGGTATTCACAGAAGTTAGTAGTCCTAACTTTAGGACTCCTAAATGCCTTCTGTGAATCCGAAAGTCTTAAAGTTAGGATTTTTCTCAGTTTAGGAGTAGTAAAGTTAGGACTCCTAACTTTAGGACTCCTAAATGCCTTCTGTGAATACCGAAAGTCTTAAAGTTAGGATTTTCTCAGTTTAGGAGTAGTAAAGTTAGGAGTCCTAACTTTACTACTCTAAACTGAGAAAATCTAACTTAAGACTTTCGGTATTCACAGAAGGCATTTAGGAGTCCTAAAGTTAGGACTATTAACTTCTGTGAATACCGAAATGAGTAAGTTCATTCTGTGAATACCAAAATGAGTAAGTGTATTCTGTGAATACCAAAAGTACTAACTTTACGTTTTTGACGTAAGTTAGTTCTGTGAATCAGGCCCTATGAGTGTAAGTAAGATTATTTTCTAACAAGTTTTCAGCAAGATGTGTGTAATTCTTGTAATTTGCTTTTAAAGAAATGTACAAAGTTCCAGCAAGTACCAACAAGCACCAACTGCCATCATAAGGTCACTGAACCACAGAGTCTCTGCAACAGAAGCTCATGGGGGGGCAAGTGATCAGTCAATCAATTAAGCAGCAGTCAAATAGCAGCTTGCAGATATCCCAGTAGAGTTTTTTTGCCCATTTCCCCTTTTTCAAGCCTTAACGACACCCATGGCGGCCCTAGGGAGTTGCCGCTCAGCGCTGCCGGTTACCTCTTGGTTGCCTCAAGGTTTTTATCCAGCTGCCTATCCAGCCGCTTGTAGCGCCTTTCATCTCCTCATAAGGGGTCCAATGAGGGGTCCAATCATCTTTTTTTTCCCCGAGTTCCCGGCGTTTCGGTCCCGTAGGTAGTCACCTCGGGATGTGGATATCGTTGCACTACTACTCTGCTGCTACCGCTATGCTCATCGTCGCGGCTCGCGGCTCGCAGCTCGCGGCTCGCAGCTCACCGTACTGGCACTTCAACCTGGAAGCAGCCTCACGGAAGAGAGGAAGGGGAGGAGAGATGTGCCTCAGCAGCAGGTCATCGGGCTCACCTGCCGCCCCGGTTCTCTTTGAAGCTTTTCATGAACATTTGGGGAATAGGATCTCGGATTGTGTGCAACAGGTGATACATGCAGATGAAACAGGGTTCCTGTCTGGTAGATTGATGTCGGTGAACACCTTTTTTTTTATTCAAGCTACCGATAGTGCAGCCATTTTAATGATGGATGCAGAAAAGGCATTCAATCTGGTGGATTGGCAGGCCATTTTTTTATCTTAGGGAAGTTCGGCTTTCCACTTTGCCTGATTGAGATGTTAATAATAATAATAATAATAATAATACTGTCATTTCTAGAGCGCGAACAGCTACCTCCTAGGAGGTGTCCCGGCGCTAAAAGGAATAAATAAAGGGGCTGTCACAAAAATAATTATAAACGCAGATCAGGAGGGAGAAGTGGGGATAAGGCGGGGGACTAGGCAGGGTTGCCCCCTTTCCCCCCTTCTATTTTCTCTTTTTATTGAGCCACTGGCGATAAAGATTCACTCTAATACATCAATCCGGGCTCCCCTAATAGGTGTGGCAAAAATTAAGCTGTTTGCTGATGATTTGATCTTATATTTGAATTCAGACAAGGCGAACATCCAGTTGGCCCTTGGGGAAATCCAGGTGTTCACTGAGCTGGGGGGCTATAAGGTCAATCAGACTAAAACAGAGCTTCTTCTATTCAACTCAGTGGGAGACGATCTTCCTGAAGGGCTAAAATTTCTGCCTTTAACACCTATTAGATATTTGGGCCTATACGTTACGGCTGACTTCTCTCAATTTTTTCATTTAAACTATGTAAAAACACTTCATAAAATAAAAAATCTTTTTAGAAAGATGGTCGCTTCTACCTTTGACTATAATAGGCCGAGTCTCCTTAGTGAAGATGTTGATACTTCCCTTGTTGATATTTTTGTTTTTAAATCTTCCTCTAAAAATACCAATCTCATATCTTAATGAAGTGGATAAAGTTGTTTATGAGTTCGTATGGGAAAAAAAAAAACCTCGGATTAAGTTAGCCATTCTACAATTGGATGTAGAGCAGGGGGGGCTTGCACTACCTCATTTATTTACTTATTATCAAGCTGCGCTACTTAGTTTAATAATTCAGCTAGCGGCTCCCTCCTCGAATTTTGATAATTTCTTATTTAATCTCATGCTAACAGAAAGTGCAATTAAGTTACCAGGATTCCTGTGCAATTCAAAACTACCTAAAAAGACAAGTTACAAGGTCGTGAATATATTTCTAAATCGCATGCAACGGTTCGATAAAATCTAAATTGTTACAACATGCCATGTATATACCTCTCTCCAAGACTGTGAGCTATGGGGCCTTCAGCTCTCACAAAAGGGAATGCAGTCATATAACATGTTAGGCTTCCATAAGCTAGGTGACTTCTATAACGGTACTAATCTGATATCATGGGAAGTTTTTGTACTGCAATTTGAACCCCAGAGCCTTGATCTCTGGTTAAGTTTCAGGCAGATAACATGCTTTCTACTGAATAATTATAAAATAATTATTGAGAGGGCAAGAGCAATGTTAAAAGCAGCCTTAGAGGTGAATCTAACTGGTATTGGAAATTGGTATTGACTACTGCGTCAGGATATGAATAAGAGTCTCATTGAAGCAATGCTCCCTAAAATTGCTCAGGAAACTAATTGTTGGTTTAATATCCAGGAATGGCAACGAGTGTGTGAGCTCGGGTACAGGGATCTGAGAGCGGCCAACTTTAAAAGGATGTCCTTTCTTTCAAGGTGGTTGGTGTATTACACTCTCCTCAGACTACATACGTGGTTTCCATCAATCTCGAATGAATGTTTTAGATGCAATTTGGGGGAGTCAGGCGACTGGACACATATAGTTTTTTATATGCCCTAGACTACAACACTTCTGGGAGGAGGTGTTTAGGTTTATGAGTCTCTGTATGTCTAAGGTAATCCTACCCTCAACATTGTTGGCCTTATTTGGCTTTTCTTATGGAGTCAGTCAGCTACCAAAATATAGGCAATATTTTGTTTTTACGGCCATAGCTGTAGCCAGATCATTGGTGTTGCAAAACTGGAGATCTCCGAAGGTACCCACAATAGGACAGTGGCTTCTTAAGTTGGATCTGACTTACCAATTTAAAGAGGCTTATGCGAAAAGAGTAGAGGGGTTTCGTAGATTTAGGATGACTTGGGAGGGCTATGTCCGGACCACGCATGCAAACGATAACATGCAAAGTAAGCTATTCCATGCATAATGAAAAGTGAGGGGTCTTAATTCATAATGTGCATGTTTTTAATATTGTTAAATTGTGGTCAGTCTGAAGTAAAACTTCTTGTATCTTTTTTTAAATTCTTTTTTATTTTTTTATTTTTGAGTGATATTTGTTGTGCTGTATAGAATGCTGGTTTTAAATTAGGTGAAACAGAACATGAATTTGCGCTATTTATTGTCTATTTAAATATGATATTGGATATTATGTAAGTTTGTCTTTTTTATGTACCATGATTAGTATGTCTGCTATTTACGTTATCTAGCTTTCTGACAAATGTGGTGTAATTCAGTTGAGCAGGTTTTGCTGTAGCCCATCTTAAGGAAGTCTATGGGAAATACATGGGGAGTTTGTGTTTTGGGACCCCCTTTTTTCTCTGCCCCCACTTGACTGATCACCCCAAAACTTTCCATTCACAAACTAGTCAAAAGGCAACACCTTTTTGGAAAGTTTTGTTGAGATTTGTCAAATGGGGTCTAAAGTTATGAGCTATACTATAACTCGCGCCCCCCACATGCACAGTTTCCTCATTAATAATTTTACAGCAAATGTTGCACTGCTATTATCAATGATCATAGAAGTCTTGAGTGATGTAATATGTCGGTAATTAGCAGTCCATGGTGAGGGCGCAAGTTATAGTTACCTTAGGGCATGAGTTATAGTTACCTAAGATAACTATAACTATAACTGCTGAATTTCTATGGTTTTGTGTGTGTAAAATGGGAACCTAACTTTGGGCCCAGGGGACCCCATCCTTTGTGGTCTGCCATCATTTTTTAGGGGAGGGGTACGTGGCCCCCTCCCCAGGTTGGATTTAGCCCCAGGGACCCCATACTCCAAGACCCATTGCTTAAATTGTAGGGGAGAGGAACACGCAGTCCCCACCCCAGGCCTATTTCGGCCCTGGGAACCCCATCTCCCAGGACCTGGCCTTATTATAAAGGGTGGGCATGCAGCTCCCCTCCCCGGGCCTATATTGGACCCCGGGACCTCATTCCCCAGGGCTTGCCCAGTAAATGGTGGGTGCTCTGGAGCATATCAAAGGCATCCACTTCACATGTAAAAGGGGGATGGTGGGCATGCAGCCCACATCCCTAGGCCTATTTCGGCTCCAGGAACCCTGTCTCCAGGGGACCAGCCTTATTCTTAAGGGGGAGGGGTGAATACAGCACCCCTCCCTGGGCCAATATTGGCCCCAGGGATCCCATCCCCAGGGGCCTGTGCACTAAATTGTGGGTGCAATGGAGCCCACCCAGGGCACCCACTTCCTTTTTGGTGGAGGCCATAGCGGGAGCCAAAATGCCCCAGTGGCCCCTGCCGGCTCCCCTCCTCCAGCAGGAGTCAGCATTGCTCTCGGCCACAGGGAACAGCTAAAAATGCTCTTTGTGGGCAGGAGCAATTTTTTCATCTGTTTCCCTGCCCAGCACAGATGAACTGTCTGCTTCTAGTGGGTGAAAGCATTTTTCATGCTCCTGCCACTGGGAGCGGACTTACTGTTTGTCCCAAAACATAGCAGGAGCCCAACACTGGGGGATGGGATCCCCAAGGCCATTAATGGCTCTGGAAGGCCTTTTTGTGACACATCAGGGACCCAGGCATTGGGGTCACCGCGGCCAGAATTGGGAATCTTTCCCCTTTCTTCTATTGGGCCAGGGGATGGGGTCCCCGGGGCCAAAATCGGCCTGGGTAGGGGGCCAAATGTGAAAGAGCAATAGTAGTCAGGAGAAGGCTGGAGTTGAATGAGGTAGTTTTTCCAAAGGAAAAGCAGTTAAAATGGAGGTTTTTTTTACAGATATATTTCATTGGATGCTGTGAGCATGAAAGTGAATAAAATTAAGTAGTGTGTTGGATGGCTTAGCAAGAAGTCTTATTATTGGCTGGTGTTTAAGAAAAGAAATGCAATACAGACATGAATATGCTTTTGAATCTGTGGAGTAAAGCACACTTGCTGTATCTTATTTGGAAGTAGCATGTTCCTTCTATAACGTGCTGTGAACTTGTGACCTACTGGTTCCACTGGGCTGCTAGGTACACTGAGCTAAGAGTGTATTGGGGGATGGGTGTTAAAGAGACACAACAGTTGAGGAGTTATGACCCAATTTAAGTAAGGATAAACTTCAATTTACAATTCAGGACTATGTAATAAACTGTACAGCAGTATTTAACTTTTAAAAAACAGAAGGTTTGGACATCTGTTTTTTCCAAGATTATTCTGCGATCATCGCGAAACATTGCGAACACGAATAGACAGGAATCTCTTTCTAAAAAGAGAGGGAAAGGGTTAACAAATGCTAACCATTCAGAAGTGGACATAGAGTAGTCTAAAATGAAAGACGTGATTTCATTTGCTGCCTTTCTCATGATCATAGAGTGGAAAGTTGAAGAGCTTGCCATTTTATAGTTGCTTTGTATGACGGTGGTGTACCATTCTTGTGCTTAGTTTTTACAAATCCTAATGGTGTCAAAACTATCCAAAAAGAGCTAAAACAACAAAATAATCTACGAACTCAATTCACTGGTATGTACATAACTTTTTATCCAAAAAGAGCTAAAACAACAATTTAATCTACAAACTCAATTAACTGGTATGTACATAACTTTTTAATTACTAAAAAAATTAACATTAGAAATGAAGATGTATATGGGAGTTTGATACAAAGAGTATCACAGTGATATGAAAAAAATATATATCAGATGAACTGTATCTGTACGTGTTTAAGATGTTATTTCTGTTGAAAGTTACATTGAGCAATGCCTTTAAAAATGACAATGTTTTAAATGTCTAAGCATCATGTGCAGAACAGACAGATCTATGTTATTTACATTCTGGGAATTATAGTACTTTTAGTCACATTATTAAACAGGAGTAGTGTAGTCATGGATAAAAGGTAAGAAAATGTGCTGTAATACATATTAGGTATGTATTAGGAAGTGTTTGTAAATGTGGTTTTAACTTATATGATCGCTTTGCATATGTTTAGATGGTGAGATATGGTTTTGTTTTTCTGGTTGCAGATAGTTATATGTACGATGAGACTGCTGAGTATACTTAAAGATGCAGAGAACTATATATATTTATATATTTTTGGAAAGATGGCCTGAATGTGTATATCTTTAATGAAATCACATATATGTTTACATGGTGATCTATGTTCTTTAAGGCTGTTGAAAATTTCATGTATATAGTGAGTGTGGTGCATTTTTTTCAACATGCTCTGTTGAAAATTGTGGAGGGTAATAGTGAAGAATGTCTTTTGAGAGTTTGTGTGCTAGCTTCACTTGGCATGTACCTTTTCTTTGAGAAATTCTGAATATATGTTTTAATGACATAAGAAGTATTTGAGAAATGATGTAGGTATGTCATTAGGAAAAGGTTTTGTGCTTTCAAAAGGTGAGAATTGTTGTTTTCAGTTTTAGAAACTTATTGATACATGTGGACTCTGAGTAACGGAGCAATGTATGCTCTTAGAGAGTCATGTATGCAATTATATATAAAGTGTGATATCTAGACTTATTCAATCACCCAGGCACTATAAATGCACTCTTCCGATCACGCAGACTCTAATTATGTACTCCTTGAACTACACAGGCAACACCCATGCCTTCATCCAATCACCAAGATAGTAGCAAAATAGTTATGTGAATACACAGTCACTATCTATGCAGATATGGGACCACCGATGTAGTTCCTACATGCTCAGGGAATCATGCAGACACTATCTATATTCTGAGGGATTTACATAGGCACTATCTATGCACTCATCCAATCATCCAGGGAGAATTGTTGTACTCAACCACAAACACATGTATTTACAAGTTTTAGTGAGGAATATGTACTCTTTTAGAACCATCTGGTGAATTATATATGTAACCTGTCACACACTGTTTGCATGTACTCTGAAGAATTAGAGAGCTATATGCTGTGATAAAGATTAATGTGCATATTTTTATATGTAGGGTTTCTCAAAATATAAATCTGACACATCTAAGTAGAAAAGTGCTGAAACACTAAATCTACCAGTGACACAGTATAAGAGAGGCACATAAATAGCTCTAATGTGTTTTCAGATTTAGAATATTGAGACACTGTATGTACTTTTACACTTTGGTTGATGTTTTTTTTTAGTTTACTACAAAAGCCATAAAGTGGTCTTTTACCATGTATAAGTGAGAACTGAGAAATGATGCAGCTGTGTTGTAGGAGTGGGTGCTATAATATTAAAGGGTAACTGATAAATTAAGTTTTGTGTTTTGATTTGGGTTTGGTAGATTGAAGTAAGTGCTTATAGTTATGTAGCTAGGTTCATCTGTAGATTTAAAACTGCAGCATAACATAAAAACAGTTTTTGTATTATGTGTAAGCCAGTAGTAAAGTAGTTGGAACATTGGCTAGAAAGAAAATTCAAATATACGTTTTTTTACAGAACAATATCTGCATACCTGCAGACAGAATGCCTACAAAAGCTTGGAGGGAAAAGGAACAGAAGCAACTACAGTATCTATGCAGAACTGAGACACAAAGAATGAAGAAAAAGTGGTGAAAGAAAAAAGAGCTACTGGTAAGAGGACAAAGTTATTTCTTAAAAATATTTGTGGACATTTCCAAAGATTACAAAATAATGAAAATAAAATTCAGACTATGAGAAAGAATAACAGTGGACAAAATCTATTTAACAAGTATAGGAAAGAATGTAAAAAGATGGACACGCCTTAACCAAGAGACAGAAACAGTTTAAGGAAATCAGAGCCAGGATGTTTCGCAGTAGAGTAGTTATAAATCTACTGAGAACTATGAAAAAGTATGGAAAGGGGCACTGAAACAAAAAGAACAAATTAAGGGCCCAATTCACAAAAGTAGTCTGAGAGAAAATCCTAACTTTACGACTTTCGGTATTCACAAAAGGCATTTAAGAGTAGTAAAGTTAGAATCCCTAACTTTACTACTCCTACACTGAGAAAAATCCTAACTTAACGACTTTCGGTATTCACAAAAGGCATTAAGGAGTAGTAAAGTTAACATTCAAATTTGCAGGGACACTCACTAGCTTGTTTATCGAACAAAGTGTGAAAAAGCAACTTTCATCATTTCAAGATGTTAACTGTACACCACTCAACAATGTGAACTTCAGTTAGGAGGCTGTACTATGTGCAAACTCCTGCTTTATGTTTAGAAGAAACAAATAGAGCACTTTTGTATGGTACTGTGACAGACGTAGAAAAGGTTTGTGGTGATGTGCAGTTTAGTTTCTTTGGTCCTGAGCAGGATTCTAGGGAAAATGAAGAGTTGTTAACAGGAGGAGTTGTAGAACAGGATGATAGTTGATAGTTTTAAAGAAGAGATTACAAAATGTAACACAGTGTGGTCTGAGAAACCAGAGTATGTTTGTATATGTTATCGAAGCACTTACTAGAAGATTTAAACACAGACTGTATACTTATGTTTAAAAAGTGAAAAAGTAAATTATGATAACTGGCAAAAGTAAGCTGTGTATTCATTTTTTAGAGGAACGTTTTGATTTGTCTATACAGCAAGTTATATGTGAGTAGGGTGACAATAAATTAAAAGATAATAAAATGAACAACCCATAGATATTAGATACCCATTTTGTAAAATAATAAAATGCCTGCTAATGTAGAAAAACTATGAAGGGCCAAAAATAAAAAGAAATCAACATTTATGATTCTTTGCAGCATTGCAAAGTGCCGTTATGGACTCCTCTCCAGCACTCACTACAACTCCACAATCCATGCAGTATGATGCCATCTGCAAAAACTGTGCAGCTAAATCTTGACGTTGAGATTGGACCTTTGAATGGACTCTCTGCAATGGTGTTGTTGTGGCTGCTACTGAAGTTGAGGGTCATCCAGCCTTGCATTGCTTTCTTGGTGCTTTTACACTATTACTTTAGTATGTTTTTAGATGGTAAAGCTTGGACATAGTTCTGCAAGAATATTTTTATTTGTACCCCTTGGCAATGTCTTATGACATATTGTGCATTGCACAAATCTGCTCACAATGAACTCCTCTTAAAGAATGTTCAAGATAGATAAATGGGCATGTTCTTCTTATTGTTTTAGTTAAAAAGTGCATTATCCAATGACATTCCTTTATTTCCCGGTGACATGAATTTCTGTTTTTTTTTGTGGCTTTGTAAAGCTGTAAAAATGTTTTGTTCTTTTTTATGGTAACAAAAATGGCAACTGGGACAGGAAGAATATGAAAAATGTTCCGCTGACAAATATGCAAAAAATATAAAAGGGGAAAAAATTAGCATGTATGATTTTTTGCAGCATTCTGAATAGCTGTTGCACACTGCTCACCAGAAGTTATAACAACACTACAGTCCATGCAATACGTTGTCATTGTTGAAAACTCAGGAGCCATATCTGTTGCAGTTGTTTGCACCTCTGAAGGGACTTTCTGGCTAGGAATTGTTGTTGCTGGTGCCACTGATATAGATGGTCCTCCAGCTTCCCTCTACTTGTTTGCCAGTTAGAGATGTTTTCTATGTTAGGTTTTAAGATGATAGACTATGGACGTCACCCCTCATGAATATTTTATACTCGTCTCTCTAGAATAGATCTTTTCACAGAGTGTGTGTTGTACTAGTTTTGGAGCAGTTTTTGATTCCTGTTGCGTTTGGGTAAGAATGGGTAGTTTTATGGGTGTTTTATAGTTATGTTCTATTCGTGAGTTCAGATGTTGAATGTTATTTTTTTTAATTGATGTTTTTGTTAAATGTGATTGTCAAAATAAAGTTAAACAATTATGTTACTAAACAGCTAGACTCAAACTGTGTGTATAATATGTTTAAATATCTGTTTTACATTTTGTCATTTGTATTTGTGACTACTGATGTCATTGCGACATTCGTGTTGCTGTGAAGAAGAAAATGCAGTTTTTGATGTAGTTTTTTCGATAAATGTATACAAAGGGGAAAGTTAAATTAGTATCTTACTAAATAGCTACACTGAAACTTTATGTAAAATATGTCTATATATGTATTCTCAGTGTGTCCTTGGCAATGGAACTCTTAGAATCATAGAGGCACTACCTGTGCAATCATCAAGGATGTCCTTTCTCCACCACTCTGCAAACGCGCCTCCCGGCACAGTACTAGTTGGGGGATGAAGGTTTTTTAGGGCCAACTACTCCTCCTATTACCTCAAGCAAGTCCCACACAGTCAGTTTGCTAAAGGGTCTTCAGAGGCCATGCCCCCTTTCTGCACCAGTCTGCAAATGCGTCTCCTGGCACATTACTGGTTGGGGAATGCAGTTCTCTTGGATGCTATGGGACCTTGGGAACATAGAAGCCCTCCCGGTACTTTCAGTGAGTCCTACATAGCGGGATTCCTGAGAGATGGTCAGAGGCCCCACCCCCTTTCCATGCCATTCTGCAAATGCTATTGCTACTTAAAAAACCATGGAAATTCACTGAAAAAAACAAAGGTTAGAGGTAAGTTATAGTTAAGAATTAGCATTTAAAAAACCTTAGAAATTCACTGAAAAAAACCAAAGGTTACAGGGATGTTATAGTTAGGAAACAGAATTTTAAAAAACTTAGATATTCACTGAAAAAACCCAAAGGTTACATGGACGTTATAGTTAGGCTCAGATTTCACATGCACAAAACCAGAGAAATTCAGCAGTTATAGTTAGCTGAGCTAACTATAACTCGTGCCCCCGCAATGCACTGCTTATGACCTCACATTTTACATCACTCATGACATGGTCAGTGACATCACTCATGACATCTCAAATGACATCACTGATGACATCACTGATGACATTACTGATTACATCATCCCCAGAATCTCTGACGCACCCAATCACATTCCAATATAACCCTTCATATACTCATTCCATCTTCCACACTAGCATTCTCAAAACCATTGACACATCCATACCCGTACTTACATACCCACTCACTGATTCATGTGACTACACACACATTCACTCAGTCACTCATACAGCCACACATACACCAACTCATTCACTAATACAGCCACTGATATATCCACTCATACACCTAGAAAGCCACTCACACACAGTCAGTCACTCAGAGAGCTACTCACACATCTACTAACTCACCTATAGAATCAATCACACAGCCATTTACTCACCTATACAGTTATACACACACCCACTCATTTATTCATACAGATGCTAACACATGCTCACTCACCTATACAGTCACTGACACAAGCACACACTCACCCAGATGGCCACTCTTGCACTCACTCAGTCACACATACAGTCACTCACATACTCCATCACTCACCTATACTGCCTTTAACATATGTAGTTACTCACCACATATCATTGACACATCCATTTACTCACTGACACAGCCATACATGCACTCACTCACCCATACAGCCCCTTACACACACACTCACTAACCCATAGAGCCACTGATGCACCCACACACTCATCCATACAGGCAGTTACACACTTTCTCACCCACCCACACAGACATTGAGACACCCATACATGTACTCAGACAACCAATCACTCACCAATAAAAAAACTCACGTACCCACTCACACACCGATACAACCACTCAGACACCAACTGACAGACATACAGACATTCACACAACAAATCCCTCACCCATAGATTTACTGAGACACCTATTCACTCACTTATACAGTCAGTCACGCACCCACTGAATCATCCATACAGGCACTCATACACCCACTGATTCATCAATACACCTTGGTATATATTTGTAACACTCATAAACATTTTAAAAACACTCACAGTCACAGGATGATGTCATCAGTGATGTCATTTGAAATGTCATCAGTGATGTCACTGACCATGTCATGAGAGATGTAATATGTGAGGTCATAAGCAGTGCATTGCGGAGGTGTGAGTTATAGTTAGCTAACTGCTGAATTTCTCTGGTTTTGTGTGGGTGAACTCTGAGCCTAACTATAACGTCCCTGTAACCTTTTGTTTTTTCAGTGAATATCTAAGGTTTTTAAATTCTATTTCCTAACTATAACAGCCCTGTAACCTTTGTATTTTTCAGTGAATATATATATGTATATGTATGTATATGAATAACTATATGTATATATATGTATAAATATATAAGTATATGTATGTATATATATATGTATGCATATTTATATATATTCACTGAAAAAACCATAGGTTTCAGACACGTTATAGTTAGAAATTTGCATTTAAAAAACCTTTGAAATTCACTGAAAAAACCATAGGTTTTAGGGACAGTTATAGTTAGTTGGACATTGCACTCGTACAAAACCCATGAAATTCCCCCGTTATAGTTAGTTCAGCTAACTATAACTCGCGCCCCCGCAATGCACTGCTGATGACGTCACATATTACATCACTCATGACATGGTCAGTGACATCATTGATGACATCACTGATGACATCTCAAATGACATCACTGATGACATCATGCAGTGACTGTGTGTTTCTATAAAGTTAAAATATGTTTAATATATATGCCAAGGTGTATTGAATAATGAGTGGGTGTATAAGTGTCTGGATGGATGATTTAGTAGGTGCGTGACTGACTCTATAAGTGAGTGATTAAACGTATCTTACTAAATGCATGGGTTAGTGACTAAACTGTGTGAATGTCTTTATCCGTCTGTCTGTTGGTGTGTAAGTGGCTGCATGGGTTTGTAAATAGCTACATGAGTGTCTATGAGTTATTGATTGGTTGTCTGAGTATCTGTATGGGTGCCTGAGTGTTTGTGTGGATGGGGTGTGTGTGACTGCACATAGATGTATCAGTGGGTGATTCACTGGGTGCATGGTTTCAAGAGTGCATCTGTGATGGACTGTATGGGTGGGTGAGTGTGTGTATGGGTGTGTTAGTGAGTGAATGTATATCTCAGTGGTACATGTGTGAGTAACTACATATGTGAAAGGCAGTATATATGTGTGTTGGAGTATATAAATAGCTATAAGCGAGAGTGTGTGATTGTGAGAGTGACTGTATGGATGAGTGTGTGCTTGTATCAGTGATTGTATAAGAGCGTAAGAATGTGCTAGTATTTGTATGAGTAAGTGAGCTGGTGTGTGTATAACTGTATAGGTGAGTAAATGGCAGTGTGATTAATTATTTGCATGACTGACTAGGTGTGTGAGTACCTCTATGGATGAGTGGCGGTGTGTGAGTGTCTATGTAGGTGTATGAGTGCATATGATAGTCCTGTACTGAGTGACCGTAAGTATGAGTGACTGTACGGGTGAGTGAGTGGATGTGTGTGTAGACCTAAGAATCAGTGAGTGGGTATGTAGTTATTGGTGTTGGAGTGTCTATGGTTTTGAGAATGGCAGTCTGTAATTTACAGTGGGTGTATCAAAAGTTATGTTAGGGTGTGAGAAGATGCATGAAATTATCACATGGATGATGTCATCAGTGATGTCATTTGAGATGTCATCAGTGATGTCATCAGTGATGTCACTGACCATGTCATGAGTGATGTAATATGTGACGTCATCAGCAGTGCATTGCGGGGGCGCGAGTTATAGTTAGCTGAACTAACTATAACGGGGGAATTTCACTATATAACTGTCCCTAAAACCTATGGTTTTTTCAGTGAATTTCAAAGGTTTTTTAAATGCAAATTTCTAACTATAACGTGTCTGAAACCTATGGTTTTTTCAGTGAATTTCAAAGGTTTTTTAAATGCTAATTTCTAACTATAACGTGCCTGAAACCTATGGTTTTTTCAGTGAATTTCAAAGGTTTTTAAATACTAATTTCTAACTATAACGTGTCTGAAACCTATGGTTTTTTCAGTGAATTTCAAAGGTTTTTTAAATGCTAATTTCTAACTATAACGTGCCTGAAACCTATGGTTTTTTCAGTGAATTTCAAAGGTTTTTAAATGCTAATTTCTAACTATAACGTGGCTGAAACCTATGGTTTTTTCAGTGAATTTCAAAGGTTTTTAAATGCTAATTCCTAACTATAACATGTCTGAAACCTATGGTTTTTTCAGTGAATTTCCAAGGTTTTGTAAATGACAATTTTTAAATGTATTAATTGTTATCTTTATTTTTTGATACTGATTTACTACATTTTTTTAAACTATTTATTTTTTTAAATTACATTGTAATTACATTATACATTACATTACAAAATATACTTTCTCAGAATGAATTACTTTAGTTTAAATTCTTTGCAAATAGGCAATAGACTTTTAAGTACAATTGTTACAGTTGTTGCAATGGGCAACACAATTTCAAACACAATGCAACATTGAGCTCAATGTGAATTTCTAGTTAAATGCAATTAGTTACTTTATGGATTACTTTTCTAACCACAGGACTGGATCCTAGATTCAGTCCTGGGACATCTCCTGTAAACAGTTGAGTAAAAGCGTTTTGGTTACAGTACTGATTTTTAAGGAATATTATTGTATTTTAAAAGTTGACACTTTGAAACTTTTTCACATAGAATCACCAATGTTATCCTATGGCAGGAAATTCACTTAGCAGGTAAGTAGTGTTATCGTTACTTTTTCTTACTCAGTGGTGGATCCTGGATCCAGCACTGGTGCATCTCTTGTAAACAGTTGAAAGAATGCGTTTAAGTCATACAGGCGATTTTTAAGGAATATTTGTAGTTTGTGAAAATCGACACTTTGAAACTTTTCTGCTGAAAACCAGACAATGGATTCCTATGGAAGGAAATACAAGTTACTGGTAAGTACGGTTAGAATTACTTTTCAGGATCAGTGCTGGGCTAAAAGATGCAGCACTGGGTTCTCTCCTGATAACAGGTGAGTAAATCGGAATTCGTAGTTCGGCTGATTTTAGAGGAATATTATAAAGTTCCAAAACTCCACACTTAGAAGAATTTCCAAGTGAAACCAGTCAATGTTAGCCTATGGAAGGAAATTCAACTTACTGGTAAGTACGGTTAGAATTACTTTTCAGGGTCAGTGCTGGGCTAAAAGATGCAGCACTGAGGTTCTCTCCTGATAACAGGTGAGTAAATCGGAATTCGTAGTTCGGCTGATTTTAGAGGAATATTTATAAAGTTCCAAAACTCCACACTTAGAAGAATTTCCAAGTGAAACCAGTCAATGTTAGCCTAGGGAAGGAAATTCAAGTTACTGGTAAGTACGGTTAGAATTACTTTTCAGGGTCAGTGCTGGGCTAAAAGATGCAGCACTGAGTTCTCTCCTGATAACAGGTGAGTAAATCGGAATTCGTAGTTCGGCTGATTTTAGAGGAATATTTTAAAGTTCCAAAACTCCATACACAGAAGAATTTCCAAGTGAAACCAGTCAATGTTAGCCTATGGAAGGAAATTCAAGTTACTGGTAAGTACGGTTAAAATTACTTTTCAGGATCAGTACTGGGCTCAAAGATGCAGCACTGAGGTCTCTCCTGATAACAGGTGAGTAAATCGGAATTCGTAGTTCGGCTGATTTTAGAGAAATATTATAAAGTTCCAAAACTCCACACTTAGAAGAATTTCCAAGTGAAACCAGTCAATGTTAGCCTATGGAAGGAAATTCAAGTTACTGGTAAGTACAGTTAAAATTACATTTCAGGATCAGTACTGGGCTCAAAGATGCAGCACTGAGGTCTCTCCTGATAACCGGTAAGTAAATCGGAATTCGTAGTTCGGCTGATTTTAGAGGAATATTTGTAAGTTTCAAAAATCGACACAGAAACTTTTTCAGCAAAAAGCTGGCAATGATATCCTATGGAAGGAAATTCAAGTTACTGGTAAGTACGGTTAAAATTACTTTTCAGGATCAGTACTGGGCTCAAAGATGCAGCACTGAGGTCTCTCCTGATAACAGGTGAGTAAATCGGAATTCGTAGTTCGGCTGATTTTAGAGGAATATTATAAAGTTCCAAAACTCCACACTTAGAAGAATTTCCAAGTGAAACCAGTCAATGTTAGCCTATGGAAGGAAATTCAAGTTACTGGTAAGTACGGTTAAAATTACTTTTCAGGATCAGTACTGGGCTCAAAGATGCAGCACTGAGGTCTCTCCTGATAACCGGTGAGTAAATCGGAATTCGTAGTTCGGCTGATTTTAGAGGAATATTTGTATGTTTCAAAAATCGACACTTAGAAACTTTTTCAGCAAAAAGCAGGCAATGATATCCTATGGAAGGAAATTCAAGTTACTGGTAAGTACGGTTAAAATTACTTTTCAGGATCAGTACTGGGCTCAAAGATGCAGCACTGAGGTCTCTCCTGATAACCGGTGAATAAATCGGAATTCGTAGTTCGGCTGATTTTAGAGGAATATTTGTAAGTTTCAAAAATCGACACAGAAACTTTTTCAGCAAAAAGCTGGCAATGATATCCTATGGAAGGAAATTCAAGTTACTGGTAAGTACGGTTAAAATTACTTTTCAGGATCAGTACTGGGCTCAAAAATGCAGCACTGAGGTCTCTCCTGATAACAGGTGAGTAAATCGGAATTCGTAGTTCGGCTGATTTTAGAGGAATATTATAAAGTTCCAAAACACCACACTTAGAAGAATTTCCAAGTGAAACCAGTCAATGTTAGCCTATGGAAGGAAATTCAAGTTACTGGAAAGTACGGTTAAAATTACTTTTCAGGATCAGTACTGGGCTCAAAGATGCAGCACTGAGGTCTCTCCTGATAACCGGTGAGTAAATCGGAATTCGTAGTTCGGCTGATTTTAGAGGAATATATGTATGTTTCAAAAATCGACACTTAGAAACTTTTTCAGCAAAAAGCAGGCAATGATATCCTATGGAAGGAAATTCAAGTTACTGGTAAGTACGGTTAAAATTACTTTTCAGGATCAGTACTGGGCTCAAAGATGCAGCACTGAGGTCTCTCCTGATAACAGGTGAGTAAATCGGAATTCGTAGTTCGGCTGATTTTAGAGGAATATTTGCACAATGGTGAAGGAAGGGGGTGGGGCCTGAAGTGACATGTCTGCAAACACGCCCTGTTGCGCGTTTTAAGTTGGAGAATTAATTCCTCCTCAATCCCGAGGGTCCCTAGGGGCCAACTGGCCCACCAGATACCTCCAGTATGCGCCAGAGAGCTGCGTTGCAGAGAGGTGTTCAGAGGCCACGCCCCTTTTTACAACACTCTGCAACGCAGCTCTGTGGCGCTTACTGGAGGTACCTGGTGGGCTTGTTGGCCCCCAGGGACCCTCAGGATTGAAGAGGATTTAATTCCCCATCTTAAAACGCGCCACAGGACCTGTTTGCACACATGTCACCTGAAGCACGCCCCCTCCCTTCACCACTGTGCAAACAAGCCCCGTGGCACGTTTTAAGTTGGGGAATTAAGTCCCCTTGAATACTGAGGGTCCCTGGAGTCCAACTAGCCCACCATGTACCTCGAAAAAGCGCCACAGAGCTGCGTTGCAGAGAGGTGTAAAAAGGGCGTGGCCTCTGTACACCTCTCTGCAACGCAGCCCCCTGGCGCATACCGGAGGTTCCTGGTGGGCTAGTTGGCCCCCAGGGATCCCCAGTATTCAAGGGGAATTACTTCCCCTTCTTAAAATGCGCCATGGGGCGCGTTTGCAGACTGCTGCAGGGAGGGGGCGGGGCCTCCGGCACGATGCCGGTCTTTTTTTTTTTTTTTGCTTTTTTCTGCCCAGGGGGTCCTTGTGGGACCCCCTGAGCAGACCTAGGGGGTCAGGGTGTTTCTACCCTGCCCCCTTTGTGTGACTTGTTTCTTGTGTTTTTTTTTTTTTAATCGGCGAGATCCGCGCACCCTAAGCGCATCCCGCCGATTTAAAACAAAAAAAAATGCTTTTTTCTGCCCAGGGGGTCCTTGTGAGACCCCCTGAGCAGACCTAGGGGGTCAGGGTGTTTCTACCCTGCCCCCTTTTTGTGTTTTGCGCACTTGTTTTACTGCTTTCTTGTTCCTCGGTTCTACCGAGGAACAAGATGGCTGCCAACACTTCCTGGTTTGGAGTGTTGACAGCCAATTAGCATGCAGCTCGTGGTCGGGAGGGTGCGCGGATCCACTGCGGCCATAGATATCGAAACTTTTATTTTGGATTTTCTCAGTAACTACTGAACGGATTTACACCATTTTTAAAAAGGGTGCTTTCTGAACCAAGCACTACCTTTTTGTCAAATTTGGTGTAATTCCGTTCAGCAGTTTTTGCTGTAGCCTTGCATAAAGTTTCCTATGGGAAATTGATTTTTTCACTCTTATTTTTTGAATTTCTCCGCAACTACTGAACGGATTTACACCATTTAAAAAAAGGTCGCTTTCTGAACCAAGCGCTACCTTTTTGCCAAATTTGGTGTAATTCCGTTCAGCAGTTCAGGCTGTAACCGTGGCTAAAATTTCCTATGGGAATTAACATGGAGAAAACACGTTTTAGGACCCCCTTTTTTCTAGGCCCCCGCTTGATGAATCACCCCGAAACTTACAAGACAGGAGCGGACCGGAGCACCCCACTAGTTTTGAAAATTTCGCGATGATTCGTAAAACGACGCCAAAGTTATTGGGAATAGAATGTTACGGATTTCCTATGGATAGTAGGTCCTAACTATAACTATCTACTGGCGACCGCCAGTAGATAATATATGTATGTGTGTGTGTATGTGTATATATATATATATATATATATATATATATATATATATATATATATTATCTACTGGCGGTCGCCAGTAGATAGTTATAGTTAAAACCTATTATCCATAGGAAATCCGCGACATTCTATTTGAAATAACGTTGGCGCCGGTTGACGAATCTTCGCGAAAGTTTCCAACTTGTTGGGGCGCTCCGGTCCGCTCCTATCCTGAAAGTCTCGGGTGATATGTCAAGCGGGGCCGAGAAAAAAGGGGGTCCCAAAACGCGTTTTCCCCATTCATTTTTCCATAGGAACCTTTAGTCGCAGCTACAGCCCGAACTGCTGAACGGAATTACACCAAATTTGGCAAAGAGGTAGCCCTTGGTTCAGTGTCGTGCCTTTTGCTTAAATGGTGTAAATCCGTTCAGTAGTTCCTGAGAAAATCAAAAGTAAAGTCACATATATATCTGGGCGGAGCCTAACCACACATGTCATCGTGAGATCTGATTGGCTGTCAGCACTTCATCCTGGAATTGCTGGCAGCCATCTTGGGACCAATATAAATGATAGTACCTCATTGAAATGCATTGTAGTGAATAGAAGATTTTGAGGGTCACCAAAAGGAGAACTATAAAGGGTGATAACAGGCTTTAGTTACATTAGAATTTATTTGTTGATGGTACCATACTAATTTTAGGAATTGTGGTGTATTCTAAGGTGATTTTACCATGTGAAAAACCTTCTGCTGGGATATCATGAATCATGTTTGAGAGAACACTATTTTCTCATGCTTGTCCCATGGAGGTTTGGAAGGTGCTCCAGAAGCTAAAATGAGAGCATATTTTCTGTAAATTCACATTATCTTTCTCACTCATGTGAGAATGAAGTCTGACATTCTCAGTAAAACATGTACATCCAACAAGGGCAGAGACTGTCAGTTGATTCCTTTGTGTTCTACTGCAGCTTCCCAGAGTGTTCTAAAGAACAACTAGAGTGCTAACAGCCTTACTTATGACAAAAGTATGGCACACCTGAAGCCATCTTGTTTGGAATAAACTGGTAACACTTAAAACATTTAATTTAAAAAGGAACAAAATGATGGGGTTCATTTTGTCATAGTAATTATGGTTAGTGCTGTAGAAAGAAAAATTAGGACATGTTTCAAGTGTGATCTCAAATATCTTCCTGTTATATTTCAACAGGAGCAGCCTGCCAGTTGATGCCTTTGTGTTCTACTGCAGCTTCCCAGAGTGTTCTAAAGAACAACTAGAGTGCTAACAGCCTTACTTATGACAAAAGTATGGCACACTTGAAGCCATCTTGATTGGAATAAACTGGTAACACTTAAAACATTTAATTTAAAAAGGAACAAAATGATGGGGTTCATTTTGTCATAGAAATTATGGTTAGTGCTGTAGAAAGAAAAATTAGGACATATTTCAAGTGTGATCTCAAATATCTTCCTGTTATATTTCAACAGGAGCAGCCTGCCAGTTGATGCCTTTGTGTTCTACTGCAGCTTCCCAGAGTGTTCTAAAGAACAACTAGAGCGCTAACAGCCTTACTTATGACAAAAGTATGGCACACCTGAAGCCATCTTGATTGGAATAAACCGGTAACACTTAAAACATTTAAATTAAAAAGGAACAAAATGAGGGGTTCTTTTTGAAATAGAAATTATGGTTAGTGCTGCAGAAAGAAAAATTAGGGCATGTTTTAAGTGAGATCTCAAATACTCTTCTATTTCATTAGAAAATTCTGACATGCAGACTGAAACAATCACTTTCAATACCAGCAGCAGACTACCAGTTAACTCCCTGGTGAGCAGTAGCTTTACTCCAGTGATCTAATGAGCAACTAGAGTGCTAACATTCTGAATTTATGGCAGATGTGAGACACATCTGAATGCCTTCTTGATGGAATCAAAGTAAAAAACTGAAAGCATTTCCTACTGAGGAGACTGCAGTAAATGAAGAAATTAGGAAACTTCATAACAAAGATGTCTTCCAAGATGGCCACCAGTGAAAAAAGAGCCCAAATGTAGCACAAATATTACCCAGATGTAGCCCACATATAGCCCAATGACAAAAGTGTGCAAAACACTTTTTATTTTTAGTTTTTTGCAGTTTTATGTAGTGCAGACTGGTCAGGTATTGGAGCATTGCATCTTAAAACATGACCCCCTACACTACAAAAAAACCACTGCACTACCTTAAACCCTAAAACACTACCCCCAGCACGACCCCTACACTACACAAGCACCACTGCACTATCCTAAACCATAAAACACTACCCCCAGCACGACCCCCTACACTACCCAAACACCACTGCACTACCCTAAAACATGACCCCCTATACTACACAAACACCACTGCACTACCCTAAACCCTTAAACACTACCCCCAGCACGACCCCCTACACTACACAAGCACCACTGCACTACCCTAAACCCTAAAACACTACCCCCAGCACGACCCCCTACACTACACAAACACCCTGCACTACCATAAACCCTAAAACACTACCCCCAGCACGACCCCCTACACTACCCAAACACCACTGCACTAACCTAAATCCTAAAACACTACCCCCAGCACGACCCCTACACTACCAAAACACCACTGCACTACCCTAAAACATGACCCCCTACACTACACAAACACCACTGCACTACCCTAAACCCTAAAACACTACCCCCAGCACGACCCCCTACACTACACAAGCACCACTGCACTACCCTAAACCCTAAAACCCTACCCCCAGCACGACCCCCTACACTGCCTGAACACCACTGCACTGCCCTAAACCCTGAAACACCAGCCCCTGCATGACCCCCTACACTGCCCGAACACCACTGCACTGCCCTAAACCCTGAAACACCACCCCTAGCACGACCCCCTACACTGCCCGAACACCACTGCACTGCCCTAAACCCTGAAACACCACCCCCTTCACGACCCCCAACACTGCCCGAACACCACTCCACTGCCCTAAACCCTGAAATTCCACCCCCAGCATGACCCCCTACACTGCCCGAACACCACTGCACTGCCATAAACTCTGAAACACTACCCCCAGCAAGACCCCCTACACTGCCCGAACACCACTGCACTGCCCTAAACACTGAAACATCACCCCCAGCAAGACCACCTACACTGCCCGAACACCACTGACCTAAACCCTGAAACACCACCCCCAGCACGACCCCCTACACTGCCCGAACACCACTGCACTGCCCTAAACCCTGAAACACTACCCCCAGCATGACCCCCTACACTGCCCGAACACCACTGCTCTGCCCAAAACCCTGAAACACCAGCCCCAGCACGACCCCCTACACTGCCCGAACACCACTGCACTGCCCTAAACCTTGAAACACCAGCCCCTGCACGACCCCCTACACTGCCCGAACACCACTGCACTACCCTAAACCCTGAAACATCACCCCCAGCACGACCCCCTACACTGCCCGAGCACCACTGAACTGCCCTAAACCCTGAAACACCAGCCCCAGCACGACCCCCTACACTGCCCGAACACCACTGCACTGCCCTAAACCCTGAAACACCAGCCCCAGCACGACCGCCTACACTGCCCGAACACCACTGCACTGCCCTAAACCCTGAAACACCAGCCCCAGCACGACCCCCTACAATGCCCGAACACCACTGCACTGCCCTAAACCGTGAAACACCAGCCTCAGCACGACCCCCTACACTGCCTGAACACCACTGCACTGCCCTGAACCCTGAAACACCAGCCCCAGCACAACACCCTACACTGCCCGAACACCACTGCACTGCCCTAAACCCTGAAACACCACCCCGTGCATGACCCCCTACACTGCCCGAACACCACTGCACTGCCCTAAACCCTGAAACACCACCCCCAGCGCGACCCCCTACACTGCCCGAACACCACTGCACTGCCCTAAACCCTGAAACACCACCCCCTGCACAACCCCTACACTGCTCGAACACTACTGCACTGCCCTAAACCCAGAAACACCATCCCCAGCACGACCCCCTATACTGCACGAACACCACTGCACTGCCCTAAACCCTGAAACACTACCCCCAGCAAGACCCCCTACACTGCCCGAACACCACTGCACTGCCCTAAACCCTGAAACATCACCCCCAGCAAGACCCCCTACACTGCCCGAACACCACTGCCCTAAACCCTGAAACACCACCCCCAGCAAGACCCCCTACACTGCCCGAACACCACTGCACTGCCCTAAACCCTGAAACACCAGCCCCAGCACGACCCCCTACACTGCCAGAACACCACTGCCCTAAACCCTGAAACACCACCCCCTGCACGACCCCCTACACTGCCCGAACACTACTGCACTGCCCTAAACCCTGAAACACCACCCCCAGCACGACCCCCTACACTGCACGAACACCACTGCACCACCCTAAACCATGAAACACTACCCCCAGCAAGACCCCCTACACTGCCCGAACACCACCGACTGCCCTAAACCCTGAAACATCACCCCCAGCAAGACCCCCTACACTGCCCGAACACCACTGCCCTAAACCCTGAAACACCACCCCCAGCAAGACCCCCTACACTGCCCGAACACCACTGCACTGCCCTAAACCCTGAAACACCACCCCAGCAAGACCCCCTACACTGCCCGAACACCAATGCACTGCCCTAAACCCTGAAACACCACCCCCAGCACGACCCCCTATACTGCCCGAACACCACTGCTCTGCCCAAAACCCTGAAACACCAGCCCCAGCACGACCCCCTACACTGCCCGAACACCACTGCACTGCCCTAAACCCTGAAACACCAGCCCCAGCACGACCCCCTACACTGCCCGAACACCACTGCACTGCCCTAAACCCTGAAACACCACCCCCAGCACGACCCCCTACACTGCCCGAACACCACTGCACTGCCCTAAACCCTGAAACACCAGCCCCAGCACAACCCCGTACACTGCCCGCACACCACTGCACTGCCCTAAACCCTTAAACACCAGCCCCAGCACAACCCCGTACACTGCCCAAACACCACTGCACTGCCCTATACCCTGAAACAACAGCCCCGGCACGACCGCCTACACTGCCCGAAAACTACTGCACTGCCCTAAACCCTGAAACACCAACCCCAGCAAGACTACCTACACTGGCCGAACACCACTGCACTGCCCTAAACCCTGAAACACCACCCCCTGCACGACCCCCTACACTGCCCAAACACTACTGCACTGCCCTAAACCCTGAAACACCACCCCTCAGCACGACACCCTACACTGCCCGAACACCACTACACTGCCCTAAACCCTGAAACACCACCCCAGCACGACCCCCTACACTGCCCGAACACCACTGCACTAAACCCTGAAACACCACCCCCTGCACGACCCCCTACACTGCCGGAACACCACTGCACTGCCCTAAACCCTGAAACACCACCCCCAGCACGACCCCCTACACTGCCCTAACACCACTGCACTGCCCTAAACCCTGAAACATCACCCCCAGCACAACCCCCTACACTGCCTGAGCACCATTGCTCTGCCCTAAACCCTGAAACACTGGCCCCAGCACGACCCCCTACACTGCCCGAACACCACTGCACTGCCCTAAACCCTGAAACACCAGCCCCAGCAAGACCCCCTACACTGCCCGAACACCACTGCATTGCCCTAGACTCTGAAACACCAGCCCCAGCAAGACCCCCTACACTGCCCGAACACCACTGCACTGCCCTAAACCCTGAAACACCAGCCCCAGCATGACCCCCTACACTGCCCGAACACCACTGCACTGCCCTAAACCCTGAAACACCAGCCCCAGCACGACACCCTACACTGCCCGAACACCACTGCACTGCCCTAAACCCTGAAACACCAGCCCCAGCACGACCCCCTACACTGCCCGAACACCACTGCACTGCCCTAAACCCTGGAACACCAGCCCCAGCACCACCCCCTACAATGCCCGAACACCACTGTACTGCCCTAAACCCTGAAACACCACCCCCTGCACCGCCCCCTACACTGCCCGAACACCACTGCACTGCCCTAAACCCTGAAACACCACCCCCTGCACGACCCCCTACACTGCCCGAACACCGCTGCACTGCCCTAAACCCTGAAACACCACCCTCTGCACCACCCCCTACACTGCCCGAACACCACTGCACTGCCCTAAACCCTGAAACACCACCCCCTGCACTGCCCCTACACTGCCCGAACACCACTGCACTGCCCTAAACCCTGAAACACCACCGCCAGCATGACCCCCTTTACTGCTCGAACACCACTGCACTGCCCCAAACCCTGAAACACCACCCCCAGCATGACCCCCTACACTGCCCGAACACCACTGCCCTAAACCCAGAAACACCACCCCTGCACGACCCCCTACAGTGCCCGAACACCACTGCACTGCCCTAAACCCTGAAACACCACCCCCTGCACGACCCCCTACACTGCCCGAACACCACTGCACTGCCCTAAACCCTGAAACACCACCCACAGCACGACCCCCTACACTGCCCGAACACCACTGCACTGCCCTAAACCCTAAAACACCACCCCCAGCACGACCCTCTACACTGCCCGAACACCACTGCACTGCCCTAAACCCTAGAACACTACCCTCAGCATGACCCCCTACACTACCCGAACACCACTGCACTACCCTAAACCCTAAAATACTCCCCCCAGCACAACCCCCTACACTACCTAACACGACTGCACTGCCCTAAACCCTAAAACACTCCCCGCAGCACGACCCCCTACACTACCCGAACACCACTGCACTGCCCTAAACCCTAAAACACTCCCCCAAGCACGACCCCCTACACTACCTAAACACCACTGCACTGCCCTAAACCCTAAAACACTACCCCCGGCATGACCCCCTACACTACCGAAATACCAATGCACTACCCTAATCCCTAAAACACTACCCCCTGCACAACCCCCTACACTACCCAAAGACCACTGCACTACCCTAAACTCTAAAACAATACCCCCGCACGACTCCCTACACTACCCAAAGACCACTGCACTACCCTAAACCCTAAAACACGACCTCCTACACTACACAAACACCACTGCACTACCCTAAACCCTAAAAAACTACCCCCAGCACGAACCCCTACACTACCCAAACACCACTGCACTACCCTAAACCATAAAACACTACCCCCAGCAGTACCCCCTACTCTACCCAAACACCACTGCACTACCCTAAACCCTAAAACACTACCCCCAGCAGTACCCCCTACACTACCCAAACACCATTGCACTACCCTAAACCCTAAAACACTACCCCCAGCAGTATCCCCTACACTACCCAAACACCACTGCACTACCCTAAACCCTAAAACCCTAAAACACTAACCCCAGCACGACCCCCTACACTACCCAAACACCACTGTACTACCCTAAACCCTAAAACACTCTCCCCAGCACGACTCCCTACACTACCCAAACACCACTGCACTACCCTAAACCCTAAATCTACCCCCAGAATGACCACCTACACTACACAAACACCACTGCACTACCCTAAACCCTAAAACACTACCCCCAGCATGACCCTCTTCACTACCTAAACACAACTGCACAATTTGTTACAGGCGTTGCAACGCAGGCCTGTGGTGCTTACTTGAAGTACCTGGTGGGCTAGTTGGGCCCTAGGGACTCTCAGGATTCAAGGTGACCTACTCCCCCAACTTAAAACGCGCCACGGGGCGCGTTTGCACAGTGGTGAAGGGAGGGGCGGGGCCTCAGGTGACATGTGCGCAAACACGCCCTGTGGTGCGTTTTAAGTTGGGGAGTTAATTCCCTTTGAATCCTGGGGGCCAACTAGCCCACCAGGTACCTTCAGTAAGCACAACAGAGTTGCGTTGCAGAGAGGTGAAAAAAGGTGCGTGGCCTCGGAACGCCTCTCTGCAACTCAGCTCTGTGGTCCTAACTGTAGGTACCTGGGGGGCTAGTTGGGCCCCAGGGACCCTCAGGATTCAAGGGGACTTAATCCCGCAACTTAAAACGCGCCACGGGCGCGTTTGCACACATGTCACCTCAGGCCCCCCTCCCTTCACCACTGTGCAAACGCGCACTGGCTCTGGTTAGTCAGAGTCAGTTACCACCAGTACCCGTCTGAAAAAGTTGTGGGCACAGGATGATTTTGCAACAAGGCCTCTTTCTGCTCCTCTGTTGGTTCTTTCTGCACATCTTTTGCTTCTTTCTGTGCGTTTTTTCTTCTTTCTTCACATGTCCTACCTCTGTTGGCATAGTTAGAAACTAGCATTTAAAAAACCTTTGAAATTCACTTAAAAAATCATAGGTTTCAGGCACGTTATAGTTAGAAATTAGCATTTAAAAAACCTTTGAAATTCACTGAAAAAACCATAGGTTTCAGGCACGTTATAGTTAGAAATTAGCATTTAAAAAACCTTTGAAATTCACTGAAAAAACCATAGGTTTCAGGCACGTTATAGCTAGAAATTAGCATTTAAAAAACATTTGAAATTCACTGAAAAAACCATAGGTTTCAGACACGTTATAGTTAGAAATTAGCATTTAAAAAACCTTTGAAATTCACTGAAAAAACCATTAGTTTTAGGGACAGTTATAGTTAGTTGGACATTGCACTCGTACAAAACCCGTGAAATTCCCCTGTTATAGTTAGTTCAGCTAACTATAACTCGCGCCCCCGCAATGCACTGCTGATGATGTCACATATTACATCACTCATCACATGGTCAGTGACATCACTGATGACATCACTGATGACATCTCAAATGACATCACTGATGACGTCATCCATGTGATAATTTCATACATCTTCTCACACCCTAATATAACTTTTGATACACCCACTCTAAATTACAGACTGCCATTCTCAAAACCATAGACACTCCAACACCAAAAACTACATACCCACTCACTGATTCTTAGGTCTACACACACATCCACTCACTCACCTGTACAGTCACTCATACTTACAGTCACTCAGTACAGGACTATCATATGCACTCATACACCTATATAAACACTCACACACCGCCACTCATCCATAGAGGTACTCACACACCTAGTCAGTCATGCAAAAAATTAATCACACACCCATTTACTCACCTATACAGTTATACACACACCAGCTCACTTACTCATACAAATACTAGCACATTCTTACGCTCTTATACAATAACTGATACAAGCACACACGCATCCATACAGCCACTCTCACAATAACACACTCTCACTTATAGCCATTTAAATACTCTAACACACATATATACTGCCTTTTACATATTTAGTTACTCGCACATGTACCACTGAGATATACATTCACTCACTAACACACCGATACACACACTCACCCACCCAAGCAGTCCATCACAGATGCACTCTTGAAATCATGCACCCAGTGAATCACCCACTCACACATCTATGTATAGAGTCACACACACCCCACCCACACAAACACTCAGGCAGCCATACAGACACTCAGAGAACCAATCAATAACCCATATAGACACTCATGTAGCTATTCGCAAATCCATGCATCCACTTACACACCAACAAACAGACGGATACAGACATTCACACAGTTTAGTCACTAACCCATGCATTCATTAAGATACGTTTAATCACTCACTTGTAGAGTCAGTCACTCACGTACTAAATCATCCATTCAGACACTTATACACCCACTCATTCTTCAATACGCCTTTCCCTATATATATTAAACATATTTAAACTTTACAGAAACACACAGTCACTGGATGATGTCATCAGTGATGTCATCAGTGATGTCATTTGAGATGTCATCAGTGATGTCATCAGTGATGTCACTGACCATGTGATGAGTGATGTAATATGTGACGTCATCAGCAGTGCATTGCGGGGGCGCGAGTTATAGTTAGCTGAACTAACTATAACAGGGGAATTTCATGGGTTTTGTACGAGTGCAATGTCCAACTAACTATAACTGTCCCTAAAACCTATGGTTTTTTCAGTGAATATATATATATATAAATATATTATCTACTGGCGGTCGCCAGTAGATAGTTATAGTTAGGACCTATTTTCCATAGGAAATCCGCGACATTCTATTTGAAATAACTCTTGCGTCGGTTGACGAATCTTCGCGAAATTTTCAAACTTTATGGCCCGCTCCAGTCCGCTCCTACCCTGAAAGTCTCAGGGTGATTCGTCAAGCGGGGGCCGAGAAAAAAGGGGGGTCCCAAAACGTGTTTTCCCCATTCATTTTCCCATAGGAAACTTTAGACACGGCTACAGCCCGAACTGCAGAACGGAATTACACCAAATTTGGCAAAGAGGTAGTTCTTGGTTCAGAAAGAACCCTTTTTGTTAAATGGTGTAAATCCGTTCAGTAGTTCCTGAGAAAATCAAAAGTTAAGTCACATATATATCTATGGCCGAGTAGGGTCCGCGTACCCTCCCAACCACGAGCTGCATGCTAATTGGCTGTCAAGTGGCAGTCAACACTCCAAATCAGGAAGTGTTGGCAGCCATTTTGTCCCTCGGTAGAACCGAGGGACAGAAACAAGTGCGCAAAGCGCAAAAGGGGGCAGGGTAGAAACACCCTGACCCCTAGGTCTGCTCAGGGGGTCCCACAAGGACCCCTGGGCAGAAAAAGCATTTTTTTTTTTTTTAAATCAGCGGGATGCGCTTCGGGTGCGCGAATCCCGCCCAGAAAAAAAAAAAGAAACAAGTGCGCAAAACGCACAAAGGGGGCAGAGTAGAAACACCCTGACCCCCTAGGTCTGCTCAGGGGGTCCCACAAGGACCCCCTGGGCAGAAAAAAGCATTTTTTTTTTTAAATCGGCAGGATGCGCTCAGGGTGCGCGGATCCTGCCGAAAAAAAAAAAAAATCGAAGCGCGGTCTCCCGCGCTTCGATGCAAATTTGACCCCGGGTGGCCCAAGTCCCGGGGGCATGTGAGGGGTGGGTTTATTGTTTATGGGGGGCCTCTAAGGCCCCCCAAGCCCCAGGGACCACCACCCCCCGGGGCTTTCTAATAAAAATGGTGCGGGAGGGCTTCTTTTTTACATTTTTAAATACCTGTGTGGGGGGGCTCCAGCCCCCCCACACGCCCCGGGGACCGCCACCTCCCCGGGGCACTAAAAATTTTAAAATGGGGGTCCGTTTTGGACCCCCGAAGCCCCGGGGACCACCACCTCCCCGGGGCTTTGCAGATGTGGGGAGGGGGGCCGCGCGGCCCCCCTCCTGGAGCCTGTAATGGCCCTGGGGACCGCCACCCCCCAGGGCCGGCTCCTGCAGTGTCCCGGGGTGCCTACCCCCGGGACACTGTAGTTTGCTATGGCAGGACGGGAGCCTCGCGGCTCCCGTCCTGCCATAGCATAGCTGCTTTGGATATTGGAAGAGAGAGCAGGAAACCTGCTCTCGCTTCCAATATCCAAAGCAAATTGCTTTCCACACGGGGAGCTGCATGTTAGCAGCTCCCCATGTGGAAAAGCAATGCCGGCTCCCAAGGGACGCGGGGAGCCGGCGGGACTGTGGGGGGATTGGGGACCCCCCCACAGTCCCCAACGGAGAGGGCCAGCCCCAGGGGATGGGGTCCCCGGGGCAAGTAGGGGCCCGGGAGGGGGGCCACGCGGCCCCCCTCCCCAAAATGAATTTTTTTTTTAAAAAAAAGGCCGGGCCCCGGGGGATGGGGTCCCCGGGGCCATAAGTGGCCTGAGGATGGGGCAACGCAGCCCCCCTCCATAAGTTTAAAAAAAAAAAAAAAAAGAAGGCCATGCCCCGGAGGATGGGGTCCGCGGGGCCGATTAATGCCTGGGGAGGGGGGCCACGCGGCCCCCTTCAAATTTTTTTTAAAATTAAAACAAAATATTAGGGGGCAGGCCCTGGGGGATGGGGTCCTCAGGGCCAAAAAATTAGAAAAAGAAGGGGGGCCACACAGCCCCCCTTCTTAAAAAACAAATGTAAAAAAATACCGGCATTGCGCCAGAGGCCACGCCCCCTCCTTGGAGCACTCTGCAAACGCGCCCCCTGGCGCGTTTGCAGATGGGGAACGAATTCCCCTTGAATACTGGGGGTCCTGGGGCCAACTAGCCCACCAGGAACCTCCAGTATGCGCCAGGGGCTGCGTTGCAGAGAGGTGTACAGAGGCCACGCCCCTTTTACACCTCTCTGCAACGCAGCTCTGTGGCGCTTTTGGAGGTACATGGTGAGCTAGTTGGCCCCCAGGGACCCTCAGGATTCAAGGGGACTTAATCCCCCAACTTAAAACACACCACGGGGCGCGTTTGCACAGTGGTGAAGGGAGGGGGCGGGGCTTCAGGTGACATGTGTGCAAACAGGCCCCGTGGCGCATTTTAAGATGGGGAATTAAATCCCCTTCAATACTGAGGGTCCCTGTGGGCCAACTAGCCCACCAGGTACCTCCAGTAAGCGCCACGGAGCTGCGTTGCAGTGTTGTAAAAAGGGGCGTGGCCTCTGAACACCTCTTTGCAACGCAGCTCTCGGGCGCATACTGGAGGTATCTGGTGTGTTTGGTGGCCCCTAGGGACCCTCGGGATTGAGGAGGAATTAATTCTCCAACTTAAAACGCGCCACTGGGTGTGTTTGCAGACATGTCACCTCAGGCCCCACCCCCTTCCTTCACCATTGTGCAAATATTCCTCTAAAATCAGCCGAACTACGAATTCCAATTTACTCACCTGTTATCAGGAGAGACCTCAGTGCTGCACCTTTGAGCCCAGTACTGATCCTGAAAAGTAATTTTAACCGTACTTACCAGTAACTTGAATTTCCTTCCATAGGATATCATTGACTGGTTTCACTTGGAAATTCTTCTAAGTGTGGAGTTTTGGAACTTTATAATATTCGTATAAAATCAGCCGAAATACGAATTCCGATTTACTCACCTGTTATCAGGAGAGACCTCAGTGCTGCATCTTTCAGCCCAGTACTGATCCTGAAAAGTAATTCTAACCGTACTTACCAGTAACTTGAATTTCCTTCCATAGGCTAACATTGACTGGTTTCACTTGGAAATTCTTCTAAGTGTGGAGTTTTGGAACTTTATAATATTCCTCTAAAATCAACCGAACTACTAATTCCGATTTACTCACCTGTTATCAGGAGAGACCTCAGTGCTGCATCTTTCAGCGCAGTACTAATCCTGAAAAGTAATTTTAACCGTACTTACCAGCAACTTGAATTTCCTTCCATAGGAATCCATTGTCTGGTTTTCAGCAGAAAAGTTTCAAAGTGTCGATTTTCTCAAACTACAAATATTCCTTAAAAATCGCCTGTATGACTTAAACGCATTCTTTCAACTGTTTACAGGAGATGCACCAGTGCTGGATCCAGGATCCAACACTGAGTAAGAAAAAGTAACGATAACACTACTCACCTGCTAAGTGAATTTCCTCCCATAGGATAACATTGGTGATTCTATGTGAAAAAGTTTCTAAGTGTCAACTTTTAAAATACAATAATATTCCTTAAAAATCACTACTGTAACCAAAACGCTTTTACTCAACTGTTTACAGGAGATGTCCCAGGACTGAATCTAGGATCCAGTCCTGTGGTTAGAAAAGTAACCCATAAAGTAACTAATTGCATTTAACTAGAAATTCACATTGAGGTCAATGTTGCATTGTGTTTGAAATTGTGTTGCCCATTGCAACAACTGTAACTACTGTACTTAAAACTCTATTGCCTATTTGCAAACTATTTAAACTAAAGTAATTCATTCTGAGAAAGTATATTTTGTAATGTAATGTATAATGTAATTACAATGTAATTTAAAAAATAAAATATCTAAAAATAAATAGTTTTAAAAAATGTAGTAAATCAGTATCCCAAAAATAAATATAACAATTAATACATTTAAAAATTGTCATTTACAAAACCTTTGAAATTCACTGAAAAAAAACATAGGTTTCCGACATGTTATAGTTAGGAATTAGCATTTAAAAAACCTTTGAAATTCACTGAAAAAACCATAGGTTTTAGGGACAGTTATAGTTAGAAATTAGCATTTAAAAACCTTTGAAATTCACTGAAAAAACCATAGGTTTCAGACACGTTATAGTTAGAAATTAGCATTTAAAAAACCTTTGAAATTCACTGAAAAAACCATAGGTTTTAGGGACAGTTATAGTTAGTTGGACATTGCACTCGTACAAAACCCGTGAAATTCCCCCGTTATAGTTAGTTCAGCTAACTATAACTCGCGCCCCGCAATTCACTGCTGATGACGTCACATATTACATCACTCATGACATGGTCAGTGACATCACTGATGACATCACTGATGACATCTCAAATGACATCACTGATGACATCATCCATGTGATAATTTCATGCATCATCTCACACCCTAATATAACTTTTGATACACCCACTCTTATTTACAGACTGCCATTCTCAAAACCATAGACACTCCAACACCAAAAACTACATACCCACTCACTGATTCTTAGGTCTACACACACATCCACTCACTCACCCGTACACTCACTCATACTTACAGTCACTCAGTACTGGACTATCATATGCACTCATACACCTATATAAACACTCACACACCGCCACTCATCCATAGAGGTACTCACACACCTAGTCAGTCATGCAAAAAATTAATCACACACCCATTTACTCACCTATACAGTTATACACACACCAGCTCACTTACTCATACAAATACTAGCACATTCTTAGGCTCTTATACAATAACTGATACAAGCACACATATACACGTGTTACCATCCTTGTGGGGAGTATGTGTGAATACCTGCCTTGTGGGGACTAACCTTTCCCAATGTTTTTACAACCCACTAATAACAGAAAAATGTTAAGAAAAAATTCATGATACAGGATCCTGCTTCAAATTTGCAAATATATTGTTATTTAATCGTGCGCACAGCACCATCCTTGTGGGGACTTGAACACGTGCTACCATCCTTGTGGGGACCTAGTCCGTAACACTATTTGTGATTGAATACAGTCGAAGGCACATGGCTAAATGTTTATTTTATCAACAATATACACAAACAACATTATATTCTATTCATATATGAATTGCTGCATATATACTAGGGGTTTACATTAAAGACAGATTATGTTAATGTGCCAGAAAATATCATATCATGATTAACGAAAGAGAGTTAAAGCTGTATTTAACCTATTTATTAGTGCTTAAAATCTTAGGAGATAAGGGAACTAACACATAAAGAAATTAACATATGGAACCAAGGAATATGGTCAAGGGGAACCCAGAGCTTGATTAACTGTTTACATTTTTGCCAAAATAGATGTTCAAGCCCCACAGAGGTAGTGGGTGAAGATCATTCTGTTTAAGTCTCCATAGAAATAGTGTGTACATTCAAAGCTTAAATCCCATTATAAATAGGGCTCCCGGTTTTATGGTATTTATTTTTTTAACATTTCCGTCTGTATTTATCCATATTTATTTTTTGGCCATTTTATCTGTATTTATCCACATTTATTTTGTGTTTTGCATATAAATGAAGTTGTAAAACTGTACATTTCCATATTTATTTAACTGATAGACGTCACTCATACTTTGATGTCTGTCATGTTTTAGCTATTTAAGCTGCCAAATATTACATAACAATACATCCACTGGTATATAGTAGCATTATACCACAAACGTATATTGACACATGCCATTATTTAAAGAAATTTCATCCTGGTTTTTTAATTTCTCATGCTGTCCATCTGCTCAGTTGTTGGGCTATATTTCATGAGACAGCTCGTACTAATTCAACACTAATCCTCTATGTGTCCCGGAGTAGCGTGCCACTCGCCGAAAAAGCGCTTTGACGCCTCGTCAGGGGTAGTAAGCGCTATACAAATGCAATTACAATACAATACAATACAATACAATACTTTTAAAAATAAATGCAGTCAGAAAACACATTGTTTTCTGTCTGTATTTATCTGTAAATTCCGTAAAAACGGAAAACAGGGAGCCTTAATTATAAAGAGTGTGAAGCTAATGATGTTCAAGTCCACACAGAGGTTGTTTGTAATTATAGGAATGCTCAAGTCCCCACAGAGATGGTATGTTATTATAGCGATGTTTAAGTCCCCACAGAGATAGTGTGTTATCATTGAGATGTTCAAGTCCCCACAGAGATGGTGTGTTATTATAGTGATGTTCAAGTCCCCACAAAGATAGTGTGTTATTACAGTGTTGTTCAAGTCCCCACAAAGATAGGGTGTTATTATAGTGATGTTTAAGTCCCCACAGAGATAGTGCATGAAGGTGATTGTGTTTAAGTCCTCATTAAAATAGGGCCCGATTCACAAAGGTAAACTTAGACAAAAAGTCTAACTTTACTACTTTTTTCAGTATTCACAAAGGTAAATTTAGACCAAAAGTCTAACTTTACTACTTTTCAATATTCACAAAACCCCATACAGAGAATGTGAAGCTGATGATGTTCAAGTCGAAGCAAACACAAGGAGATGATGGATGGAGTGCTGAAACTTTTCAGTCACTCACCCCCAGTCACAGATCTGGGTTGAATCCATCATCGTTCTTTAGCTCACTTCGCCACCCCAGTTCAGACCCAGCTATATGCAAATCAGTCTTGAACCTGTGCCTCATCAGAACAGTCCAGTCCGAACTGCCAAGCCAGGTCTTCCCTGGACCGGAAACAAGCATCCTGGGACCGGTTTCAGGTAACACCCCCTCATCAGCCAGGCTAGCTTGAATCCAGTGGCAAAGTGGGCAAGGGACCCATGTCTGGGCATACCCTGCCAACTTATGGTGAGCAAAGCAAACACAAGAAGATTATGGACGGAGTGCTTACACTTTTCAGTCACTCACCCCCAGTCACAGATCTGGGTTGAATCCATCATCGTTCTTTAGCTCACTTTGCCACCCCAGTTCAGACCCAGCTATATGCAAATAAGTCTTAACCCTGTGCCTCATGGCACCCCCTGGTGCTTCAAGTCGAAACAGAGCTTGCGTTTAATTACAGGAATGCTCAAGTCCCCACAGAGATGATATGTTTTTATAGTGATGTTCAAGTCCCCACAAAGATAGTATTTTATTATAGTTTTTTTCAAGCCCCCACAAAGATAGTGTGTTATTATAGCGATGTTTAAACCCCACAGATATAGTGCATGAAGATGATTGTGTTTAAGTCCTCATTAAAATAGGGCCCGATTCACAATGGTAAACTTAGACAAAAAATCTAACTTTTCTACTTTTAAGTTTCAACAATGTAAACTTAGACCAAAAGTCTAACTTTACTTCTTATCAGTATTCACAAAGCCCCATTCAGAGAATGCAAAGCTGATGATGCTCAAGCCAGAACAGAGCTTGCGTGTAATTACAGGAATGATCAAGTCCCCACAGAGATGGTGTGTGACTATAGTATTACCACGGTTGCCAAAGAGAATGTGTGTGATTATAGACATGCCCAGGTCCCCACAGAGATAGTGTGTGATTATAGACATGCCCAGGTCCCCACAGAGATAGTGTGTGATTATAGACATGCCCAGGTCCCCACAGAGATAGTGTGTGATTATAGAGATGTCGAGGTCCCCACAGAGATAGTGTGTGATTATAGACATGCCCAGGTTCCCACAGAGATAGTGTGTGATTATAGAGATATCGAGGTACCCACAGAAATGGTGTGTGACTATAGTATTACCACGGTTGCCAAAGAGAATGTGTGTGATTAAAGACATGCCCAGGTTCCCACAGAGATAGAGTATGATTAAAGACATGCCCAGGTCCTCACAGAGATAGTGTGTGATTATAGACATGCCCAGGTCCCCACAGAGATAGCATGTGATTAATGGGATGCACAGGGATAGCACACAGTTATAGTGCGTGATTATAGTCATGTACAAGTCCTCACAGAGATATTGTGCGATTATAGTGATGTTTAAGTCCCCACAGTGATAATGTGTGATTACAGTCATATTCAAGTCTCCACAGTGATGTGTGTAATGATAGGTGAGTTGAAGAACCCATACAGATTGTATTAGTCTGGTGGCTTATTAAATGAATTAATCCACCTGAGGGATATGTGTTTGACCACTCTCTCACATGTTTGAATCCTGGTGCTACCACTCAGCCTTTATTCCTTCCAAGGTCTATACAATTAGTATTATTTACTTGGATAACAAAAAACATATGGTATTCAGCAACAAGATACCCTCAGGTGTGAATGAGCACTTTATATATGCACATGAGATGATATGATGTGATAATAGTGGTACTCAAGCCACCACTAGAGATATACTGGAATTATCCCATATCTATGAATCCCACTTCAAATGCAGCATTAACTGATTTAAACTGTGTTCATCCAGGAAGGTTTACACTTCCTTAAAAATCCAAGTATCAGAGTTCTAATTTTCTTTTCTAGCCCCCATCTTATCAACTCTAGTCTCCATTAAGAAGATAAAACTGTATTTCTGATTGCAATAAACTCCCCATACTGATTCGTTCTGACACTTTAGGATTATTACAATAGAGAAATTGATTTAAGAACTGGCACATCTTTATAATTTTTGTCTCTATAATTCAAGAATGAAATGGTTCTCTCCAGTCTCCTCACAAAGCTCTTCTTTCTCTCAAAGTATTCCTTATACCTGCTCTTGGGGCTCTTTCTAGCTAACCAGGCTCACACTCTATAAATACCTGTATATATATATATATATATGTCCTCACGAATGCTGCCTTTGAATTAAATTGGATAATTCCAGAGATTTGAGTGCTGGTCCATTCTTCATGTGAGAAGTGGGATTTTTGATTGTTAGAGGCTTGATGTGGCATCGCCTCAAACCAGCACCACTGGCGATTAGGAAGCACTCCGGAATCCACAAAACCAGGTTGCAAAATATATATATAATGCACATAAACCTTGTGTAACAGACTTTAAACATTTACTGTGTTTGAGAGCCCAAATTCTGTAAGTGGATTTCCAGAATGGAGCTAGCAGACCTTTGTGCAAGAGTAGAAAATAATCAAGTTGGCAGTGGTACATCCATCCGCCTTTTCATGGGAATACACATTCTCAAAATGTGCCCAGGTGAAACATGGGAAATTTTCACAAAGTTGAAACATCTATTTGTTCAGCCTTTTATATTTGGAGTGTAAAATAGAAATTCTTAAACAAGGCTTAAACATTCTCAAAAGTGCCCATGTCAGCTACAAAAGACTTTCTCAGCGTTGATGGTCTCGTTATTTGAAGGGCAAATCATATACAAGAGTCTTACAAATTGTATACCTGAACTGAGCTGGTATGCTCATAATGTAAGAGTAGAGAAAGTCACTTTGGCTGACATACAGCTGTCTTTTTCATGGGAATAAAAACCTCAGAATGTGCCTACTTTAATTATAGGAATCTTTCACAATGTTAACAAAAATTGTTTTGAGGAGTGAGCCCAAATGTTATACTTCGGTGTGTGTGGGGTATAAAACTAGGCTTCCTAAAAGGAGCCAGTGAATCCTTTGTTCAGGAATAGAGAAGGACAATTTGATAGTCATGCACTAGCTATTTTTGTGAGAAAAGAAACCTTAAAATGTGCCCATGTTAAAGATAGGAGTCCTTCACAAAGTTGAAAAACGTGTTTTTGGGTGTGGGCATTTTATACAGACATTCTTAAACACGGTGGGGCATATTTACGTTCCCTGGCGCATCCCTGCATATCAGCAGGGATGCGCCAGGGAAAATGCGTCACGCAAGTTTACCCTTGCGCCACGTCCGATGCACCGCATTTACAATGCGGCGCATCGTGGCGCAAGGATAAGCAGATGCGTGACGCATCTGCCGGCGGAAGGTTGGCGCAGTGCTGAAGTTGTGTCGCAAGCGCGACGCAACTCCAGCACTGTTCCTACCTTCCCTATCCCTAACATGGTGCGTCAATCCTTACGCCTGCTTGAAGCAGGCGTAAGGATTCGACGCACCAGCGTCGGAAAAGTGACTGCGTGAAATCTTGTAGATTTCACTACGTCACTTTTCCGAGGCGTACCTGCGCTGGAACGCCCCCCCCTGCACCAGTACGCCCACATGAAACCTGACGCAGGTTTCATGTGGCGCAGGGGTTTACTACGTGACGCATCTCCCTAGATGCGTCACGTTGTAAATATAGCGCAACGCGGCGCATGGTTTGCGTCGCTGCTGCGTCACATGCGTGACGCAACGGCGGTGCAAAAGTGGCGCAAGGGGCTTGTAAATATGCCCCTAAGGGCCTCATTTATGGAAAGTGTTGCATCGCTGCGTGAAAGCAGCGATGCAACACTTTCAGTGCTCCCTCCTTGCGACATGATGGATGTGCCGCATTTATTGTACGGCGCACCATGTCTCAAGGAATGGCAGATACGTCAGCAATCCTGACGTATCAGTCAGCGCGAAACCCATGCATTGCTGGAGTTGTGTCGTAAGCATGATGCAACTCCAGCAATGCATGGGGGAAGCCTATTCCCATTGCACTGCGTCACCCTTATGCCTGCTATGAGGCAGGCGTAAGGTTGTGATGCAATAGCGTCCTAGAAGTGGCACTGTGAAATCTGATAGATTTCACTGTGCCACTTCTACGAGGCTTTTGATAGACTTTACTGTGCCACTTCTATGAGGCTTTTTGCGGGGAACACCCACCCTACATACATTATACCTGACGCATCACTTTGTAAATATGGTGCAACATGGCGCATTATTTATGCCGCTGCAGCCTCACAAAAAGTGACGCAACGGCGGGGCAAAAGTGTAACAAGGAGCTCATCAATAAGCTCCTCATTTTGCAATTAGGTTTGTGTTCCCTTTGTGCCGGAGTAGAGAAAATGACTTCTAGTTCTGTAACTACACTTTTCATGAGAAAAGGGACATTTTCAAAATGGGTACATGTTAAATATGGTGAATGAAACAAATATTGATTCCAAAATATCATGTGACATAAATATGTTGTCAAAAATATCACCACTGCAAAAATATAGTGGAACAGAATATCAAAATTAAGAATGCAGGTTTTATTGTATACAATATGGTAATGAAGACAATTGTAATTAATATTGTGTACTTTAGTATACTTGTAATAAACATTGTTTTTTATTAAATATATATATATATATATATACATACTTATAATATTAGTAAAATTGTCTTTTTTAAATATAGTTTGCGATTTTAAATGTGTAATTGAATTTTTAAAAGGCAGTTAGATGTGTCTGGTGGCTCAGTGGACTAATGTGTACACTGCAGGCCCCTGTGTTCAATCTCATGGTCATAGGTTCAAATCCTGGTGGGTCCACTCAGGCTTTCAACCATCTGAGGTCGATAAAATGAGGACTGTTGGGTAACAATAAACATCTGTTAGTGCCAAGATGCCTAAGAGTTATTGTGCGATCTACAAATACGTAGTTTATAATTTAGTAGCGGGATATTGGGTTTTTGGGGGAATATGGTGGGAGGTTAATTAATTTTAACTAATTATTTTTTAACGTTAAGTAATGTAAGGTAAAATCAATATATAAATGGTTAGTATGTAACGTTTTAATTGTTTAATTGTTCTTTCATTTATTTGGGTTTAATTTCAGATTTTTAATTTATATTTTGTATAGTATAATTAGTTATAGCTAATTTAGCAGCATGTCAGTTTGTAGGGGAATAGGGTGAGAAATTATTTCGATGAAAATAGTTTTCTTTATTAATTTTTTGTTATTTAAATATTTAATTCATAAATCATAATTTTTTCATTGAATATTTAAAATGAAAAAATAGTTTTATTTAGACTATGCAAGAAATAAATAGTAATATATATCAGCAAGTGTATATTATATTTATAATTTTTATGTTTAATTTATTTTAATGTTATTATTGTTTTATTTTTTAATTTATCTTCTTGCTGATTGTGGTTTTTTCAGTAGTAGCAAGAGAAGTGAATTCTACGTATGTTTATTTAAATATTTCATTTAATTATATGTTTATTTTGTATATTTATAATAAATTGTGCATTTTATTTAAATTTATACAATATATATTTTCTAGTTTAACTATGGTTAATCATTTTATGTTTTTAGGTATTTAAATATTTTTTTAAACGACTGTATTGGAATGGTATATGTAACCTTTCTAATGTCCAACACTTTCCCTAATGTTGCTTAAATTGGAGTGGGAACAGTAAAACTAGTCCATCCAATTCCTATGCTTTCCTTAATATTGAATTTGACATTGTGTGCCAACTAAGAGTATTCTGTTTATCGGGAGGCTGCGGGGGTGGGTCTCACCCATGATTGAGGCTTGTGGCTCTCTCTCCGGACTCACGCTGTCATTTTCGGTCCTCTGGGCTCCCATAGGGTGGAGCAGGGACGCCATCTTGGCCTGCAGTGCTCTAGTCACGCAGATAGTGTGTGAGTATAGGGATGCCCAGGTCCCCACAGAGATAGTGTGTGATTATTTGGATGCCCAGGCCGCCACACAGATAGTGTGTGATTATAATCAGATTCAAGTCCCCACATAGAAATTATTATGATAGTGCTGTTCAAATCCCTGTAGAGATAGTGTATGATGATAGTCATGCTGACATTCATTCAGAAATAGTGTGTCATTACAGTACCCCCACAGATATAGCATTTAATTATAGTCACTCTCAAGTCCCCATAGACATGGTGTGTGACTATATTCGTGTTCTAGTCTCTTCATAGATGGTGTACGATTATTTATGTTCACCTCTCCGCAGAGATCGTGTGTGATTACAGTCATGTTCAAGTCCCCACCTAGATAGTGGTATGATAGTAATGTTGAAGTTTCTGGAGAGATGGTGTATTATAATTGTCATGCACAGGTCCCTACAGAGTTGTATGTGATCATAGTGATGCCCAGGTGCCTGCACAGCTAGTTTGTGATTACAGTCATGCTCAAGTGATGCAGAGGTATTGTGTGATTATAGTGAAGCCCAGGTCCCCAAAGTGATAGTGTGTGATAATAGGGATGCCCACATGCCCCACAGAAATAGTTATTGTAGACCTGTAGAGAAAGTGTGTGATAACTGTCAAGTTCCAGTCCCTCTAGAGACAGTCTTTTATGACAGACATGTTGATGTGCCTGCAGAGATAGTATGTGATGACAGTCATATTCAAGTCCCCACAAAGTCAATGTATATTGATGCCAAGGTCCACACAGAGGTAGTGTGTAATTATAGTTATACCCAGGTCCCCACAGAGCTATGTGTGATGATAGTCATGTTCAATTCCTCCGAAAGATAGTGTGTGATTAAGGGATGCCCAGGTCCCCACAGAGATAGTGTGTGATTATATGAATGCCCAGGTCCCCACAGAGATAGTGTGTAATTATATAGATGTCCAGTTCCCCACAGAGTTGGTGTATGACTATAATGTTACCACAGTCAAGTTCAAGTCCCTACAGAGATAGTGTGTGAACACAGTGATGTTCAAGTCCCCACAGTGATAGTGTGTGATTATAGTCCTGTTCAAGTCTCCAAAGTGGTGTGTGCGATTATAATTATTTTGAAGACCCAGAAGAAATAGATAGTATTTGTCTTGTGGCTTAGTAAACTAATATATCCACTTAAGGGATCTGTGTTTGACCACACACTCACATGTTTGAATCCTAGTGTTCCACTCAGACTGTCATTCTTCCACGGTTGATAAAATGAGCACCCTTGATTTGGGTAACAAAAAACAATTGTTATTCGGCACCAAGATAACCCCTGCCATAAGCGTGCGCTTTGTAAATACACATGATGTGATGTGATAATAGTGGTATTCAAGTCCCTGTGGGTGCTAGATTGGAATTATACTAATGATCTAATAATCCCACGTCAAATGCAGCAATAACTGAATTGAACTGTGTTCATCCATGAAGGTTGACACTTCCCTAGAAATCTCAATATCTGAATTCTAATTTTCTTTTCTAGCCACCATCTTATGAACTAGTCTCCATATGGAAGACAAAACTGTATTTCTGATTGTAACAAACTTCCAGCACTGATTCTTTCCGCCCCTGTTGGTATGTTACATTGGAGAAATAGATTTAAGGACTGGCACATCTGTTATTTTTGTGTCAAGAATTCGAGAACATAATGGGCATCTCCTTCCAAAGCTCTTTCTCCTCTCAGAGTGTTTCTTCTACCTGTGCTTGGGGCTCATTCGAGCTACCTTGGCTCACACTCCATAAACTATTGTATTTACCTACATAAACTTTGTTCAACAAAGTTAAACCTTTTGCTGTGTTTGGGAGCACATGTTCTTTAAGTGGAGCATACAGCTGGATTTCCAGAGTGAGACTGACTGTCATTTTGTGCAAGAGTATAAAACAACCACATTGGCAGTGGTATGGTACGACTGCCTTTTAATGGGAAAAGAGACAAAATCAAAATGTGTCCATGAAAAACATGGGAGACTTTAATAAAGCTGAAAAATCAATGTGGGAGCCACGTTTTATATTTGGGTGCAGTACAAGAGTTCTTAAACACTACCTTCTTCATGGAAAGAAGCACATTCCCAGAATTGCCCAGGCTAACTACAAGAGTCTTTGACAGTATTGATGAGTCGAGCAAATTGAGTTCCTAAACTGAGCTGGTATGCTTTTTGTGTAAGAGTAGATAATTTCACTTTGACTGACATACAGCTGTATTTTTCATGTGAATAAACAACTCTAAATGTGCCCCCTTAAATATAGGAGTCTTCCACAATGTAAAGATAAACATATTTGAGGAGTCCAAATGTTATATGTCGCTGTATGTTGGGCATACAACTAGGCTTCCTCAAAGGGGCTAGTGAATCCTCAGGAACAGAGAAAGGCAAGCGGACGTTTTTGTGGGAAATTAAACAATAAAATGTGGCCCTGTTAAAGATAGGAGTCCTGCACTAAACTGAAATGAAAATAGTCGGACCCGAACTGCCAAGGTAGGTCCTCCCTGAACCAGAACACAAGCAACCAAGGAATGGTTTCACTCTTGTTATGGGCTCATCCGATACTAAAGCATGTCATAAATAAATTCCAGTGCTTAAGTGCATCCTTCACTAACTTTGATGGGCAACTCTCCCATAAATGTACTGACTGTTCCGTGGTGTGGTGTGTGGTGGGTGATGGGATGAGGGCAGGGTGGTGTGTTTGTGTGCTTGAGTGATGCACCAGGCCCTAGAATAATGGCGGTAGTTCATGGCGTATTGTAGGAAGCCATGCTAGCCATTGCAGAATGAAGATACTGTTTGTTATACTGTGGGCATCTGTTGTGCCACTATACAACAAAAGGGGCAACAGGGGTTTGCAACAAGCCATGAAACAAGAGATACATTGGAGCACACAAAGGGGTATATACCATCTAAAACAAACCATGAGTTGGGACTTGCCATCTTCTAATACCTCAGGTGATGGAGGGATGTACTTAAGAACCAGAAGACTTCTTTTCCAAATCTTCAGAAATAGCTAGGGGGATCCATACCCTCCTACAAAGCTGAAGGAAGGGCCTTCGCCTTTGCCATGCATCAGGAGTGTGAATTACCTAACAACTATGAAAAGCAGCCTCTGATTTCCTATCTTCAGTGAACAAAGAAAGTGAGATTTAGAGCCTGCTATAAAGTAAAACATGGGATTCAGAGTGGTAAGTGATTTGGAGCAGGTTTTCTTACCACCTGCAATGTATGAAAAGGGATATTGTCCCCCTTGTATCTCTATTAAACTTGAGGATTTGTATCCCCCACCATTCACTCAACATCCATTCATAATGTCAAATATGCTCTGAAACCTGTTTATTGTCAAAATATCTAATCTTTTATTTAAAATTTCTGTTTAAAAAAGTGTCATAAAAGATCCATACAGTACATCAAATATTATCCATGAAAATTCTTGATATAATTAATTCAACATATCATGACAACAAAATGGAATATTATTGTTCTATCTATATTTCTTCAATAATTTCCACTTCTAAACTTTGACTGCATCCTATGAACAAGAAGTCCTGCTTATCATTGTTATTTTATACTTATAATCAGTACAAAGATTTCCAGGATAAATAAATACACTACAAAAAAATCTCCTAAAGATTTTTTTTTAAAACACACGATGTCAATTTATCAACGTTATATAAAAAGACTAAAAGACAAGTTGTCGACGTGGCATTTCGGTGGAACACAGTTGGTTTACACCACCTTCTTCAGGGCACAATATAAAAATAATGATGTTCTCTTAAAAAATAGAAGCATTTCAAATGTGAGAACATGAAGCGATCAGTTATGTTCACAAAAAACAGGCTCAAATACATGCATACTGATTTCTACACATCCATTACCCATCCGTCCAGTTTATATCCTGATTTTTACCATATTCATATATCATCCTCTATCTCATTCACTTAATTTATCCTCTTTGTTAACTTACTTTTAATCTATTTTCAAATTGTATGGGCGTCACCAAGAATTGTTAATAATGGATCGCCTCCATATGAAGTTTCCTCTTAGTGAACTTAGATACCTTTAATGGATTGATAAAACGGTATTGGTTCATAAATTTATATAAACTTAGTCAGCCTCATATTGCTGAAATCGATTGCTTACCCATCCACTCAAGCCTTTCCGATTTATTACCCAGCCAATTCTTCAATGCCTGGCTATGGTGCATCCAAATTGAGACCTCTTTGCCTTGATCCTCTTGGTCTTAAAATTTTCTAAGGTATCGGCGTTTGTCAGCTGTCCTTTTGATTGTATGATTAAACCACTACCTCCTTAATCACGAGTGCCTAAACCACGAATTCTAAACAACGACCCAATCTAAACCACTAAGTAAAGAACCACGACATACTGAACCACAAATTCCCCCACCCCTAAATACTAACTCATTCCCCTCCTACCCCCTTAAAACTAACTCGATTCTCCCCAACCCCCTAAAAACTAACTCGATCCTCTCCCCCTAAAAACTAACATGATCCCCTCCCACCCCTAAAAACTAACTCGATTCTCCCCAACCCCCTAAAAAAATTACACGATCCCCTCCCACCCCCTAAAACGTACACGATCCTCCAAGCCCCTAAAAACTAACCCGAACCCCACCACCCCCTAAAAACTAACTCGATCCCCTCCCACCCCCTAAAATCTTACACAATCCCCTCCCACCCCCTAAAATCTTACACGATCCCTCCAAGCCCCTAAAAGCCAAACCTGAATCCCCCCACCCCCTTTAAAACTAACCCAAACCCCCACCCCTTAAAACTAACCCCAAAACCACTTACCTGTTCCTGTCCGACGCTCCTCTGAACTCCGCCCTCCACGAACACTAGACCGTCTTAGCCTGAACCACACACATGCGTGGTTCAGGCTAAGTAGATTATTCGTGCAATTCGTTGTTCGGCTTGTGTGACTCCGGAACTCATTGTTCCGGAGTCATTCTTCAGGATGTTTCCCGTCCTTTTATCTAAAAGGCATATATAGAGGACTCATATATATATATATATTCACTGAAAAAACCATAGGTTTCAGGCACGTTATAGTTAGAAATTAGCATTTAAAAAACCTTAGAAATTCACTGAAAAAACCATAGGTTTCAGGAGCGTTATAGTTAGTTGGACATTTCACTCGTACAAAACCATAGAAATTCCCCTGTTATAATTAGTTCAGCTAACTATAACTCGCGTGCCCGCAATGCACTGCTGATGACGTCACATATTACATCAATCATGACATGGTCAGTGACATCACTGATGACATCTCAAATGACATCACTGATGACATCACTGATGACATCATCCTTGTGATAGAGTGGCAGACCTCCTCTCACCCTAATATAACCTTTGATACACACACTCAACAATACAAACTAACATTTTCAAAACAATGGACATACCAATACCAGTTACAACACACCTATTCAGTAATTCCAAGATCTACCCACACATCCACTCATTCACCAACAGTCCCTATACAGTCACTCATACATGTACTCACTCATCATATGTACTCATACACCTATACATCCTGTTACACACCGCCACTCATCCATAGAGTTACTCACACACATAGTCACACATGCAAACAAAGTATCAAACATCCATTTACTTGCATATACAGTTATACACACACTACCACACTTACTTCTACAGAAACTTACACATACTTACTCTCTTAAACAATCACTTATAGAAACACCTACTTATTTGTACAGGAACTCTTCCAATCTCTCACTCTCACATATACTCACTTATATACACCAATACTCACATATACTAGTTTAAAACATGTAGTTACTCATAAAGACACTATTGAGACAGTCATTCACTCACTAACACACCCATACACATACTCAACCACCTATACAGTCCTGCACACATGCTGTCTTCAACACATACAAACAGTGAGTCACTCATTCATGCATCTATGCACTAAGTATTACCCCCCACCGAACCATACAGACACTCAGACACTCATACTGATACTTAAAACACCAACTAATAACCCATATAGACACTCATGTAACTACTCACCAACCCATGCAGCCACTTATACACAAAGTGAGAGACTGATACAGATATTTTCATATTTAAACATTACTCACTAACCCATGCATTCACTAAGATACACTTAGTCAGTTATACATTCAATTTTCCCCAAAAAATCATCCATTTATTCACTTATATACCCATTTATTCTTCCATCGACCTTGAGATATACATATATAAAACATATTTAATTTTCAAAAAAACACACATTCACTGGATGATGTCATCAGTGATGCCATCAGTGATGTCATTTGAGATGTCATCAGTGATGTCATGAGTGATGTCACTGACCATGTCATGAGTGATGTAATATGTGACGTCATCAGCAGTGCATTGCGGGCGCGCGAGTTATAGTTAGCTGAACTAACTATAACGGGGAATTTCTATGGTTTTGTACGAGTGAAATGTCCAACTAACTATAATGCCCCTGAAACCTATGGTTTTTTCAGTGAATTTCTAAGGTTTTTTAAATGCTAATTTCTAACTATAACGTGCCTGAAACCTATGGTTTTTTCAGTGAATTTCTAAGGTTTTTTAAAAGCTAATTTCTAACTATAATGTGCCTGAAACCTATGGTTTTTTCAGTGAATATATATATATTTATTATACTATGTATACATGTGAAAATGTCTCGGTCCCGTTTGCCTCGGTGGCACGGAAAAAATGGGTGGAACTGACGTCAGCACGCCGACGAGGTCCTCTTATGGCTCCGATGACGTCATACGGTGTCGCGGCGGAGCCGTGCTCGTTGACGTGGGAGAGCTAGGAAAGAATTTCCGTGGAATGCTGGTGCAGGGGATATTCACCTAAGTGTTCAGGCTAGTCCTTTGGGAGCAACTGTTTATGTTGCCACTCCAGAAACCGAAACCAGTGATCCGAGGGCAGAGGCCCTGCAGATGGCACACGAGGTGGGGTGCCCAGTCGTGTGCACCGGTGGGGCAGCGAAGTGACAAGCACCACAACCCACAAAAAAGGTAACGAGGGCACTGAATAACACAGGATCTTCTCTTTGTATCTGGCAGGAACAACGAAGTTAAAATGCCCTAGTACCAAAATGTAGAATTAGTGCTACAACGGTCTTCAAGAGGACCTGCGATGCCGCTTCTGCCTCCCGTACCCTGGAGGCGGCACATGGGTCACGCGGTACGGTCATACTGCGGTGGGACGCACACTCGTTGACCTCTCATGGCACTGCTCCACACTTCAGGGAGGACGCTTTCCATTAGCTATGTTTTCTGATGACATGTCGCGCCGGCCCCGTCCAACAACAGAACTCCTTTAGATCCAAACAGACTCTTCCACTCTCTCACCGGAAGTGAAACCAGGCCACGCGGACACTTTCACAATACAACAGCCAGGAATGCACTTTTCGGTAAAAAAACCACATTCCTTCCTCCTAATTAATCAAATAAACGTCTCACTGAAGAACAGGGGCCAGCTTCGATCGGTAAACAGCCGTTACAACGACTTTTTTACTTTGTGATACCATTACAACGCATGCATTACCACGCATGCGTTGTACATCCAACGTCATTACTACGCATTTTTTAGAACGCATGGTCATTTACCACGCATGCCTTTACAACGAATTTTGTTGTAAAGGTATGTATGGTAAATGACCATGCGTTCTAAAAACATGTAGACGATCCATGTCGTTGTAAGGAAACAGAGGCTGTTCCGTTTCCTCACAGCGACGTGCACCGCCCCTCAGAGATGACGTGAAGCAGGAACCACGAGGAGAGAGGAACCATGAGGAGTGAGAGGTAAGGGGGATTGGGCATGGGATGGGGGTTTCTTTTCTAGGGTTTAGGGTAGTGCAGTGGTGTTTGGGTGGTGTAGGGGGTCGTGCTGGGGGTAGTGTTTTAGGGTTTAGGGTAGTGCAGTGGTGTTTGGGTAGTATAGGGGGTCGTGCTGGGGGTAGTGTTTTAGGGTTTAGGGTAGTGTAGTGGTGTATGGGTAGTGTAGGGGGTCATGCTAATGGTAGTGTTTTAGGGTAGTGCAGTGGTGTTTGTGTAGTGTAGGGGGTCATGCTGGGGATAGTGTTTTATGGTTTAGGGTAGTGCAGTGGTGTTTGGGTAGTGTAGGGGGTCGTGCTGGGGGTAGATTTAGGTTTTAGGGTAGTGCAGTGGTGTTTGGGTAGTGTAGGGAGTCGTGCTGGGGGTAGTGTTTTAGGGTTTAGGGTAGTGCAGTGGTGTTTGTGTAGTGTAGGGGGTTGTGCTGGGGGTAGTGTTTTATGGTTTGTTAGTGCAGTGGTGTTTGGGTAGTGTAGGGGTAGTGCTGGGGTAGTGTTTTAGGGTTTAGGGCAGTGCAGTGGTGTTTGTGTAGTGAAGGGGGTCATGCTGTGGGTAGTGTTTTAGGGTTTAGGGTAGTGCAGTCGTGTTTGTGTAGTGTAGGGGTCGTGTTTTAGGGTATAGGGTAGTGCAGTGGTGTTTGGGTAGTGTAGGGGTCATGCTGGGGTTAGTGTTTTAGGGTTTAGGGTAGTGCAGTGGTGTTTGGGTAGTGTAGGGGGTCGTGCTGGGGGTAGTGTTTTAGGGTTTAGGGTAGTGCAGTGGTGTTTGTGTAGTGTGGGAGGTCATGCTGGGGGTATATTTAGGGTTTAGTGTAGTGCAGTGGTGTTTGGGTAGTGTAGGGAGTCGTGCTGGTGGTAGTGTTTTAGGGTTTAGGGTAGTGCAGTTATGTTTGGGTAGTGTAGGGTGTCGTGATGGGGGTAGTGTTTTAGGGTTTAGGGTAGTGCAGTGGTGTTTGGGTAGTGGAGGGGGTAGTGTTTTAGGGTTTAGGGTAGTGCGCCCAACCAGCCACAATATCCGTGGACAAAGGGGATCCTGACTCTTTGGAACGCTCCGTCAATTGAATAATTTGGGTCAAGGGCCCAACCACGTCCAAGACCTATCAATTCCTTTCTTGGGATCCCTCATATACTTGGAGAAAAAGGTACATAGTTTCTCATCAATTTCAGGCGTGTGTGCCACCTTCCCCTTCAGTGAGGGCCTGGGGCATTCTCCCCTCATCCTATTCCTGACCTCCCTTTCAAGGGGTTGATGGATTTTCCCCACCACATACTCTGCCACTTTGGCGTCAGGTGTCCACTCTGCCGACCTAGGATGGTAAATTTGGGTAGGCTCGAACATGTCCGAGTGGACCCCGTCCCCAACCGGGGACTGAGAGGAGTGGTACTCTGGACACCAGGGATGCCCCGAGTCCTAATCCTCATCGGAGGAGAAATCGTCCTCCGATACACCCTCTCCCTCTAAGGGAAACCCGCCGTCGGGGTCTACAATAGTGGTGACAGTGTCGCAATTTTCTCCGGGCCTCTCCTCCTCCCGGCAGGGTGCATGTTTTAGCATTCACGCACTCTTGAGGAAGGGCTCCGTAAGTTTATCAAATCCTTCCAAGTGCCCCGCGTTATGCTTAACGGCCCTTTTATTCCCCATCTTGGAGCTACTTGGACCCGCCACCACCAGATCTGGGTCACTGAACACCCCAGGGATGCTTTTCGCCAGCTTATCAACCTGATCCCTAAGAGGAGCCAGCGCCCTAGAAATAGCCAGAAAGAGGGCTTGGTCCACTGCTGGAGGGAGAAGTTGGGGGCCATTCCTCCTCCACTTCCTGGTAGGAGGAGTAAAAATGGTCTTCTGGAGAAGACATGATAGCAGAGGGTGTGAGCACAGAACAAATGCCCTTAAAATCCTTAAGACAGCCCCCTCGCCGGTGCTCCAACAGCTGGGCTTTCCCGAAGCTGTTATAAGAATAGACTGAGGCGCAATACCAATTACCACCACCAGGTGGCGCTGGTCACTAACGTGGCCGTGTGGGGAAATCACCACGTAGCGGTGTCAAAATTAGGCGAGGTTGGTCGGGAATCAAGCGGACACTAAAGGAGTGACCGGATTCCCAAACGCGCGTAAAGACCAGCGGGAGCGCTCGACGGTGCTGCCTCGCTCGGACCAGACGCGCCTGACAGGATCTCACCGCGCGCAGAGCACACAGCGGGAGAAACTGCGAGGGGGAGAACGCGCTCGGGCAAGAGCCTGCTGCGCAGGGAATATGAAACAATACCAAGGCAATAATGCTAATAACGTGCACAAGAAACCGCTATACAAACAGCAACAACGTCAGATTAAGCCAAGAATGTAAGGAATGCACTTAACTGACGAGCAGTGAAGAAGAGGAAGCGGAAGGGACGTCACGATATTATATACGATGGACTGTGATATGATTGGACTATAGTTGCCTTGGAGACTACCCCTAATGGTTCATGGGTTGTGTAGTCTTTTGTTTAATGATTGTTGTGTTACGTTTTCTTTGAACTGCTATGCAAATAAAGTGAGGAAAGATATGCATAATCCTCGCCTCCGTCCTGCCATAGAATTCATTAAACTTTATTTGATCTGATTTAGAATCATAGATCATAAAAGTGTACATAAAAACAGTAAATCCTCTTTCCTAATACAATACAGTGAGAATTAATTAAAACCAGTAGGTAAAAACGGGTGTTACAAAGCCCGGTTCAGAGCAACTTCAGGTTAACAGAATCGTAAAGTTCAATGTTTCGCAAGATCAATCTCATGTACTTCGTGCAAAATACGCAATAGGGGTCCAAGTAAGATGTAACGCTCCAATACCTGACCAGTTTGCACTATATAAAACTGCAGAAAAACTAAAAATAAAAAGTGTTTTGCACACTTCTGTCATTAGGCTATATGTGGGCTACATCTGGGTGATATTTGTGCTACATTTGGGCTCTTTTTTCTCTGGTGGCCATCTTGGGAGACTTATTTGTTATGAAGTTTCCTAATTTCGTCATTTACTGCAGTCTCCTCAGTAGGAAATGCTTTCAGTTTTTTACTTTGATTCCATCAAGAAGGCATTCAGATGTGTCACACATTTGCCATAAATTCAGAATGCTAGCACTCTAGTTGTTCATTAGATCACTGTAGTAAAGCTACTGCTCACCAGGGAGTTAACTGGAAGTCTACTGCTGGTATTGAAAGTGATTGTTTCAGTCTGCATGTCAGAATTTTCTAATGAAATAGAAGAGGATTTGAGATCTCACTTAAAACATGCCCTAAATTTTCTTTCTGCAGCACTAACCATAATTTCTATGGCAAAATGAACCCCCTCATTTTGTTCCTTTTTAAATTAAATGTTTTAAGTGTTACCAGTTTATTCCAATCAAGATGGCTTCAGGTGTGCCATACTTTTGTCATAAGTAAGACTGTTAGCTATCTAGTTGTTCTTTAGAACACTCTGGGAAGCTGCAGTAGAACACAAAGGCATCAACTGACAGGCTGTTCCTGTTGAAATATAACAGGAAGATATTTGAGATCACACTTGAAACATGTCCTAATTTTTCTTTCTACAGCACTAACCATAATTTCTATGACAAAATGAACCCCATCATTTTGTTCCTTTTTAAATTAAATGTTTTAAGTGTTACCAGTTTATTTCAATCAAGATGGCTTCAGGTGTGCCATACTTTTGTCATAAGTAAGGCTGTTAGCACTCTAGTTGTTCTTTAGAACACTCTGGGAAGCTGCAGTAGAACACAAAGGAATCAACTGACAGTCTCTGCCCTTGTTGGATGTACATGTTTTACTGAGAATGTGAGACTTCATTCTCACATGACTGAGAAAGATAATGTGAATTTACAGAAAATATGCTCTCATTTTAGCTTCTGGAGCACCTTCCAAAACTGTATGGGACAAGCATGTGAAAATAGTTTTCTCTCAAACATGATTCATGATATCCCAGCAGAAGGTTTTTCACAGGGTAAAATCACCTTAGAACACACCACAATTCCTGAAATTAGTATGGTACCATCAACAAATGAATTCTAATGTAACTAAAGTCTGTTATCACCCTTTATAGTTCTCCTTTTGGTAACCCTCAAAATCTTCGATTCACTACAATGCATTTCAATGGGGTACTATCATTTATATTGGTCCCAAGATGGCTGCCAGCAATTCCAGGATGAAGTGATGACAGCCAATCAGATCTCACGATGACATGTGTGGTTAGGCTCCGCCAAGATATATATGTGTTTTCTTTTTCAAATTTCTCAGGAACTACTGAACGGATTTACACCATTTAACCAAAAGGCACGAATCTGAACCAAGGGCTACCTTTTTGCCAAATTTGGTTAAATTCCGTTCAGCAGTTCGGGCTGTAGCTGCGACTACAGGTTCCTATGGAAAATTGCATGGGGAAAACATGTTTTGGGACCCCCCTTTTTTCTCAGCCCCCACTTGACTAATCACCCAGAGACTTTCAGGACAGGAGCGGACTGGAGAGCCCCACGAGTTTTGCAAATTTCGTGAAGATTCGTCAACCGGCACCAAAGTTATTGGGAATAGAATGTTGCAGATTTCCTATGGAAAATAGGTCCTAACTATAACTATCTACTGGCGACCGCCAGTAGATAATATATCTATATCTATATATCTATATATCTATCTCTATATCTATCTCTATATATATCAATATATATATATATATATATATATATATATATATATATATATATATATATATATATATATACGCTCCCAGGTTCACCCATGGCTGCCGAACTCCGGACAGGTGCTGTCTCCTGTAAACGTGAGGGTGAATCACGTAAATTATTTCAGTTCCAAAAAACAGGCTCAAAGCACTCGCAGGACTTCTGTTGGTTCGATTTTGAGCAAATGCATTTCGGCACCTTTGCCTTCCTCAGTGCTCCTTTCAAAAACCATCAAAATCTCGCATGTTTAAATTACATCACAGATGTTATCATTGGTGGAACGAAGAGAATGAACAGTAACAAAGGACCAAAACAATTCCTGGTAAAAATACCAATGTTTTCGCCGCCATGTCTGCAAGGCATTTAAACATATGATGATCCTTTCGTTTTTCCATGATTGAAAAGTTCTTAAAGTCTATCATAGACAATCCCGCATCTGATCTTAGATAGAGTAAAACGAAACGTTTTTTTTCTGCTATGCCTTACATGCAGACTGTTTAATGGTCCTTTACACAATGACTAACTCCGTCCCCCAAAACCGGACAGGTGCCAATATGACAGTCTTTAGGTCCCACGCCGCTGCCGTGGCTTTAAATAGCCCACATTCCCACAGGTTGTAGTCTGTATGTCCACAATCCACCAATTAAATAATTGACGACCATTCCGGTCGGTAGGATAGTGTGGCGTTTAGCCACGGCGGTTCTGGCAGTAATTGAAATAAACGCTCCCAGGTTCACCCATGGCTGCCGAACTCTGGACGGGTGCTGTCTCCTGTAACCTGAGGGTGAATCACATAAATTATTTCAGCTCCAAAAACAGGCTCAAAGCACTCACGGGACTTCTGTTGGTTTAATTTTGAGCAAATGCATTTCCGGCACCTTTGCCTTCCTCAGTGCTCCTTTCAAAAACCCTCAAAATCGTGCATGTTTAAATTACATCACAGATGTTATCATTGGTAGAACGAAGAGAATGAACAGTAACAAAGGACTAACACAATTCTTGGTAAAAATACCTATGTTTTTCGCGCCATGTCTGCAAGGCATTTAAACATATGATGATCCTTTCGTTTTTCCATGATTGAAAAGTTCTTAAAGTCTATCATAGACAATCCCGCTTCTGATCTTAGATAGAGTAAAACGAAACATTTTTTTCTTCTGCTATGCCTTACATGCAGACTGTTTAATGGTCCTTTGCACAATGACAAACTCCATCCCCCAAAACCGGACAGGTGCCAATATGACAGTCTTTAGGTTCCTCACCGCTGCCGTGGCTTTAAATAGCCCACATTCCCACAGGTTGTAGTCTGTATGTCCACAATCCACCAATTAAATAATTGACGACCAGTCCGGTCGGTAGGATAGTGTGGCGTTTAGCCATGGCGGTTCTGGCAGTAATTGAAATAAACGCTCCCAGGTTCACCCATGGCTGCCGAACTCCGGACGGGTGCTGTCTCCTGTAAACGTGAGGGTGAATCACGTAAATTATTTCAGCTCCAAAAAATAGGCTCAAAGCACTCACAGGACTTCTGTTGGTTTAATTTTGAGCAAATGCATTTCAGCACCTTTGCCTTCCTCGGTGCTCCTTTCAAAAACCATCAAAATCACACATGTTTAATTTACATCACAGATGTTTTCATTGAGTGGAACGAAGAGAATGAACAGTAACAAAGGACTAACACAATTCTTGGTAAAAATATCGATGTTTTCGCGCCATGTCTGCAAGGCATTTAAACATATGATGATCCTTTCGTTTTTCCATGATTGAAAAGTACTTAAAGTCTATCATAGACAATCCCACATCTGATCTTAGATAGAGTCAAACAAAAGTTTTTTCTTCTGCTATGCCTTACATGCAGACTGTTTAATGGTCCTTTGCACAATGACAAACTCCGTCCCCAAAACCGGACAGGTGCCAATATGACAGTCTTTAGGTCCCCGCCGCTGCCGTGGCTTTAAATAGCCCACATTCCCACAGGTTGTAGTCTGTATGTCCACAATCCACCAATTAAATAATTGACAACTATTCCGGTCGGTAGGATAGTGTGGCGTTTAGCCACAGCGGTTCTGGCATTTATGTGATTCACCCTCACGTTTACAGGAGACAGCACCCGTCCGGAGTTCGGCAGCCATGGGTGAACTTGGGAGCGTTTATTTCAATTACTGCCAGAACCGCTGTGGCTAAACGCCACACTATCCTACCGACTGGAATGGTCCTCAATTATTTAATTGTTGGATTGTGGACATACAGACTACAACCTGTGGGAATGTGGGCTATTTAAAGCCACGGCAGCGGCGAGGGACCTAAAGACTGTCTCAATGCACAATAGCTTAGTTTCTAGTAGTCCTGAATCACCTAATACTACTAACTGGTTGAATGTTCCCAATGGATTCACTAAATGTAAGACATGTAAGGCATGCCAGCACGGCATGAACAGAAAAAGCTATTTCACCGCATTTTGTGATAAAGAAGTAAAAATTAACAAACCCCTCCATTGCAAAACTGAATATGCAATTTACGTGCTGGAATGCACATGCCAACTCAGATATTTTGGTAGCACTAAGCTACCGGTGAGCAAGAGGATTCTGCAACATATAAGGGCCATTAACAACTGTGACCCTACTTACCCTGTCGCCAGACATTTTCGAAAGTCCACAACAACAACTTATTTTCATGATGGTTTTCCTTATAGGTTTTAAACTATCGATGCATGATCATCACAGCAACTATATCAGGTAATAACTTGAACAATCTTAAAGGATACGGAATATTTTTGCACCAGTAAATTGGAGTGACTTTATCTTACCTTTTCTTTGTCTCTCCCTTACAATAGTTTATTCGCCCTATAATTTTAAAATAACGGCGAAGACTTGGATTTGAGAATTTGTGTTTCCAATCACGGCTCATCAGCTGGTTATATTGATGTACCAGTATATGTTTTTACTTTTGGTAAGCTTGCCTATGATGCTAATTACATTTGGGCACATTGTTTAATAACAGAGTATTTTTGGGTAATGCTCTCTGTTAATTTTCCACAAAGATTTTGTGCACAATTAGCGAACAATAATAGAACGGTGGCACCAACGAACACAACCAATATCATTTGGTTTTTAATTTGAAGGTACGCTGAAGCACTTTTGGTATATTTTATAAAAATATATATGATTTGGAGTTACCATTGAGAACAATTCTTTGTGTTTTCTTCACTCCTAAGGTTTTTAATGAGTGGGACATCTTCTATCCCTCATTCTTAAGCATATTGCTTCTTCAAAAAGCCTAGTGAAATTGAATACTAGCAACGTCCTAATTTCTAGGTATGTTTTTTAACAAAATGTTGCTTTTCTTTGTAATCAAGAAAGATGACGGGTAGTGCTTTAATTGTCATGTGAAGTTAAGCTGGAGAACATTGTTTATTTTTTGTTGAGGTCAATAAAATTAAATGTTATGGTAGCTTGAGTGATGACAATGTGAAAATTATGTGTGTAAATAAAAGCTTGTGGTCGTTTTAGGTTGTAAAATATTACGTCAGCAACACATGAGATTGATAATAATATAATGTTTCTGTTGTTTAGAAAACTGTCCTGAAGAAGGTGAACGATTAACTACTCACCAAAACGCATGCGTCGACTATTCTGTTTTCTTGTGATATTGTAATTGTATTTTATAATGAAATGTTTTTAACTTTGATTGTGTATTTTTATGGAATACATTTTATACGTTTCATTTTGTTGTTATTAGTTTTCTGTGTTGTACTGACTTATTATTGAATATCATATGATTGTATGGATTTGAGACTTCACTCTAAGCACCAGCACTGTGTAGAACCTTGGAATTCAATTAGTTTTGAGTAGGGACCCTTTGTGTTTCTTGTATGTACTTACCCTGTCCCTGATCTGATTTTAAGGGTACCTCCCTGTTTTTCTTTAATTTGGTTATCAAAACAGCCACTTTCTCCAGTGGGAAACAGCTGTGGAAAACAGAAAGTTTCTAAACTTTTCTCCCACACACTCATGGGAGCTCTTTTTGCTTGTTTCATTTGAAAGAGATCAATAGCATCACCAATGACATATTTAAAGTGAAGATGATGGATGTTGTAGTGTTCTTAAATCTCTTCTGATCTGGATCTAGCAACTTTTTTCAATCTGTCCACTTGATGGTGATGTTTCATCCTCTACATATTTCATTTCTTGAAGAACATGAACATTTTTATAAAAAAACATTATATTGTACCAGGTAAAATTTCGCTTTTTTACTTTGCTAACGTCCAGTAACGCTTGCCAAATTATTTTACTCTTTGTAGGCACACCATTTACTAGAATGACAATTGGTTCATGATCCTCTCTGTATACAACAACAGTTTCAATATTCTGTTTAAAATCTAAAGGTAATACACAATTCTTCCTTTAAGGATTTTCTGATGGTCAGTTGGTGGCAGCTTCCTGTTTTAGGCTCCATAAAAACCATAGCCTGAAATGGATGTACACATTGTATGAGAATGGTTTCATAAATATTTAAATCTTGAAGTTCTTGTGGAATTGAAACTAATTCTAACTTGTTATGTACTGCTTTAGCTGGCATTTTATCATCTTCTAAGCTATCATAACAGTACTTACATATAATTTATTGTGTGGACAGCTCAGACCATTCTACAAATAAATAAACAGCAAATTATTGCCACTTATCTCTATTCTCCTGTTCAGTTTTTGAGAATACAACTACATTGCGAGTTTGCCTTTTGTAGTGAGTGTTTCAATAAAAATACAAATACAGTTTGGTTTCTCAGAAGAAACTGTGTTACACTTCCTAATCTGTTCTGTAAAGTTATCAACACCAATATCTGTGTCCTGTTCCTCTACACCTGCACATACCAACTCCTCATTTTCTGAAGACTCCTGTTCAGGACCAAAGAAACAAAATTGAACATCTTCACAAATGGGTTTTACCTCAGCTACTGTACCATGCAAATGAGCTCTATTCATTTCTCCTAAACATAGGACAGGAGTTTTGACATAGTAAAGCCTCCTAACTAAAATTTGCATTTTAGAGTGGGGAGCAGCTAACATTCTCAAGTGATGAAAGCTATTACTATTGTATAAGCTTTTTTTTCGACACATGTGTCATTAAAGCTAAAAAACAGTTAGATACAGATGAAAAATGTAGGAATAGGTGATACATACAACACCCATTACAATGGACATGCAGGTTCTTCATTCCACAACAATACAATTTCTACGTCGTTCTTCCTATAAAGAGACCTCATTGCAAAATGGTGTGCCTTAATTTCAGACGCGCAGAGTAACTACATACAACACCTCAAAAGAAGAGCGATCCAGAGTGTAGGCTAGTGAATAAATGCCATGCCCTTTCATCAAGAGCCGATTGAGAGCCAATTCGTCATCCAGATACAATTTTACAAGCAATCATAAAATACATTTAATTTGGAAGTACAACATTTAAAACGATAAAAAAGAGATAAAAACAAGATTTAAAAAGAGCTAGCAAGTTGATTCAAAAGATAAAATATGCTTAAAATGATCTCAGTGAGAAAGAGGGTAAATCAGGGCGTTACAACAATGGCAGTGCAATGGTTTGCTTTACATATCCTGCTGTCATGTTATTTTCCTTTTTTGGCCCACTCATGGGAAAACTGCACGGTGGTAGTTTGTGTTAAAGTGCTTGTGCATTGCGTCTACGAAAATCCCAGATTACACTGATGGGGAGACTGGTAATCCATAGGACATCTTAGTCTGGTAGTTGACCGGATGTTTGCCCGTGGTGTTCTCTCATAGTGCCTTCCTCCTAATGCCCCACATGTGGCTTAAGAACTTAGCTATTCCACAAACAAAGAGTGGACTAGGATCCGATTTTAAGATGCGCAAGGCTTCCCAATGGTTACGTGTGCCCAGTTGCCGGCAGATCGGTTTTAGCCATTTGGATCTAGGGTGCACATATGCCAGACATGCAAACAGTGCGTGGGCAACGAACTCCATTGGTGCCTTGCATCCAGGACAAGGGCTCGGGCTTGAAACATTTAAATGCCACTTACCTGTTACCTCGCCCACAGGAAGAGTGCCAATCCTAAATTGAGTTTATAGCATCATGTCCTGGGGGGCCTGAATTAGGTCTAGGTAAGGTTCCAGAAACCTGGCCTGTTTGTGAAGATGACATTCTGTGGTCAGTTTCCCCTGGTTGGGCTTGGAAAGTTGTTTGTGCTCAACCCATTCCCAATAATGTTGCTTTACTACCTCTTTTCGGTACAGATGTTGATCTTGGTTATCCCAAAGGGCCTGAAGCCCTACATCAGACACCAGTTTCTTGACATTTCTTATCCAACCTACCTTATTGCAAGAATCTAAACGAATGATCTCTGATAGGGCTTCTGCGTAGTAGTGATGAAAGCTGTTTGGCACACTTTCATTGATAGACATGCCAGTGACTGTCCCTGTAAATTAGTATACTTCCTTACTTTGCATGGATCTAATCCTTGCAAAATACCTATTTTCTGTTTCAGATGTTTGCATGGAAAGATACGTAGAAGAGCTCTCAATATATAAATAGATTCCTGCCGAACACTGAAAATACTGCTACAGTTCCATTTGTTTACAGGCGCCTGTCTACGCCTGCCTTGTACCTCTTCAGTTATCACTTCTTCATCATTCCTAGGAACAATCTCCTCTTTTGGAATAGGAGTACCATCTTTCACTTCATAACATTGACAACTGAATTTCTTTAAATTGCCTCTCTCTCTTAGTTAACCTATCTTGTTCCATAAATGATTTATTAGTCTTGCTTCCACTCAGTTTTTCCCCTTTCTTAGATGATTTGAGACTTCCCATTTTATTAATTTGGTTTTGCTTAGTTTCTAGCTTTTCACATACTAATTTAATAAACTTCTTAGTTTTCTTTTCAGCAGCTCTTTTCTCTTTAACCACATTGTCCAGATTCAGTCCCTTTTCTTTCTCTGTTGTAAGGAGATAGTATCCTTATGTCTGTTTCTTTCTTCTTTCTGTTTTATTTGGCGTTTTAAGTTTCTGTTTGTAAGTAGAAGTAGAACTCCGCAAAAAAACAACAAATAAACATTTTTAGCTTATTATTATGTATCACAAAATTAAACCATTTAATTTCCTATATAAATACCTAAGGCCTACATTAAGATGTGCTTATATGTAGTAGAAGAATACTTTAAGATGTGGCAAAGGCTTTTAAATGCCAAGTCGACATAGTAGTAAAAGTGGACACACATGCTCTGCACTAGCTGGACTCACAGACATATAAATAACTACTTCTCTGGATAAGTGAGTTTCTTGTCTCAATGCTTTGGCACAAATCTGACTGACTGTATGACTCCCTGTATGGGCGTGTAAATGTTTCTGTAAGTAACAATGACAGTATAACAGTGGCTCTCTTAGTAACTCAATGGGTGTGTAAATCTATATACAGCCACCTGTATAAATAGCTTAGTAGTGGTCTTAAAAAGTTTTAGGGTATCTAACTGTGTGTGCAACTAGCTGTGGGACTGCTGAATACATAAGTGCACTGTTAGTGTGACATTGGAAATGTAAGTATGTTGGTATATCTCTAGATCCCTTGGTTACTCTATGGGACTTTCAAATGATATGTAAGACACTACATGGATTGCTTACTGGCTGTATGAGTAATGTTTGGGATATTAAACTGGGTATGCAACTGCTTCCATTACTGCTGAATACATAAGAGCTGTATGTGTGCGTCAGTGAATGTTTAAGTGATTCTGTCACTCTGTGACTAGGTGTTTTAGTGGCTCTATCCTTTTACACAAAGGTATGTGAGTTGTAGTGTGGGTAGGAGAGTGGATCTATAGCTGGAGATAAGAGTCTGCATGTGTGCATATAAGTCAATCAGACTTGAAACATGACTTATATTTTAAACTGATAGCTCCCTGCCCTATATCCTACCTACAGCCTATCTCAGGAGTGACTTATATGTAGTAGAATAGGAGTTTAAGGCTTCACAACATGTTTTCAAGGTCAACTCGACCTAGCAGGGAAATTGGATATACACACTGTAGTTCAGCAGGCCTGAGATATCTTTAAAGCCCTACTTGTCTGAATAGATGAATTGTTAGTGTCAGTTCTTCAGTACATACCTAAATGGGTGTCTCAGTGTCTATATTGATGCGTTATTGAATATGTAAGTAAGTATGTTTGTATATGTCCGGCTCTCTTACTCACTCTATGGATCTCCAAATCTCTATGTAAGACACTGCATTGATTTATTACTGGCTGTGTGAGTGACATTTGGGGTATTTAACTATGTGTGCAAGTGCCTGCATTAATGCTGAATACATAAAAACTGTATGTATGTGTCAGTGAATATTTAAGTACCTCTGTCACTGTATGCCTAGGTGTATTACTGACTCCATCCCTTTACACACCTCTTTATTATGCACGGTGGTGGCAATGCCATAGGCACACTTACTGGGGTAGGATTGGAAATCTCAATTGAAGAGACCTTTGGTCAGTTAATGGCACTTTTCCCTTGCACTGCCTTGGTGTACTCCAACATTTGCCAAGGGCAGAAATAGAAATGGTCAGACAAATTCTGCCCACAAATTGACAAAGCAAGGAAACACGTTAATAAAACTGTTTCTGCATTACTTAGAGACCACAACATGGGCTCCATCTGCAATAACAACTTGCACTTTGACATGGAACATATACACAGAAGTGATGGAGTACATTTCTTTGAGAAAAGCAACACATTATTTCTTAGCAGCTTGAAAGACTGCATCCTGTTTTATGTGTTATCATCTACACACAATAAACACAAAGGCTCTTCTAAGAGGCACGCGATTACCAAATACTGCATCATTTTAATTTTAAATCCATTTCTTAAAAAAAAATTCGGAGTTGTGACTCCATCGCAGATCCACAAAGCAAAAACATGAATTCAATGCACAACAGCACATTTAATATTGCTAACTCTCAGTTTGACTTTATGCACATGACAATGGCTCTGTGGATAGTTTTGTGAGTGTCTACTTGTATGTGTAAGTGGGTGCATATGTTTCTCAGTGAGTGTGTGAGTACATATATCACTTTCTGAGTGGTGGTATGAGTGGGTGCATGAGTCTCTGTAAGTAGCTCTGTGAGTCAGTGCATGAGCCTCTGAGTAGGTGACTGAGTAGGTGCATGAGTGGCTGAGTGGCTCTGTGAGTGGGTGCATGAGTCTCTAAGCGGGTCTGTGAGTGGTGGCATGAGTGCCAGAATGTTTCTGTGAGTGGGTGCATAAGCCTATGAGTGGGTTAGTGAGTGAATTATTGTCTTACTGCGTCTGTGAGTACATGGTTGAGTGTCTGACTGGGACTGTCAGTAGGTGTATGAGTCTCTGAGAAGGTCTGTGAGTGGGTACATCAGTGTCTGAATAGGTCAAAGAGTGGGTGCATGTCTGTCTGATTGGGTCTGTGAGTGGGTATGTGTGTCTCTGAGTGGGCCTGTGAATGAGTGCATGATTGTCTGAGTGGGTCTGTGAGTAGGTGCATAAGTCTCAGTGTGGGTCAGTAAGTGCATGAGTGTCTCACTCAGTCTGTGAGTGGGTGCTTCAGTATATGTGTGGGTCTGTGAGTGGGTGTATCAGTGTCTGAGTGAGTGGGTGTGTAGGCATCTGAGTGGGTCTGAGAGTGGGTGCGTAAGTTTAGGAAGCTTACTCTCAATATTGGGTACTAAAATTAAGTACACTGTGGAGAGAGAGTCCAGTGATTCCCCACTAGGTATGCAGAGGTAAAAGTAGATAATTCTAATGCTTTTTTTCTGGGAGATTGGGTGAGCAATTAGGTTTATCAGAGGGTATTGCTTAGCATTTGTTGTCACACACAGCAGCAATAAATGAGACACATACTCAATAATAAATACAAGACCAATTTGTAAAAATAAAGACTATTTTTATGTGTTTTAGAGACCAAGAACACAGTTCTAAGGTAAGTACTTTTCGAGTTATGATTTTTAAAGAGTTCGGAAAATGTATCACATTTGTGCGCAATTATGCACCATATGAACAATGGGAAGAAAATCGAAAATTGCATATAAAATAAGACAATGCTTTCACGAAGTTCAGCTTCTCATTGTAGGTCAATGTTGGGACCAGGTCCAAAGTTCCAGCAGGAGACGTTTGGGAGCATCCCGGATTGGATGGGAACAGAGTGCTGAAGGTCTTGGATACTGGTGCACAAAGACGAAAGGGACCACTTGAAAATGCACTGCACAGATGGATTGACAGGTAAGTCCGGTGAGTATCCTTGGAGGAAGGAGGTTGCAAGGGCCTGGGGATCACAGGAGCAGAGCTGGTTGGCCAGTCCTGGGGCTGCCGGGGCCAGGTGCAGAGCAAACAGGTCAGCAGGGCATCATGCATCCTTGGGGTCCTCATGGACAGGAGCAGGTAACTTGGAGAGATGATCTTGGGACAGCTGAGCCATTCAGGAAGTATCTGAGTGGGTCTGTGAGTGGGTGCAAAAGTGCCTGAGTGGGTCTTTGAGTGAGTGTGTGTGTCTGAGTGGGTCTGTGAGTGGGTGCATGACTATTTGAGTGGAACTGTGAGTGGGTGTGTAAGTGTCTCATTGGGTCTGTGAGTGGGTGCATAAGTCTCTGAGTGGGTCTGTGAATGGGTGCATGAGTGACTGAGTCGGTCTGTGAGTAGGTGTGCGTGCCTCTCAGTGGTTGAGTGAGTGGGTGCATGAGTGTTTGAGTGGGTATGTGAGTGGGTGGATGAGTGTCTGAGGGGGTCAGTGAGTGGGTGCATGAGTCTCTGAGTGGGTCTGTAAGTTGGTGCATGAGTGTCTGAGTTGGGTTGTGAGTGGGTGCATGAGAATATGAGTGGGTCTGTGAGTGAGTGCATGAGTCACTAAATGAGTCTGTGACTGGGGGTATGAGGCTCTCAATGGATCTGTGGTTGCATGCATAAGTGTGTGTATGAGTGTCTGAGTGTGTGAGTGGGTGTGTCAGTATATGTATGGGTCTGTGAGTGGATGCATGAGTGAGTGAGTGGGTGAGTGAGTGGGTGCCTAAATGTTTGAGTTGGACTGGGAGTAGGTGCTTAAGTGTCTGAGTGAGTCTGTGACTGGGTGCATGAGTGTCTGAGTGGGTATGTAAGTGGGTGTGCCAGTGTCTTAGTGGTTCGGTAAGTGGGTGTGTGTGTCTGACTGGGTCTGTGAGTGACTGAATGAGTGTCAGATTGGGTCTGTGAGTGGATGCGTACACCTCTCAGTGGGTGAGTGAGTGGGTGCATGAATGTCTGAGTGGGTCTGTGAGTGGGTGCATAAGTGTCTAAGTGGATCTGCAAGTGAGTGCATGAGTATCTGACTTGGTCTGTGAGTGGGTACATGAGTGTCTGAGTGGATCTGTGAGTGGATGTGTGAGCCTCTCAGTGGGTGAGTGAATGGGTGCATGAGTATCTTAGTAGGTCTGTGATTGGTTGGATAAGTGTCTGCATGGGTCTGTGAATGGGTGTGTGAGTGTCTGAGTGTATCTGTGAGTGGGTGCATGAGTGTCTGAGTGAGTGTGTGAATGAGAATATGAGTGTGTCTGTGAGTGGGTGTATGAGTGTCTCAGTGGGCCTGTGACTGGTGTGTAAGTCTCTGAGTGGGTCTATTGGTACATTCATTAGTAGACGACTGAGTGTGTGTGGGTATATCAGTGGCCATGTGGGTTTGTGTGTGGTGCATGAGTGTTTGAGTGGTGAGTGAGGGGATGTGTAAGTGTCTGTGTGGGTTTGTGACTGGGTGCATGAATATCTGAGTAAGTGAGTGAGTGGGTTTGTAAGTATCTGAGTGGGTTTGGGAGTGGGTACGCAAGTGTATGAGTGGGTCTGTAACTGGTTGCATAAGTGTCTGAGTAGGTCTGGGAGTGGGTGTGTAAGTGACTGATTGGGTCTGTGAGTGGGTACATGAGTGTTTGAGTGAGTTTGTGAGTTTGTGAGTGGTTGCATTAGTGTCTGAGTGGGTATGTGAGTGGGTGCAAGAGTGTTTGAGTGGATTCATGAGTGGGTGCATAAATGTCTCAGTCTGTCTGTGAGTGGGTGCATGAGTGTTTGAGTAGGTCTGTGAGTAGATGTGTGAGCCTCTCTGTGGGGGATTGAGTGGGTGAATGAGTTTCTGAGTGGGTTTGTGAGTAGGTGGATGAGTGCCTGAATTGGTCTATGAGTGGGTGTGTAAGTCTCTGAGTAGGTCTGTGAGTGGGTACATGGGTGTCTGAGTGAGTCTGTGAGTAGGTGCGTGAGAATTTGAGTGGGTCTGTGAGTAGGTGAGTAAGTATCTGAGTAAGTCTGTGAATGGGTGCGTGAGAATATGGGTGATTCTGACTGAATGTGTGAGTCTCTGAGTGGTTCTGTGGGTGCATGCATTAATGCGTCAGTGAGTGTGTGCATCAATGTCTGTGTGGGTCTGTGAGTTGGTACATGAGTGTCTGAGTGAGTATGTGGGTTTGTAAGTGTCTGAATGGGTCAGTGACTGGGTGCATGAGTGTCTGAATGGGTTTGTAAGTGGGTGCATCAGTGTCTGAGTATGTCTGTAAGTAGATGTGTGAGCATCTCAGTGGGTGAGTGAGTGGGTGCATGAATGTCTGAGTGGGTGGATGAGTGTCTTAGTGTGTCTGTGATGGGTGTGTGAGTCTCTTAGTAGGTGTGTGAGTGTCTGAGTGGGTCTGCAAGTGGATGTATGAGACTCTGAGTGGGCGCATGAGTGTATGAGTGGGTCTGTGAGTGGGTGCATGAGAATATGAGTGGGTCTGTGAGTGGATGTGTGAGTGTCTGAGTGGGTCTGTGACTGGGTATGTGAGTCTCTGAGTGGGTCTGTGGGTGCATACATTAGTGTGCAAGTGACTGTCTGTATGTATTTTTTTATTTTCAACAAAGTTCGTGACCCTGCCAAGAATCTACAAGGGGGGCCACGCTGAACATCTTGATGGGTCCGTGACTCCAACCACATGGAAAATAAGAGTTTGTGAGATAATGAAACTCATACGGTGCCCCTCAGGCACTGCTACAGTACTGCAGTGCACTCATGGGATCAGTGTACATCTACCCTGACCCCTTCTATACTATTTAGCCTCAAATTTCATCCCCTCAGCCCGTGTATCCATTTATAAAATGGCGGCTGTAACTTTCCACACAGGCCTGGGCCAGCTAATCACAGCATGCCTCCTGGCGCATTAGGTCACGGACCTCCGAGTAGGTGTCGCGAAGGATACAAGTCCCTAGATATACAAAATTTGGATTACTTTAATAACTCTAAAACTTCTGAACGTATTTACACCAAATAACAAAAAGCATATTCTGCGGAACAAAATCTACCTTTCTGCTAAATTTTGTGCAATTCCATCCAGCAGTTTGGGCTGTAGTCATGTTCAAAACTCCTACAGGAATTAATATGAGAAACACACTTTTTCTGACCCCTGCCTTTTTCTTGGCCCCCACTTGATGGATCACCCCAAATCTTTCCATGCTCAACTAGAATTACCGGCTGTTGGGAGGCCTTATCATTCAATATTCTTACCATACACAGATATGGACCTTGGATTCAACAACAATAACCCTTAGCTCAGTCCTGGTAGTGTGGCACAGAGCAGTCAGGTATTAATTGCCGAACAAGTTTTTTTTCATGTTCCAAAGTTTTTTATTGGCATTTAAAATTATCATAAGATAGTTCAAGCATGTACAGACCTTGCGACATACAGGATGCACAATACAGTACAACTGTATTCATTGTGTTACAAACCATAGATCACAATAAGAGTACAAGCATAGCATGTTACGCACCAACTTAGTATATCACAGATGGTGAAAGTCGTGTAAGAGCACCAAAGTTGCATAAGAGGAGATAATTGGTATTGATGCTTAAAAGCTTGTTATTGATAGTCAATGTAGTAGTCCAAAAATATATACAAAACTTTTTCTATGCAAATAAGGAATAATGATTCTGTACCTTTGAGAGTTTCCTTTACAAGATTTATGCGTAGTTGAATGAGGAAAAAGGCTGAATTAATGTACCAGGGTGGCTTCATATAGTAAGATGTACACAAGGTGTAGCAATCAACTGTGTGAAAAAACTAATACATGTAGAAAGGGGGAGGAGGGGAAAGGGGGAGGAATAGGGTGAGTGGGGAGTGCTCAGCAATACGCCATATGGATCGTAGGAGCTAATGCAGTGACATAGCCCATATGGCTATCATTTTCCCTCAAGAGCAGCAAACATGTCCAAAGTAACCCAAATTACAGAGGAAATCTGTGGGAAGGTCCATTTGTCTGAATGTGAATTGTGAGCACTTCTCAAGAAGGAAACCCACGCTCACCATGTATGATAAGAAATGTGGATAAACGACTTCCATTCTGATAAAATGACTATTACTACAATCGTTAGGAGCCAATCCAGTAGAGCCATACCAGAACTGCATATAGTAATCATATCTTTAGGTGCCCACTGGCCTAATATTACAGTGGTGTAGTCTAGATCTATCGGAGTATGGAAAATTGCTGTCAATTGGTATTAGACATGGTCCCAGTAGGGTCTGAGAAGTCGACAATGATAGAACATATGCTGATGAGAGCCAGTCTCATCTTTACAATTCCAAAATTTGTCATGATCATGAAGCTTTAATTTATGTAGCCTAGATGATATCCAGTGTAGAAGATTCATAGCAGGAGAATGTTGTTTCTCAAAGCAAGTTTATTGATGTTTTGCCAACTTTCTTGTGAAATCTGAGCTATTGTATTAAAATGTGTGGCCCATTTAATAGTGATAGAGGATTGTTGTGAAGGGGGGAGCCAGAGAGTCTCTTATAGATTTTGGAGGCAATGTGCCCAGAATCTATCAATGTCCTAGAAAATAGAGGGTGACATATTAAAAGGGAGCATGGCCAAAACAAAATTTACGTTAGGAGTAACCTTCATTTTGATAGTTTGGATTCTACCCCACCATGAGATAAATCTAGGGGACCACATATTTAGTAAGTCTCTGATTTTGGAGATGGTCTGTATTTCATTCAGAGCAACAGTATTGGCTAATTCTTTACCAAACCAGATTCCCAGATACTTAAGATGGTTTGGCTGCCATTTAAGGCCAGAGTCACCCAAGTGGGAGGAGAAACAAAGTGGATTTAATAAAAAGACTTCTGGCTTATCTCTGTGTAGAGAGTAGCCTGAGACCTGGGAAAAATTCTAACTAATGTCCGAAATACTAAGGATTGCCCTTTCAATGTCCTCACTAAATATTAGTACATCATCCGCATATGCTGTGATTTTGTACGACTTGGACCAAAATTGCAGCCCTTTAATCTACTAGGACAAATTTAATGAGGTGAGGAGAGCATCGATGGTGAGAAGAAATAATAGAGGAGAGAGAGGGCAACCCTGACGTGTACCTTGATGTAGGTTGAAGGAGGAGAAGGTACCACCATTGATTCTAATGTTAGCTTAAGGGTTGTTGTAAAGAGCCATAATTATAGATGATGAATGACATACCTAAATTGTGTGAGTCGAGGACTGCATGAAGAAAAGGTCAAGATACTTTATCCGAGTCCTTTTCGGCATCCAGTGCAATGGCGGCAGTTGGGGTGGTGGTGAGAAAAGCTTTTTCGATTATATGGCAAAAGGTCCGTATGTTATCCCTAGCGAGCTGTCCCTTTAAAAAATCTGTTTGCAAATCATCTATTAGCGATGGAATCACGAGCTCCAATCTTTTGGCAAGAATTTTTGCAAAGATTTTTTCTTCCATGTTTAATAGTGATATGGGCCGAAATCTTTTTGGATCAGAATGATCTTTATTCTCTTTTGGGATGACCATTGTTGTGGCTTCTGTTGCTGTACCTGAAACTTCACTAGTTGGGGCAAAGTGGTCAAGCCTGTTTTTCAGCCGACCCACAAGAGTGTGTTAGAAGGGCTTGTAAAAGTCAATCGTGAACCCATCAGGACCCGGAGCTTTACCTGAGCATATTGATTTTATTGCAGTAGTAATCTTGTCTAGGGAGATAGGTTTATTTAAGCGTTCCCTCTCCAACTCAGAGACAGAACACATGGGACTAGATTGAAGAAAATCTAAACATGCAGACTTATCTAGAGGATTCTGAGGTGTACATAGTTTCTCGTTGAACTTTCTAAAGACCTTAAGTATTTATTTGATTTTAAATTTCTGAGACCTATCCATATCCTTGATTAATGTGATGTGATTGCTACTAGCTTTAAATTTCAGCGTATTGGTGAGGGTTCTGCCAGCTCTGTTTCTGAGAAGAAGATTTTTAGATTTCTTTGCTTGAACTTGAAGATGAGCCCTCTAGCTGACAATGGAAATAAATGTGTACTTAAGTTGTTTAATTTCATGCAATAAGGTTCTATCATTGGAGTGTCTGAAGCTGTTTTCCTTCTGTTTTATTTCCAACCCCAAGGATTGTAAGTGATCTGTAATATCACAATTCTTTTTTGCCATACGCTTAATGATTTGCCCTCTAATAACACATTTAAACGAGTTCCAAAGGAATACCGGGAAGGAGACCGAAGCCTCATTTTCTTTAAAAAATAAATCAATCTCCTTCTTAATATCTGAGACATCAGCCTCATTCTCCAGAATCTCCGAATTCAGCCGCCCTAGTCGAGGTCCTGATTTATCTGATCCACTCGCCATTGACAAAGAGATGGCAGAATGATCCAAGATAAGAACGGGATGGATCTTAGGGTCAGTAGTAATATTAAGGAGAGGCAAGTTTACTAACAAATATTCAATGCGAGAGTAGTTTGAAAGTGGGGAGGAGAAAAAGGTGAACTCGCTGCCTTTTGGGTTATGGAGTCTCCAAGCATCATGGAGATGATGTGTTGCACAAAGGTTAGTCATTTGTTTGTGAGCTGTAGGGGGTCTGAAGATAAAGGCGGAATGTCGATCTAGAAATGGATCTAACGAAGGTTAAAATCTCCACCTAAAAACAATTGAGCTCCTTGTTGAACATCATTAAGTTTTTTATTCAAAGAGAGCCAAAAATCTGGGTCATCACCATAGGGGCATAAATGTTCAATATATATAACCCTTTAACACCATTGATTATCCTGGAAAGCAGCCAATGACCATTAGAGTCATGTTCCGATGTGATAATTGAGGGGCCTGACTTTTTGGAAAGAAAGGTGTGGACCCCATTTTTCTTCCCCTGTGATTCAGAGCAAGCGATATTAGTTAACCATCCCTTTCTCTCGAGGAGAGCTTCCTTGAAGACATTTTTGGTTTCCTGTAATAGTACTATGTCCCCACATAGATCTTTACAATAGTCAAAAATGTTTGTTCTTTTCACTGGATGATTTAGTCCATTGATATTAAGAGAGATTACATTAAGAGAGGCCATTATGGAATAAGAAGAGAAACTGGAGTCCAGCTCGGACATAAGTGCCAGAATCAAGTGCCCTGCTTAAGAGCGGAAGTTGTCAGTTAGGGATTGCATGACCATCATATTTCTCGCAAGTGCTGAGCAGAGAGGTAGGATGAGGCCAAGGAAAGGCGTTTGGAAAAAACAAAAAGCATTTTCAGGCTGCCTGGCCTCCACCCACCTGGGGAAGTCTATAACAGACAAAACGCATGAGGGGTGTTGTGTAGGGGCACAGAGGAGGCAGCTCAGGAGCTGATGATCCTCACAGACCAGACAAAATTTTGCGGGGGAGGGCTGGCTAACTCCGCTCCACTGCGGAGTCGGAGTTTTTTTCCCTACTCCGCGTTCTCAGCGCGGAGTAGGGAAATCTCCGCACACTCAGCCGGCGGAGCGGAGTTCTCCGCCCACGCCTACCATATATATATCGGGAAGGAAAGACTCACAAAGTGGGGCCCATTTCCCAAGCGGTTGGAGATACAGAACATAGACCCCTTAGGACATGGGTACTCACAAACTTTCTCTCGGGGGCCAAATTTACAGTGTGGTTTGTGGCCGAGGGCCGCACCGGTGGGGGTGGGGTCAGTGGGGGGGGCGGGGCTAGAGCAAAAAAAAACCTGTGACCATGAGGTTGAACACAGGCCCCTGCAGCGGACTCCTTCTTCCACTGAGCTACCAGACCCGGCATACACACATCTCTCTCTCTCTGTCTCCCTCCCTCTCTCTGTCTCCCTCCCTCTCTCTCTCTCTGTCTCCCTCCCTCCCTCTCTCTGTCTCCCTCCCTCGCTCTCTCTCTGTCTCCCTCTCTGTCTCCTTCCCTATCTCTCCCTCTGTCTGTCTCCCTCTGTCTGTCTCCCTCTGTCTGTCTCCCTCTGTCTGTCTCCCTCTATCTGTCTCCCTCTATCTGTCTCCCTCCCTCTGTCACCCTCCTCCCTCTGTCTGTCTCCCTCTGTCTGTCGCCCTCTGTCTCCCTCTCTCTGTCTCCCTCTGTCTCCGTCCCTCTGTCTCCGTCCCTCTGTCTCCGTACCTCTGTCTCCCTCCCTCTGTCTCCCTCTGTCTCTCCCTCTGTCTCCCTCTGTCTGTCTCCCTCCCTCCCTCTGTCTCCCTCTGTCTCCCTCTGTCTCCCTCCCTCCCTCTGTCTCCCTCCCTCTGTCTCCCTCCCTCCCCTGTCTCCCTCCCTCTCTGTCTCCCTCCCTCTCTGTCTCCCTCCCTCTCTGTCTCCCTCCCTCTGTCTGTCTCCCTCTCTGTCTGTCTCCGTCTGTCTGTCTCCCTCTATCTGTCTGTCTGTCTCCCTCCCTCTATCTGTCTGTCTCCCTCTATCTGTCTGTCTCCCTCCCTTTGTCTCCCTCCCTCTGTCTCCCTCCCTCTATCTCCCTCTGTCTGTCTCCCTCTGTCTGTCTCCCTCTCCCTCCCTCCCTCTGTCTCCCTCCCTCTGTCTCCCTCCCTCTGTCTGTCTCCCTCTGTCTGTCTCCCTCTCCCTCCCTCTGTCTCCCCTGACTCCCTCCCTCTGTCTCCCCTGACTCCCTCTGTCTCCCCCTGACTCCCTCTGTCTCCCTCCCTCTCCCTCCCTCCCTCTCCCTCCCTCTGTCTCCCTCCCTCTGTCTCCATCCCTCTGTCTCCCTCTCTCTGTCTCCCTCTCTCTGTCTCCCTCTCTCTCTGTCTCTCTCTGTCTCTGTCTCTCTCTCTCTCAGTCTGTCTCTCTCTGTCTCAGTCTGTCTCTCTCTGTCTGTCTCCTCTGTATGTATGTCTCCCTCCCTCTGTCTCCCTCCCTCTGTCTCCCTCCCTCTGTCTCCCTCTCTGTCTCCCTCTCTGTCTCCCTCTCTGTCTCCCTCTCTCTGTCTCCCTCTCTCTGTCTCCCTCTCTCTGTCTCTCCCTCTGTCTCCCTCTGTCTCCCTCTCCGTTTCCCTCTCCATCTCTCTGCCTCTCTGTCTCTGTCTGTCTCTGCCTCTATCTGTCTGTCCCTGTCCATGTCTCTGCCTCTATCTGTCTGTCCCTGTCTCTGCCTCTATCTGTCTCTGTCTGTCCCTGTCTCTGCCTCTATATGTCTCTGTCTGTCCCTGTCTCTGCCTCTATCTGTCTCTGTCTGTCCCTGTCTGTCCCTGTCTCTGTCTCCCTCCCTCTGTCTCCCTCTCCGTCTCTCTGTCTCTATCTGTCTGCCCCTGTCTCTGCCTCTATCTGTCTCTGTCTGTCCCTGTCTCTCTCTGTCTCTATCTCTGTCTGTCTGTCTCTGTCTGTCTGTCTCTGCCTCCATCTGTCCCTGCCTCTATCTCTGTCTCTATCTCTGTCTCTATCTCTCTCTCTCTCTCTCTCTCTCTCTCTATCGCTGTCTGTCTCTGTCTGTCTCTACCTCTATCTGTCTCTGCCTCTATCTGTCTCTTCCTCTGTCAGTCTGTCCCTGTCTCTGCCTCTATCTAGCTCTGTCTGCCCCTGTCTCTATCTGTCTCTGCCTCTATCTGTCTCTGCCTCTATCTGTCTCTGCCTCTATCTGTCTCTGTCTCTATATGTCTCTATCTGTCTCTGTCTCTATCTGTCTCTGCCTCTCTCTGACTCTGTCTATCTGTCTCTGTCTGTTTCTGTGTCTATCTGTCTCTGTGTCTCAGGCAGTGCACACGTACTGTGTCTACAGGTCCCCGTCACCAGCCCAGAGACAGCCCACCCCCCACTCCCCCCTCTCTCTGTGTAATGTAAAAGCCAGCTCGTTTTCTCTCTGAATTTGCTGCTTCCTGGGGTTTGTGTCCCACCACTGGGCCTGGGGTCACATCTGTAGCTGGCTTTAATTCTGACTCTCACCCCCGAGCTGTCAGATCAAAGCCCCCCTTTGGCGCCCTCCGTCACCTCACCCGGCTCTCACACCCTGCTGTCCTCTGTCACCCTCTGTCACCCTCTGTCACCTCACCCCGCACGTGTGTCAGTCCAGGTTGAGACAGCTTCCCAGGCACACACACAGCCCAGCTTCCCGGGCACACACACAGCCGCACCAAGTACTTCACAGGTCTTTAAAAGACCATTTACTTGTTAATGAGGCTTTGTTGTATTTCACCTCTTCGTTGCACCCCTGCATCTCCACTCTGACTATCGCTGGAATAATCGCCCGGCCTCCATAGAGCAGAGTCTCTGGGAGTCCGCCCTGCTGCAACCGGCGGTGTTTTCTGACACTTTGCAAGGTCCGCGGGCCGCCAAGGAAGGCTTGCCAGGCCGCTGGCGGCCCGCGGGCTGTACTATGAGTACCCGTGCCTTAGGAGATATCTAGAGGAGAACCTGCATCCTTTAGCGTCTCTTTTTTGTTATCAAAGAAAGTGGTTGGATCCGAAGGCTCCGTAGAAACATGTTAGTGGCCCTTGAAGGTGATTCTGAACTTGGTAAGACCTGCAAATAAAAAAGGATCTGCATTTTCGTGAGCCTTTGTAGTAGAGCGAAAAAAACCTTTTCGACGTGTGACCGTATCTCTTGCAAAGTATTGTGAGATCAAGATTCTGTGACCCCTCCATGTAATAAATCTGATCTTCCTCATTCACACAAATATTTGTTCAGTGTGATGGTGGTGTAGTGGTTTGAATATTAGGGGACACGTAGCCACCACGTTCTTATTTTTAAAGTTGGTATACTATGAGCCCTCTCAATCTCAAAATCCTTAAGAAAGGTTATTTGAAGTACTTTTGGGATCCAGGAGATTAAGAAATCAGTGACCGAACTGCTAGAATTTTTAACCTCTTCAAGCAGTCCGCAGATACGCAGATTGCTGCATCTGTTCCGGTCCTCCTGATCAGTGAGGTCTCTTCTCATTCCTAATAGAGAGCGCTCTAGGAGATTAATTTTCTTGTCTTGAGTATTTGGAAAGTCCTCCACATTACTATTTCTTGTTTTAGCATTATAGAGCCTGATGGTTAAGTCCTTTAAGTCTTTGCATATCCCAGCTACCGCTATTTAAAGCAGATCTGTGTTTGTTTTAGTACTTCGCGCAATGTCATGTACTGAATTTAGTTTCACTAAAATTGCCTCTAGTGTGGATGAGTCAGGACTACTTTTCACAGGAGATTCAGTGATCGAAGGAGACTGTTCAGAGCACTTCAGGCTTGCTGTGGTGTCCCCTTCTTTCAGGTTGTTTTCTTTAAATTCAGCCATTATGAGCCCGTAATGACAGAAACAAAGAATTGTTCTTCGTTGTGTCCCCCTCACAGTGGCCACAGGACAACCTAACAGAGCAAAGCATCACTATTAGAGGGAATCATGTTATGCTTCTTGGATGTTTGAAGAGAATCTGCTAAAAGCAGGACATTGGACAGTGTTGGGTAACAGGCACTCTAAGCAGGACATTGGGTGTCTGCTGGTGGTTGGCGATGGAAGATAGGCAGCTCAGAAGTACATAAAACAGGCTGACCTCAGAGAGGATATGGCAGGCGCTGCGCTTTTGTTGTTACAAAAGGAAAGCAAACATATATCAGCAAGACTTGGTCAGTTATTTCAACCCGTCAGCACTCCAAATGTGGTCAGCACTTCAACACATCAGCACTTCAGATACGGTCCCTTCAAAGGTCAGCACTTCAGATGCCATCTCAGAAGCACTCTCCAGTCATGATTAATCATCATGCCCCATTGCAGCCAAACCTAGATATAAGCTGTGTTTGCTTTGCCCCGCTATGAGCACACCAATTGTACCTCACCGTGTCCATGAAACATAGTTTGAAGGGCTGGATACCATGCTAAGAGTAGGGCCTCAAGGTGAGGAAAAACAGGCAACCCCATTTGGTGTGCACTGACGCACAAAAATAGAGGAGAGTTCTGACAAAAGTGAAGCATAAAATATCAGCCAGACTTGGTTAGTTTGCACAGCCCGTCAACACTCCAAGTGTAGTTAGCACTTCAATACATCAGCACTTCAGATATGGTCCCTTCAGTGGTCAGCACTTCAGATGTCCTCCATAAGCACTCTCCAATCATAATTAATTAGCACATCTCATTGCAGACAAACCTCCAAATAAACTGTGTCTGCCTTGCCCTGCTCCGAACACAACACTAGTACCTTGCCATGTCCATAAACATCATTTGAGGGGTCAGATACCACGAGAAGAGCGGGCTTCAAGGTGAGGAGAAAAAAAAACAGGCACCGCCATTTTGTGTGCATTGGTGCACCCAAGTACAGGAGAGTCCTGATAACAGAAAAGTGCAAAGAGATCTCATCGGGCACTTACCAAGGACTTGCTGGCACCAAAAAGTTCCTGGGTCTTTCAGGGGATGCGTATATCTTGGTGTGCATGGTTCACAAATTGAGACCAGCACAAAATCTCTAGAGCCCACAGACGTTGTGCGCCGCAATCTTAAAGCTGCTGCTGCGTTCAAGCAATGCTGGTGATATCTTTAGCCTCCCCTAGTACCTGGAACTCTTGGCAGTCTGCCTCCACCTTCTGTTCTCCGCAATTAGCGCCGGGACACCTCCGTTGGAGGTAGCTGTGCGCTCTACAAACTTCAAATAAATAAATAAATAAAATAAATATCTTTGTATAGAAGCAGTAGAAAGGCACGCCAGGCGCTCGTCAGTCGTAGCACACCTTCATAGTTGCTGCGAAGTCCCAGAAACCTCACACAGCATGGTTAAGCTGTCTCCCAGCTGCGAGGTCACTGCCAGCCCCCACTGAGCTTAGAGAGGAGCTGCCATCTTGCTCCGGCCCCAAGCCACACCCCTCCAGATGCACCACAATGGTACTGTACTGGAGGAACAAGTGTTAAGCATTTTACAGTATCATTATGGTGCATAAGTAATTGTGACAACTCGAAAGAAATCCAACACCAATTTATAAAAATAGAGCTTATTTGTACATAAATATAGACACCAAAACTCACTTTCTATCATACATACAACTGGAGTTGTGGATTTTTAAAGTGTTAAAAAATAAATGAAGTAAATCTTTCAGACTGGTCCCATTGAAATAAATGGGGTAAAAATCACAGGTGACACTCGGTCACTCGTAGGGTGATTTCAAATGAGCCCTCTTGTGGATAAGGTCATGTGGGTCCCTAGACCACGTTCCAACAGTCGTTACTTTGTTACCTTGCCCAGGGACTTAGGGTGCAGAGTTGACTTTGCAGTCCTTGGTACTGGACGGGATGTGCAGGAGCTATTAAACTTGCAGCACTTGACAAAACCACACTTGGAGGTGGAGTTCCACTCTACCCACAGAGAGAAGAGGCTTTTGGGGTCCGAGGACCCAGGTTCAACAGATGGATTTCTTCTACCTTACTCAGCGGCTCCGGGTGCAGTGGTAGCTGTCAATCACCAGGGCAGGTGCTTTACCACACAAACGATGACTCCAACTTCAGAATGCAGGAACATTGCAGCGGGGTCATTGCCGATATCGGTCGCTGTCACTGTAATTTGGTATTGGGCTGGAGATGTCACTCAAGGGGTCGATCACTTGACTGCTGATCACCAAGCCCTGGCTGCGGCAAATGTAGTCCACTGTTACTTTGGCGGCTGGAGGTCGACAGGAGTGGAGTAGCAGTTGAAACTTGGTGAAAGCTTAGCTATTACTCTGGGCTTTCAGGACACCACTTCTCTTTGGGCTCACTCTCGACAGGCCCAGTCGCAATTCATGTCACACAGCACATCGATTTTCCTGCAGCTTGCAGGGCACTGGTCTCACCAATCCAAGAGAGTCTGCTTCGGCTTCTGCCGTTCATTGGAGTCCCTCTTGCTGGGAGCAACAAGCGCTTGCCACGGACACATGTTGAACACTTGGTTCCAGTATATGGTCTCTTCAGGGCACTTAAGTGTCCTTTCTTTGCGCTGCAGCAGAGCCCAAAGTCTTCTTGCAGGTGACGGCATCTTCTTTGTGCATCTTCTCTGATTCAATATCAGAACTGAAGTTCTGGTGTCAGTGGAGCCCCTTAAATCCTAGTTTAGGGGGCTGTAAGGGCATGAGGGACAGTGGCCAATGGGCTACTGGTCCCTTCGGCGATCCTGCCCCTGAGGTGACAACATCCTGTGGGTTTACATCACCTTTCTACCCAGAGTCCTCTAGTTAAGAGTGACCTGCTTACATTAAGGCAGTGGTGTGTCTCTGCAGCACATGGTATGTGTATAGTCGCTCTCAACCAGACAGGCTGCTCATGCAGGGCTGTTCATTTCTCCTTATGTGCAACTAGTTGTTGCAAATGATACTACGTTTGACATGCTTTGTGCCAGTTCATTATTCTCTACAAATCAGTCCTTGCCATTCTCAGAGTGCATGCTGGTCTCTGTGGTCCAATTGTTGCTAGTAAAGCTTTTGTGACCTCAATTATTTTCAAATTCTCATTCTCCAGTGGGCATATTATTGATGGATTTGTGTAGACATAAAAGTCTTCCTACTGTCCCTGAATGCTCCGTTTTTTGGCTATTCCAAGTTTGCAATCCAAGATGGACCCTCTGTGTCCACACTATCAGCGGCGGCAGCCACCACCCGTGTTTTAATGGTATCACAGAAAGAGGTCCATTTTTGGGTGATATGGAGCTCTTTTAAGTTTCCCTTCAGTGGTGCAATCCCTACAACAGCACCACACCGTTTTAACACTGACCACCCTTTTTGTCTCTGAAAAGAAAGAGTTGCACTCTCTATTCAGGTTGATGCATTTATTTTAATTTACTAAGACAAATCTGTTGATTCAATTTGAATGATTGCCTGATGCGTTTCGGTCTGCCTAGACCTTGTTCACAAGCTGGATGTTTAAAAGATCATGCTTATTATTTATGACCACACTTCCTTGTTCAAAATGTTGCTGCATCAAGGACTGATATTCTCCATTTCCCCTTATGTGCAACTTGTTGTTGCGAATCATTCCACGTTTGACACGCTTTGTGGCAGTCCATTAACCTCTACCAATCAGTCCTTGCCATTCTCAGAGTGCATGCTGGTTTCTGTGGTCTAAATGTTTCTAGTTAAGCTTTTGTGACCTGAATTATTTTCAAATTCTCAACCTCCAGTGGACTTTCTGTCCAGTAGGCATATTGCTGCTGGATTTGATAAGACATAAAAGTCTTTCTACTGTCCCTGAATGGTCGTTTTTTTGGCTATTCCAAGTTTGCAAGCCAAGACGGACCCTCTGTGTCCGCACTATCAACAGCGGCAGCCTTCTCCCGTGTTTCAAATGTACCACACAAAGAGGTCCAAATTTGGGTGATGTGGTGCTCTTTTAAGTTTTCCTTTGGTGGTGCGATCCCTATGGCAGGACCATGTCATTTTAGCAAGGAACACCCTTTCTTTTTGGATACAGAAGTGTGTTCTGTATACTTTCAGTTTTATACTAAAAAAGGGTTAACATGACGCTGTAATTAGGTAAAAATGTCAGTTTAAACACAAATTTTTAAACTAAAAAAGCACAAAAATTCACCACTTATAGTTATCTCAAGTGACTATTACTGTGCTCTCAACTAACTATAACTCGCGCCCGCCATGCACAATATTGTCATCAATTATGTGATTTCAGATGTTGCAGTGATGTTATCAATGATATCATTGAACATGTCATGAGTGATGTAATATGTGAGGTAATTAGTAGTGCATGATGAGGGGCATGAGTTATAGTTACTTTAGAGCACGAGTTATAGTTATTTGAGATCAATATAACTAGTTAATTTCAGTAGGTTTGTTTGTTTAAAACCATATATTTTGTCTGACATTTTCACCTAGCTATAACATTCCTTTAACCTTAGTTTTTTTAGGTCGAGCATTCGAGACCTCTTGTATATACATTAGTATATACTTATTATTATATACTTATATGTGTATGGACTTTGTGGGCTCTGGAGATCAGCCCTAGGACTTGTCTGCTTCCGCTTAGGGACTTTTTTCTTTTCAACTGCCTCTATTTAACTGTCTTAATAGAATCGACCAGCAGAGGTCAGTAAAATACCAGAATTGCTTTCTGCTGAGAGACTTTCTTTTTTAAATTTTTCTGGCAACTGCCTCTATTTAACTTTCTTGATAAAAAACGACCAGCAGAATTCAGTAAAATACCAGAATCACTTTAGCATTCTCTAGATTCCAGTCCATAGAAATTGTCTTCCAGAGCACCCTTAGACAGTAATATTTTTTTCAAATCTTGTATTTTCAGTGATATGACCACTGAAGGCCCTGATTTTATATTAAAAACAGAGCTTTGGACTATACCATTTCCCGCTGAAAGGCAATATTTCTCTCCATGTGTTCCCATACCTGGCGTGTCACGCAGTTTGGTGCTTACTTTCCCTCCATGTTAAAGAACAGTAGATGTTTCAGCACCCAGGCTAATGTGCTGCATAGCTAAATACATATAAGATCCCAAAGGCGAGATCGATTACATTGCAAATGCTTGTTTTACTGATTTCTACATTTTTTTTAATATAAAGAAAAAGGTTTTTAAAATTCCTAACTTTAACATCACTTTAACCTTTGTTTTTTTCAGTGCATTTCAATGTTGTTTTAAACGTGAAGTAAGATGTCCACCTCTGTATGCTGCTTAGGGTTGGGTTGCACAGCACTGTCATGTAACAATATAAACTCTGTAATTTTAAGACAAGATAGACCTACTGCTTTTGTCAAAGAGTAAAACACCAAAATATAGAAAGGAGGTGGAGCATTGGCTTTATCAAGCGGTTAACACATCAATGTACATCAAGCAGGCCTATTGGCTTTGTCAGAAAGTACCACTAACTATAATTAGATGTTAATTTTATAGGTCACACATTGCAATGTTTAATAATAGTGATTGTCACAACATGTTTTCAATAAGGCATTATTTTTTTTTTTAAACATTAACAATGTATTGTATTCTTTTTTCTAACATTTTACAGGCAACAAAATGCAGCCATGGAAACAACCTCAAGTAGTGCCTGCATTCATACAGCTCCAGCTCAAAGTGCCTTAAAACATATTGTAAGCTCTCCTGGGGTCATAGATTCAATGACCTAGGAGACTTACTGTGTGTTTTTAATGCTGCTGGGGGCTGCTGCTCTCCCAGCAGACCTCCACAACACTAAGAATATGCTTTGTGGGGCCCTTTCTAGGGCACCACCAGGATCCCAAAAATATGAGTAAAAATAATTGCAGAGAATTATGCGGTGTTTTATGCCGGTGACGTGAATAACATTTGAGCGGCTCCTGATGCTCATTTATTATTCTCTTTTTCACTTTTTAAATATTCTTTTGGGTGTCCCAGTACCCACACTTTATTAAATTCTATTTTATATGGTAGGGACTGTGTGGAGAGCACCACGGCCCCCACTGCCACTGCTGGCCCCAAGTCCAACACTGCCCCTGCTGGGTACCCACCCATCACCCATACCGGGTGCCAGTGGGAGGCAGGATTTATTTTTAAGGGGGTGCCCACCCGGGGCAAATCATTGGGAGCCAAAGGGGAAGCCTCAATGTCCCTGCAGCCCTTGCCAGCTTTACATCCAGCACCCATCTTGGTGCTGGAGGGAGTCGGCTCTTTCACTTTTCTAACGCTCAGGTGGGAACAGCATTTTTCTGTGCTCCCACCTGGGTGAGAGCAAAGTTGTGTTTCTTGTCTGGGAGAATGTGGCCCCTAGGACACTGGGCACATTGGGCCTTGGGGGAGGGGGTCCCTGGGGCTGGTGACTGACTTGGGGAAGAAACCCCATGCCCCTTCCTTAAATTATTAAAGCTACACCATCCCCAGGGGAGGGGGGCTGAATGTCCCTCCCCTAATTATGTAACTTTAACTCATGCCCTAAGGTAACCAACTCAAAGCCCCGCCATGAACAACATTTTTCTCATCAATAATTTAATTGCAAAAGTTGCAGTGATATTATCAATATTGTCAGTGATATTGTCATAGATGATGTATTGAGTGATGTACTATGAGGGGTAATTAGCAGTGCATAGCAAGGGCACGAATTATAGTTACTTTAGGGCACGAGCTATAGTTATTTGAAATAACTGTACCTATAACTTATGAATTTCCATGGTTTTTGTACTTTAAAATGATATGTTGTTACTGAACATTTCACCTAACTATAGCATTACATCAACCTTTGTTTTTCTCAGTGAATTTCTAGGTGTTTTTTTTAAAACATTTTTTATATTTTATTACCATACATAAAGCCAACCCCCCACTGTGCATGGTCTTTGGCTACAAGATTGTGGAAAAAACTGCCACTTTTTTATATTTTGGTCCCCCCCCCACAGGGCCTAGGTTGGCTGGGTAACCCTACCGTACCCCTTATATTATTATTTTTTTAATCTTCAGGACAGGGGCCTAAGTCGTTGAGTTCTTTAATGGCTGCCTTCAGCCAGGCCCTGTGGCCGACCCCCTGCAGGAGCCTAACCCACGTTGAGGCCCCCCACCCGAGCCTCATTATGCCCCTGGAACCCCATTCCCCTGAGAAAAATTCAATTAAAAAGGGGAGGAGGGCCATGTGGACCCCTCTCCAAGCCTCATTAGGCCCCAGGAACACCATCCCCGGGGCTAAATTCAACAAAATTGGGGAGGGTGTTTCTCTGGCCTGGGACCCCATCCACCGGGCTGTATCTTAAACAAAAGGTGAGGGGGCCATGGGGCCCCCCTCCCCGAGCCTTCATAGGTGCAGGGACCCGAACCCCTGGGATGTATGGTATTTAAATGGGGTGGGGTGCCGCACAGTCCTTCCCTTCCTGAGCCTCATTAGGGCATGGGGACCACATCCCCGTGGCTAAATTCAATTAAAAAAGGGGAAGGGGAGGAACGGGCCCCCCTTACCCAGGCCAAATTCAACAAAAATGGGAAGGGGGCTTTTTGGGTCCTGGGACCCCATCCACCAGCACTGTATCTTATTTAAAAGGGGAGGGTGGCCACGTGGTCCTCCTCCCTGAACCTTCATAGGCCCAGGGGACCCCATCTCAGGGGCACAGGTGAGTGCCCCAATATCCACCCCAGGCACACACAATCAATATGTTGGTGTCTGCATTGGCAGCCACAAGGTCCCAGTGTGCCCCAGCCAGCTTCCCTCATGGTGTGGGAGCTGGCATTGCTCTCGCCCAGAAGGAGCAGCTATCTATGCTTGCTCCCTCTAGGCTGGAGCAATGTGTGTTCTGTTTCCCTTCCCACAGGAGTGCTGGAAGGGAAACAGAACCCAAGTCTGCTCCCAGCCGACGGGTGCAATTTTAAATCTCCCTCCTGGTGGAATCAGACTTGCATGTTTGCTCCCATCTGGAGGGAGATTCAAAAATGCTCCTGCCAAGCGGAAGCAAACATATGTTTCCCTGCCTGAGCTGGTGCGTACAGGGACAGAGAAACTACTCTGTCCTGGAGGTCGCCTCCCCTGGACACAGTAACTGAGCCAATCCGTGGGAGGGGTTGCCCAGGGCCTAATTAGACTCCGGGAGGAGGGCCACATGCTCCCTCCCTTCATTTATTTTCACAGACCCGGGGGATGGGGTTCCCCGGGCCTTTTTAGACTCGGAGAGGAGGGCCATGTGGGGCGTGTTTATTTAAATGCAGCATTTTTTTTAATACATTTTTGGCTCCAGGGGATCCCTACCCTGTCCCCTATGTCTTTTGTGCATTTTTTATGACTCTGGACTGAGTTTCGAGTCCTATGATGGCTGCCACAACTTCCTGATTGATGTGGTGAGAGCCAATCAGATCTCAGCCGTCGATCTGTTTGCTCCTCAGATCCTCCTCGCCATGAAATATACAAAGTTTCTGAGCATTAATTGCTCAAAAACTACTGAATGGATTTACACCAAATCACAAAAAGCACTCTTTCTGGACCAAGATTGAGTTTTCTGCCAAATTAGATGTAAATCCCGTAAGCAGTGGCTGTAATTGTGTCTAAAGTTCCAATGGAAAGATAAATGAGGAAAATGCATTTTGGGAACCCCCCTTTTTCTTTCCCCCACTTAACAGATCACCCCAAAAGTTTCCATTGGCATACTAGTCACAAAGCAGCACCTTTTCTGAAAGTTTTGTGGAGATTGGTCAAATGGCGCCAAAGTTATTAGCAATAAAAAAAGGCATTTCCTATGGAAACACAATCCTAACTATGACTACCCAGTGGCTACCGCAGGTTTAAATAAGTATAACTTTCTGTGTTGAGGGATCCAAGTATATATCCATGAAGAAGGGGGGTAATACTATTTCTTGTGAAACAGTGCCATGTACAGTATCCTATTTTCATAATTCTGTGGTAAATGGTGTTGGAGTCAGCATTGCTTAAACTTACCACTAAGGAATTGAAATAGCGCCAGTCAAAAATGATTTGTGATCTGGCCCCAGATGCCTTGGTTTACCTAGGATATTCCAGTTAATTGAAAAAGATACTGAGGAACAATTTAGTGAGCGGGTGAGGTTGTGAAAATATGTGATATGCCATTGTTTGTAGTGATAATTTCACAGATCTTTGCAGCTTTATAGATAAACACACTTCACAAATTGCATCAGGAACCGCAGTGCATTCCTTATGATTTCCAGATCAGCTAATTCCCGTATATTTTTAAATATCTTTGGCATGGATATCCAGGCTTCTGTAGTTCATTATCAGTGATATTGGTTCTTCGTCCTCTTTTCTGCCCAATGGGGCTCGGGCCTTTAAAGTGAGATTCGCGTTGTGTTTTTTACACAATCCACTTTAATTTGTAACGTACCTAGTTCATACTTGCTTGGTTTTGATCAAACACATTTTTTCGTCCATTTGTTTCGGTAGTGTAATGGCCAATTCGGTTGTGATGGTGACCGTGACCCGTTTATGATGAAAAGAGGATGGGGTGCATGATGAAAAGTTTGACAGCTAATGAGTTTGAGGAGTTTTCCCCGCCTCTTGGGCTGGGAAGTGTCAGGCCAGCTCTCTGGGGCATGTGGTACGCAAGGGAAGCTAGGCAAACCCTGATGACAACTATTGCCTCTGAAACCACTGTCAGCTCTCTGAATTGAAAAGTGTCTCCTTTTAAAGCATTGACTGTCAGGGGACAGCGTGGTTGAATAGTCAAGGATTACTTTTGGACACCAATGTGGGGCAGATCATCGAACTGCAGCAAGCACACATAACGCTTACAATAATTCTAGTGCCCCGGGCAGTGAAATTTATTTAACAAAATAGAAAATGCTTTATCTATAAGAAGAGCGACACCTAGTAACGTATGCAAGCCACCTGCATTAAACATTCCTCTGCTAAGGTGTCACCTTTGCGATCAAGAGAAAATAGGCGTGTGTTCTGCAATGAGACATTCTTATGTGGGAAGGTTTAGCCAGTTCCAATATCTGGTTTCCAACTTAGCACAAGGCAGTCAGTACAGGCTCGCAGAGGTCGGAGAAAACAAACAGATTATTTGGTTGGCTGTAGTCAGTGAGCTATGCGGTTCGGGCGCCAATTAATCTGCTTGGAAGTTCCTTCACCTCCACTGCAATTGCAGCCCTGAGTGGCTGTGGTGGAAGTGTACAAGCTGGAGAGGCACTGATTCTCGGGGGTGTGTCTGTGCCAAGACTGAAGGCCCGGTGGCACAGAGTGTAGAATCGGCGGCTCACAAAAATTGTACATTTTGGAGGATGGCTTAGATGGGGAAGCCTGGACAGAGGATCACGGGGCCCAGTTACACCGCTCAGCGGTAAATAAGAGGATTGGTGTGGTCCTGAACTACTGTGTATAGTCAAGAGCCTTCACACACAGATGGACAACACAAATGGAGGCGATGGTGTCTGGCAGCACTTTGTAATGTTGGATAGCCATGAGTGACAACAAAGAGCCAAGGGAGAAAGACAATGTACAAGACACTATCACCAGTGATCAACATAGCAGGTTGCTCACTCTCTCTGCACACCCCACAGATCACTTGAAGTTATTCTCTTGATCAAACTGGGCAGATGTGGCAAGTCTCCAGTTTTGGCATTCTCTGTGGACCGCAGCTCCTTGCTGACGCACAATAAAGATCTGAACTTGCCTGGTGGTCGCCCGGATCTCTTGGGCTTACAAATTGCTGGCATGGAGACAGGATGGTTAGACATGCTCTATTTTGTGTTTGCTGCTCATTTTTCAACAGAAGCTGCATGTTCAGCTGGATGATCTGGTGGTAGGGAGCCCCTGGCACAGCATAATTCTGTGCATTATGAAATGCAGACAGATAAAGGGTGTCCAGATGCTCACTTTGGGTAATCCTCTACTAAGTGGGGTTTGCTGCCCGCTCCCTTGAGCCAGCACCTCTCTTTAGAGAGGCAGTTTAGGTATTGTCATTTTATGAAGTCCATATTTCTCTTGCCTTGTTTAGGCTTGTTGTCGACGTCAGTTTGTAAGGTTTTTCTACTCTTAACATAGTTTTATTAGACACATGCTTTTTTTTCTTATTCTACTGTCCTTGCTGAATTGTCCTGGGGTTAGACAGGCAGTCATGTTGATGTGTGGATTCATTAGACCAGAAGGGGGCCTTTTTCTGAATATAGTAGACAGATATTGTCTCCTGCTTTCTTATAACTGCATTTCCCGCGCTCCAGGATGCATTTTTCTGGGCATGAGTGGGAACTATGCTGACCTCCTGGGCTGTACCCAGTAATGTGGTCTGCTGGTATTGTACTTCCAGACGCTAGATCTTAGATTGGGACTATCTTGATGCCGACGACCTTTTCCAGTGCTCGCTGAGGTTAGCAACCAGATATAATTGAAGACCCTACTGGAAGTAAGAAATTGTTTGCTTGTCTGCATTGTTTTACGATTTTAAATGCCATGCTCCGAAACCGAGCATGGATGGTTTAGGATCTGCTTACAACTGCGGCTTAGAGGGGGTGAGGTCTGCCAATCTCCATTCCAAAGTATATCAGGTAATTACCCACACGTGAAATTATTCATTTATTTGCTTAGGGTATGCCTGTGTTTTTTAGATACGGAGCCTTTCAACTGTTTGCCGCATTTAGCATGCATAATCCACAGACTATTCTGATTATTCTCACTGCCCGTATTGTTGACCATATTGGAATCGAAAAATCTACTACAACAGTAACATGGGGCTGCAGGTTACAGTTTAATTACTCTTGGTGCTCGTGTCAATGTTGAAAAGAGACTTTTGTTTTTTTCTTTGATCTTATAATGTTTTTAAATGGAACAGAAAATAATAGGTAGATTTCCTGTTCCCCCGAAATAGCCATCGTGAATTTCTGGGTTGTATTGGTGACAAATATTTTTAAACTTTCTCTTTCTGTTCTTGGAGTTCTGGAGGACTATATTCTCATGAGTAGGTCCAATGGACAAATGGCCTTCATCAAGTATCAGCCAGGTCACTATGTGAGGGCTGACATAAAGTACTCCTTGCAGTTCTGATCTTCATAGTCTGTAGTTCGCTGCTGCTCAGGTCTAGATGTAGTGGGCTGTTTGAGAAGTAGTGTCACCAGCCTCAGGCAAATTGGGCTTGTCTGAATGCTGGAAACATCTCAAGTGTATGTGTTGGCACTGGAGCACACTTGGAGGAAGATAGAAGCAGGTCTCTGATGATAGCCTTGGTGAACAAAGGTGGCAGCCATGTACAGTCTTCTGAAATTCTCTCAATGGACGTTGTGATGTCGTTGTAGCCTTCGTTTATCACTTTGCTGAAGAGGTAGAAGTTGAGAGTCAATCTTTTCTCATTGATGACTATGGAAGTCACAATTGGAACTTAGACTCCGGGGTTATCCTGGAATCTAGCCAAGCATCAGTTGCATGAATGAAAAGGATGGGCCTGAATCACTGGCAATGGTGGTGGTCAGTAATGGGGAAGACTCTGGCAACATGTTGTTGCTATGATGTTTTTAAATCTTTTCCTTACTCTCAGGCCCTAATTATGAATTGCCAAGATTTAGATGCTGGGATATATTGGAGGGCCTAGACTCTCTGATTCTGGCTAGTATCCCTGCACCGTCATCCAGGCACTATGAGTGTTTACCCCAGGAAGTGGGAATAACAATGCAGAACCTGGAATTATGGGTGAATATCCTTTCCCTGAATTTTAATCTGAGGAGGTGGTGACTAGTGGAGGGGGAGGGAGGGTGTCCATGGTCAAGCCAGGCTGTCACCTAGATTAGGTGCGCATTGACTGCTTTCCAGTGGTGCTAGAGAGGTTGGTTCCGGAGCCGGGGTCTGCCTGTGCCCACCGGCATGACAACATGTAGTGTGGTGGAGGGATATCGGTCCTTGAGATCATGCTCTGGTTCTTTAGTAAATCCAGATCTAAGTAGGATTTATTGTAGGATTAATACTCCAGCAACAGCAGCAGTAGCATCCACCAACCAGTCAGAACAACAGCTGATTACAAGATGAAGCTGTCACTACATTCCACAACACATCATATAATTCCAATTCTATTTTAGTTAGATAAGGAATCCCTAACAGGTGAAACTGAGGACACATAAAGATATGACAACCCCAATACACAATACAACAGCTACACTCGTAATGAGGGCCTTAATGCTCGTTCTGCTGGGGTAGAGGATGGCCTGGCCTTCCTTATCCATTGGACTGCGCCATTGTGACCATCTACAGCCTTTGTCCAAAGGCGTTCAACTCAGTCATTGCTGTGCCACTTCTGGGCTCTATGGTGAAACCTCTTTACCAGGCCATGCGAACTGGGCACCACTGACACTTTAGATATCAAATATCATCTGTGTCAACCAAAGCATCTTTTTCCTTTGCTGTATGGAAAACAGCAGATATCGGAAAGCACACATTGATTCAAACTCCTTCTTCATGCACACGGATAGCGAGTTGTAGTTTCACGACTAATACAGTTCAGTCACCCGACCTTCTGTCTAATACAGCGACCAGCACACGAAAGAATTACAACTTTAGAAATGCACAGCCGGGGACCTGCAAAGCCCAGCGAAGCACTCAAAGAGATTGCTTTTATGAAAAAGTAGTATGCCGTGCCCGCCTCCAAAAATAAATCTTCAGGCTGGAAGCACACTCTATACCCTCTGATGTCTCTTCATTATAAATCGTGCAGACTTGGGTAGCATTAAGCCAGTGTCACTGTAATGCAAAAATCCCTGTAGGTCATAGTTTTGTGTTGAGGTTTGGGAAGTTCATCGTAGTTTTGTTTTCTAATGCAATAAGAAAGCGCTGTTAGAAGGGACATTCATAGCCCAATATATTCTAACAGGTGCTTCAAATCATAAAGTCACTTCAGAGATGCAATGGCAATTTCTTGTGTTTGATGAAGTGCTATTGTTTGGGGATTAAAATAAGAAATATATTGCAACGTAGCCCAGTTTGAAATATATCTGTACAGCTTTGAGAAAAAGTAAACACCAAATCCTCGGGCTATTTTAGAATATTTTTCAAACTTTTTCACATTATTTTTTCATAACGTGCAAATGCAGATTTTGCACCCACGAAAACAGAGGATGGACAGGCCTTTGGAGAAGCACAGCAAGTTCGTCGCACGGTACTCTTCAAACGAGCGACCTGATAAGAAATCAACTGCAGCGTACCTCATACATTCGCAACACACTGATTTTATTCTCTCAAATAAAATTAGCAAATAGGAATACGGTTTAATTAAAAAAAACACAAAAATGTTGAATGAATATGTATACTTTTTTATTTTAAGCACGGAAGAGGTTGATGCAGCTTGTAAAGCACACAAGAACCAGGCACATAATTTTCCAAACTGAAATTCAAGAGGATAAACTCATTGGACTAGATTCACAAATTTGTTGCAAGGGGTAGGTGTGACTTGCTCTTGTAGAACCCCAGACTTACTTCTCAATTCAAGAAGTAAGCCAGAAGTACCACAAGAGTCCGTTACAGCAAAATCTTTGTGATTCAAGTTCATTAACATTAAATGTCAGCAGCGTTTACCTTCCAACTCTTATGGTATTGGTTGTGCAGTAGATGTACTAAGGCAAAGTATTATTATTTTTTAAAATATTTAAGTATTAAGTGATATTAGAACATTGTAATGTTGAGAGCTCTATCAAAGACAATGGAGCAGCAGCAGCCTATGAAAGCTGGTATAGGCCGCTGCTCTCAACATTTCAATGTCTTAATCCACAGCCTCTGCCTCTCTCTTTCCCCTGTCTCCAGAATACATGGAGGAGGCAGGGCATGTGCAGCAGGGCACGCAGTGTCACTGGATCCTAAGAAGGAAGGAGGAGGGAATTCTGTTCAGGTCATGTCTCCCTCAGCTCTTACAAATGATGACAGCTTGGCAGAGCCTGAGGAGTGTTGACCACTTTGACAGCTCTTGCTGTGTGCGGACCCTAGCAATGGCCAGGTACTCACACCAAGAGCTGTGAAAGGCTCTAAAGTCTCGGAGGCATTGTAAATCCCCTGCGTCTCCCAGGAGGCTACTTTTTCAATTAGAATATTCCGCTGTCTTAGGGCAAAATGCACTATTAGCCTTATAGCCCCCTGTAAATGGCTATACCAGCCATTAAAAGCCTGCTCCCTTGTTATAGGCCCTCTCCTTCGGTTCAGGCCTATGAGGACCAGCAAATGCTAAAACGAATTTCCTCATTTTGAAAACAAAAACGCAATTAGTTGAAAAGTGCTAAAATCTATGCAAAATAATATACATTTAATAAATGCAAATTTGTGGTGGGTAGTCATATTTAGTCGTTGTAAGCATATAAGTTAAACAACATAATGTTTTGATTTAAGTTATCTTTACTGCTGATGCCATATTAACAGCCGTTAGACCTGACAGCCTTGAGGTGGTCTTCCCCCCAACTTTGTGCCTTCCTCATCCACTTTTCTGACATTATTTGTGATGGCACTAGGACTCTGCGCACTTTACTACTGCTATCCAGTGCTAAAGTGCTTTTGCTCTCTCCCCTAAACATGGTAATATTTGTTCATCTCCAATTGGCATACTCAATTTATTTATAAGTCCCTAGTAAAGTGATAATATATGTACGTAGGGTCTGTAACTAAAAATCTAATAGTGGGCCTGCAGCACTGATTGTGCCACCCACTTAAGTAGCCCTTTAACCATGTCTCAGGCCTGCCATTGGAGAGCCTGTGTGTGCAGTTTACACTGCCATGTCAACCTGGCAAAATAAACCTTTTGTCAGGCCCAAACCTTCTCTTTTTATACATATAAATCATCCCTAAGGTATGCCCTCAACAACCCAGAAGGCAGGGTGCACTGTATTTAAAAGGCAGGACATGTACTTTTAACTTTGCATGTCCTGGTAGTGAAAAACCCTCAAATTCCTTTTTCACTACTGCAAGGCCTCCCTCTCCCATAGGATAACATTACCTTATTACATTTTAGAAGTATAATGTCCAAATGGGAAGAGATAACTCTTCAAGTCTGGTGTCCCTGGAATCCCAATTTAAAATCCAAATTTATGGTGGTCGGATTTTAAATTTCAATTCTGAAAATGACACTTTTAGAAAGTTGGCATTTTCTTGCTTTAGCCATTTGGTGCCTGCCGCCTGTCTCTCGTCACATGACTGGGTGTAGTTAGCAGTTGGGCTTTGTGTATTCCTCTTAGACAGCCACACACAATGGGGAGCTTCGGTGTGATTGGATGGGCCATCACTGGCAGGATAGGAGGGAGGAGGTGGGCATAGACACACTTACACCTGAATAGGCTGTGTCTTATCCACATACAAAGGGCTGCATGCCCCCTGCAGTGAGTCTGGAGTCAGGGCAGGAAGGGAGGACATCTGTGCACTTCAAATCATGTCTTTGAAGTCTCCCCCCATTTCAAAGGCATTGCTGGGTATACGTTCAGGACCTCCAACACCACAACTTCAGTGCCCTTCTGGACCTGTGGATACTCTGCCAGAAAGAAGGACTGCTGTTCTATTGAAGGACTGCCACTCTGCTGGGATGCACTCTGCTGGACTCCTGCTTTGTTATGCTGATTTGCTACCAGCTGCCCTATTGGTTGGATGAGAAGGACTGGACCTCCATCACTTGACCCCAGAACCCAGAATGACTCCAAGGGCTAGTAGACTGCCCTCCTCATCTGAAGCCTCAGGGACAAAACACGCTTCCAACTCCTGCACGTAGATTCTGCCATTTGTGAGTCTACCCTGCCAAGTGGTGCCACCCCAGTCATGGACCCTTGGAAGTGGGCTTAAGGTGCTTGTCAGCAGAACCTATGCATCTTCTCTGCTGAGCGGCGTATCCCCGAGCAGAACTGATGCATCTCTTTGGCACATCCCCAAGCAGAACTGACACATTGCAGTTGCTGCATGAATTGGACCCATCACAATAGACTTGCATCTCTGCCGCTTCCCACTTCTTGGGACTGACGCATCACCTTTGGAACCGCCGCCTGAGCAATGCTTCTCCTGGAACAAGCTCCTTGCATCTCTCATTGACGGCAGCCTCGATGATGATGCCAAAACTCAGCATCGCAGCTTCGCCAATCATCAGGGATTTCTGTAGTTTACCTGTTTTCATCTGCCAAACTCCTGAGTTACAGTGGTGCACTTCCACCTGTTAGAGTGGACCACTTTTAACCGCCATTTTTGTTGGCACTCTATTTGTCCTCATTAAGAGGAGACTACACTTTAATATTTAAGGCCGATGCAGGTGCGGATGCCATTACTCAAGAAGGCATCTATGGACCCCTCAATTTTAAACAATTACAGGCCATGCCTCTTCTCCTCAATCCTATAAAAAATCCTGGAACGTTATGTGAGAAAAAGCATATCTCAGTATCTTGAAGTCAACCAGATCTTAGAGGAGGAGCAATTTGGGTTTCGCCCAGGTCATGGGACTGAAACAGCTCTGCTTACTGTAATGGACGAACTTAGAATGCGCATAGATAATGGTCATTCAGTGGTATTGATTCTACTGGAACTATCTGCCGCATTCAATACTGTTAATCATAATACCCTTCTGACCAATCTATCCTCAATCGGTATCAAGGGCTCAGTGATGAAGTGGCTGCAGTCATATTTGTCGGACAGACAACGGGCAGTGTCTCTCCCTCCTTTCTGCTCCGAGTTTAGGACTGTTAAACATGGTGTTCCGCAAAGGTCATCAATTAGTTTTATACTTTTTAATATCTACTTGAGCCCTTTGGTTTCACTTATTAAATCTGACAAGAACATCTTGGTAAACTATGCTGATGATACTCAGCTGATCTTGTCACTAGAAGGAGACCCATTAGTACCACCATACAATTTCAATAACTGTATGCACAACATCACCAACTGGCTTAAAATGAATTCTTTAAAGTTTAGCGGAGATAAAACAGAGCCTATGTGCTGTCTGGCGACTAAGATTCCAGCCTTGCTTCCATCTGACTTTTGGCCAGTGCTCTCGAATAACACCCCCTTATTTATGGAGGCCGTCAGAAATTTGGGAGTCATTTTTTACAAGAGGCTTAGCTTGGAGTCCCATGTCAATAAGACAGCAGGGACCTGCTTTGCTCTAATTAAAGCACTGCACAAGATTCTCCCTCTACTTCCCAACTCTTCTAGAGCACTGGTAGTCTGCAGTGTTATTTTAAGTTGTTTAGATTACTGCAATGCCCTGTTGTGAGGGGCTCCAAACTACCTGCTCAGACGGCTTCAGAGGGTTCAAGCTGTGGTGGCCAGACTGGCCTCTAACAGGCCAAGAAGGACATCAGTCTCATTGGCAATGACAGACTTACACTGGCAACGACTAAAACAAAGAATAATGTTTAAGTCCTATGCATTGTTTTTAAATCCCTGCATGGTTTCGGTCCGGCCCCTCTGCGGAAGAGACTAAAATGGTATGTTCCTTGGAGGAGTCTACACTCTGCTTCTGCTAACCTGGCCTGTGTGACCAGAGACAGAAAATTTAGACAGGAGGTCGGGCCTTTATGACTGGGACAGCCTGACTTTGGAATCAACTCCCGGACACCCTGAATTTCCACCGATTTACTGCATTTCAAAAAGGGTCTTAAAACATGGCATTTTCCTGGCAACATTTGATGCTGGTTTGCATAGTTGAAAATGTTGCCACTCTGTATGAAACTTGTTTCTTTTTCCCTAGGAGGTACAACAGTGCCAGGATACCTGTTAGGTGATAGTTGCACTTTAGAAATGCAATAATAAATAAATAAATAAATCGGAATCAGCACATCACCTCAGCTGTGCCTTGCATCCTCAACACCAGACTTCACATCGCAAGCCCCGTCGACAGGATACTTGACGTTGACACAACAGAGACTCACTGCCTCACGCAACCAACACATCGGCTCTGCTGCGCTATGCACCTTTGACACAGATTCACGCAATGCTCCACAAGCAGGATTTAAGGTACTCTGTTCAGCAGGCCTAACTAGGTCCCTGTAGCCAGTCTGTGCTCCATCGCGGTCGGCCTGAACTTGTGACTTTGTCGCAGTCCAGAGCAACCAGATATCCCCTATAGCACTTTGTACTTTTTGGCACTATGGGGCTCATTAGGATGGCGGACGGAGGCACATCCGTGGTGCTGGCGGTGACGGAAAATTTCCTTTTCTGCACTCCAGCGGCGGTCCTTGCGTCCACCATATTACGATGGGCAAACATAGCCCATTTTCCGTCCGCTGCGGAGTTACGTGAACCGCCAGTAATTTCCGTCCGCAACCACGGCGGAGGGAGCCAATAGAGAAACACCGCCGTGTGGAATGACGTCCCGCCCGCCATACAAATCACGATACCGCAAGCAGCCCATCACACCGCAGCGGAGAATCCAGCCACCCGGAGAATACGGAAGCACTACAGCGGAGAGCGAAACTCAACTCCCGGTCCCCTCCACACGGTCCTGACCGCTATGGATCCAGCTCTTCAAGCCCTTCCGCTGCTGTACCTCATCCACTACCAGCAAATAAGACACCGCCGCGGACAACGCCGCAGGTACGCAAAAACACAACCCTGCATACAACCACAACACACAACTCCTGTGCTGACATACGGTTCCTGTCCACATCAGACACTCTGGTGGGGACAGGAACATATCCCCCAGTGTACTCACACATGTCCTACCTGATAGAAACCCACACCTCCGCATCGGGGTCACCCATCAACCGCGAAATCACTGCAATGTCCCGGGAAAGTCACCGCAGCGGTGAAGATGCGGGAAAATCTGCACACAATGTAGTAGGCAGGGCCTGCGCCAGGCATGGGCAGTCCACCCAGATTCACTGGGCTCCACCCTCACCCTTCCCACAGTACACATCACTCACCCATTTCGGCACATGCTGTGTGCCCCTCCTGTGCCCCCCCTGCACAATTAATCAGCCAGGTGTAACCAAACCTCGCACCTCACACATCAAATGACAAGGGAGATTGACTGAGAAGGTAGGGGTGAAGAGGAACACCCTGCACAGAAGCTCAGGGGCTGGACAACTCTCCTCCTCACACCTACCTTCCACTCATGTGAATCAAACTGAGTATAATTCCAAAATGAAGACTCACACTGCATATGAACATCCACTGAACTGTTCACACTGCCTGTCAAGTCCCTCAGAAAGACCACACACTGACACTCTGCCACATACTCATACCATAGGTCAGCAGCAATGGAGGACAATAAATGGGCTAGCCAAAAGTGAAGTGGACAGTGCTGGAAAGCCATGGAGCAAGCCACATAGCATGTGTACATCACATGCAAGAGGAGGAACATATCACACCACCCTTAGGCCCTCACATCAGACATGGGTGGCACAGTGAGTGAAATTAAACCAAAGTGACCTCTGTGCAACAACTCAGGGATACATAAAGGCAAGCCATGAATAGGCACAGGAATGATAGGAAGTGTCAGAAGTCATACAGTGACCAGCCACACATCTGTGTCAAATCACTTGCCTTGTGTATGTCATCAGCGCAACACGCATGGCTCATTGTCACACTCCCTGACTGTCAAACACAAGTAGGACCTTTAAACAGGAACAGGAGTGGGAGCACACCGCTTCACCCCCCAGCAAGGTTTGCCCCTGTTCCTGTTTAAAAGTACTCCCGTGAGTCATTGAGCTGACGAGCTCGTGGAAGAAGCACCCGCGCGCCAGTGAGAGGTACTTGACCTGATGCAATGTTTGGCAGCCTACTCAGCAAACCCTAAATTTGAAGCCTGTAATCTCTACTGATGACGGTTAAAGAACCAGAAACACGTGTCTAGAGATCAGCACTATCTGCGCCAACTCTGGCAAAACACTCGGAAAACTTTAGCAAAGCAAGCAACATGAGACTGCATTTACCAGAATGCCAGGGGCGAACCTTGCTGGGGGTGAAGCGGTGTGCTCCCACCCCTGTTCCTGTTTAAAAGTACTCCCGTGAGTCATTGAGCTGACGAGCTCGTGGAAGAAGCACCCGCGCGCCAGTGAGAGGTACTTGACCTGATGCAATGTTTGGCAGCCTACTCAGCAAACCCCAAATTTGAAGCCTGTAATCTCTACTGATGACGGTTAAAGAACCAGAAACATGTGTCTAGAGATCAGCACTATCTGCACCAACTCTGGCGAAACACTCGGAAAACTTTAGCAAAGCAAGCACATGAGACTGCATTTACCAGAATGCCAGGGGCGAACCTTGCTGGGGGGTGAAGCGGTGAGCTCCCACCCCTGTTCCTGTTTAAAAGTACTCCCGTGAGTCATTGAGCTGACGAGCTCGTGGAAGAAGCACCCGCGCGCCAGTGAGAGGTACTTGACCTGATGCAATGTTTGGCAGGCTACTCAGCAAACCCCACATTTGAAGCCTGTAATCTCTACTGATGACGCTTAAAGAACCAGAAACACGTGTCTAGAGATCAGCACTATCTGCGCCAATTCTGGCGAAACACTCGCAAAACTTTAGCAAAGAAAGCAACATGAGACTGCATTTACCAGACTGCCAGGGGCGAACCTTGCTGTGGGGTGAAGCGGTGTGCTCCCACCCCTGTTCCTGTTTAAAAGTACTCCTGTGAGTCATTGAGCTGACGAGCTCGTGGAAGAAGCACCCGCGCGCCAGTGAGAGGTACTTGACCTGATGCAATGTTTGGCAGCCTACTCAGCAAACCCCAAATTTGAAGCCTGTAATCTCTACTGATGACGGTTAAAGAACCAGAAACATGTGTCTAGAGATCAGCACTATCTGCGCCAACTCTGGCGAAACACTCGGAAAACTTTAGCAAAGCAAGCAACATGAGACTGCATTTACCAGAATGCCAGGGGCAAACCTTGCTGGGGGGTGAAGCGGTGTGCTCCCACCCCTGTTCCTGTTTAAAAGTACTCCCTTGAGTCATTGAGCTGACGAGCTCTTGGAAGAAGCACCCGCGCACCAGTGAGAGGTACTTGACCTGATGCAATGTTTGGCAGCCTACTCAGCAAACCCCAAATTTGAAGCCTGTAATCTCTACTGATGACGGTTAAAGAACCAGAAACACGTGTCTAGAGATCCGCACTATCTGCGCCAACTCTGGCGAAACACTCAGAAAACTTTAGCAAAGCAAGCAACATGAGACTGCATTTACAAGAATGCCAGGGCGAACCTTGCTGGGGGTGAAGCGGTGTGCTCCCATCCCTGTTCCTGTTTAAAAGTACTCCCGTGAGTCATTGAGCTGACGAGCCTCGTGGAAGAAGCACCCGCGCGCCAGTGAGAGGTACTTGACCTGATGCAATGTTTGGCAGCCTACTCAGCAAACCCCAAATTTGAAGCCTGTAATCTCTACTGATGACAGTTAAAGAACCAGAAACACGTGTCTAGAGATCAGCACTATCTGCGCCAACTCTGGCGAAACACTCGGAAAACTTTAGCAAAGCAAGCAACATGAGACTGCATTTACCAGAATGACAGGGGCGAACCTTGCTGGGGGGTGAAGCGGTGTGCTCCCACCCCTGTTCCTGTTTAAAAGTACTCCTGTGAGTCATTGAGCTGACGAGCTCGTGGAAGAAGCACCCGCGTACCAGTGAGAGGTACTTGACCAGATGCAATGTTTGGCAGCCTACTCAGCAATCCCCAAATTTAAAGCCTGTAATCTCTACTGATGACGGTTAAAGAACCAGAAACACGTGTCTAGAGATGAGCACTATCTGCGCCAACTCTGGCGAAACTCTCGGAAAACTTTAGCATAGCAAGCAACATGAGACTGCATTTACCAGAACGCCAGGGACGAACCTTGCTGGGGGGTGAAGCGGTGTGCTCCCACCCCTGTTCCTATTTAAAAGTACTCCCGTGAGTCATTGAGCTGACGAGCTCGTGGAAGAAGCACCCGCGCGCCAGTGAGAGGTACTTGACCTGATGCAATGTTTGGCAGCCTACTCAGCAAACCCCAAATTTGAAGCCTGTAATCTCTACTGATGATGGTTAAAGAACCAGAAACACGTGTCTAGAGATAAGCACTATCTGCGCCAACTCTGGCGAAACACTCGGAAACCTTTAGCAAAGCAAGCAACATGAGACTGCATTTACAAGAATGCCAGGGACGAACCTTGCTGGGGGGTGAAGCGGTGTACTCCCACCCCTGTTTCTGTTTAAAAGTACTCCCGTGAGTCATTGAGCTGACGAGCTCGTGGAAGAAGCACCCGCACGCCAGTGAGAGGTACTTGACCTGATGCAATGTTTGGCAGCCTACTCAGGAAACCCCAAATTTGAAGCCTTTAATCTCTACTGATGATGGTTAAAGAACCAGAAACACGTGTCTAGAGATCAGCACTATCTGCGCCAACTCTGGCGAAACACTCGGAAAACTTTAGCAAAGCAAGCAACATGAGACTGCATTTACCAGAATGCCAGGGGCGAACCTTGCTGGGGGGTGAAGCGGTGCGCTCCCACCCCTGTTCCTGTTTAAAAGTACTCCCGTGAGTCATTGAGCTGACGAGCTCGTGGAAGAAGCACCCGCGCGCCAGTGAGAGGTACATGACCTGATGCAATGTTTGGCAGCCTACTCAGCAAACCCCAAATTTGAAGCCTGTAATCTCTACTGATGACGGTTAAAGAACCAGAAACACGTGTCTAGAGATCAGCACTATCTGCGCCAACTCTGGCGAAACACTCTGAAAACTTTAGCAAAGCAAGCAACATGAGACTGCATTTACCAGAATGCCAGGGGCGAACCTTGCTGGGGGGTGAAGCGGTGTGCTCCCACCCCTGTTCCTGTTTAAAAGTACTCCTGTGAGTCATTGAGCTGACAAACTCGTGGAAGAAGCACCTGCGCGCCAGTGAGAGGTACTTGACCTGATGCAATGTTTGGCAGCCTACTCAGCAAACCCCAAATTTGAAGCCTGTAAATCTCTACTGATGACGGTTAAAGAACTAGAAACACGTGTCTAGAGATCAGCACTATCTGCGCCAACTCTGGCGAAACACTCGGAAAACTTTAGCAAAGCAAGCAACATGAGACTGCATTTACCAGAATGCCAGGGGCGAACCTTGCTGGGGGTGAAGCGGTGTGCTCCCACCCCTGTTCCTGTTTAAAAGTACTCCGTGAGTCATTGAGCTGACGAGCTCGTGGAAGAAGCACCCGCGCGCCAGTGAGAGGTACTTGACCTGATGCAATGTTTGGCAGCCTACTCAGCAAACCCCAAATTTGAAGCCTGTAATCTCTGCTGATGACGGTTAAAAAACCAGAAACACGTGTCTAGAGATCAGCACTATCTGCGCCAACTCTGGCGAAACACTCGGAAAACTTTAGCAAAGCAAGCAACATGAGACTGCATTTACCAGAATGCCAGGGGCGAACCTTGCTGGGGGTGAAGCGGTGTGCTCCCACCCCTGTTCCTGTTTAAAAGTACTCCCGTGAGTCATTGAGCTGACGAGCTCATGGAAGAAGCACCCGCGCGCCAGTGAGAGGTACTTGACCTGATGCAATGTTTGGCAGCCTACTCAGCAAACCCCAAATTTGAAGCCTGTAATCTCTACTGATGACGGTTAAAGAACCAGAAACACGTGTCTAGAGATCAGCACTATCTGCGCCAACTCTGGCGAAAACACTCGGAAAACTTTAGCAAAGCAAGCAACATGAGACTGCATTTACCAGAATGCCAGGGGCGAACCTTGCTGGGGGGTGAATCGGTGTGCTCCCACCCCTGTTCCTGTTCACAAGTAGGACCTTCACACATGCCCCTCACCTACCCACCTCACACCTGCAACACTCAACACCTGTGTGAAACACACATAATGGTGCAAATGATGTCCTGTGAGTTCACTGACAACCAATCACACTCCCTGTGGTGCATCCCCAAATATCAGACTCACACTCAGGGATGCCTGAGCCAATGCTGACACAAAACCAATAGCCAAACACAAATCTCACAAATAACATCCACAGAATTCCAACAAGCCCAGCCATGTGCAGCCAAACAGTGGAAAGGCAATGTGACCCTAGACAGAACAGGAATACACAACATTGTCACTCTGGACAAATGCACAGACACCATATCCGAACACAAACAAGAATTGCCTCCTCAAAAAACAATCATGAACAATAACTGGGATCAAGGGGACATATCAGCTAACACACACATACACACCACACCAGTCATCAAGTGAACATGGTGTCATAGTGTACCACAAGCATGCACATGCACAATCCTGACAAGTGACAGGCTCAAAATAGGAGGACAAACCACTAGTGTGCACTCAAAACAAGTTCATGAACATGAATCCACATTGCTGCATGTGACATACAGACAAGAAATGCACACTACACATGCACCACACATATGAATGTATCACAATGCACAAACTACTCACACACAATGTCATGCAAATAGATCAACACACACATTTCACCTGTCAGCAGAAAGAGCCAACACAGGCCAAACGCTGCATACATCCACAAGAACAACACAACAGAGGCACATACCAATCCATCACATAGCAAACTCAGCTCGACATCAGGGGGATATACACCAAGCAAGTACAAGGCAACATACACTGAAGCACTGCATGCACACACAGCAGTGTGTGCACAACTACAAATCCAGTAGCACGCATATCTGAGTGCCACACCATGAACTCCCACAACACAAATCATTACAGCACAAACATAACATCACACTCAGGAATGGTAGCAGTACCTCAGCAAACACACATACACCTTAGCCTTCACCCACAGATGCACATCTCATGGAAACTCAGATGCAAACAACATGACATGACATGATGCTCAAACACATGCACTGCACATGAGCAACCATGACTGCAAACCAGTAGAAGAAAATATCCTACAACTAATTGGGAAACTGTCCTGAGTGGCACATTGGTCCTGTACACAGATCATCCTCACACAGCATATTGTCACACTATGAAGTGCTGGGGAGGCTCACACACTGGCAAGGCATGGGGTGGAAGACATGAGATTGAAGTGGTGTGTACTTCAGTAGTGGACAGGTGAGGAGTGTACAGTCTACAAACACATAGAGGAGTAACTCACAATGTGTAGGCATCAGAAGCACATATAGGGGATGGTATGACTCCACATACCACATACCATACTGGAGCCAAAAATGGGTCAAGTGACAGCAATGCATGAGAAAACTCACAAATAATGTCAGTGTGGCTGAGCAGGTCTGCACAGTGAGCACAAACAGAAACAAGACACATGGCTGATCAACAAAACACAACAGAGACTTGGCAGTGACACACTCTGCATACTCACAACTGGCAGCGACAACAAGTAGGTGTCCCCCAGGAGTGCAAGGACACACCAACACACTGCACAGTGCCCAACCTACAACTCCTACATGTGCCCACAATCTGAAGCACATGGCTGACAATTTAAACAAACAGGCACTCATTACCTGGATCATACATGTGTGCAGTTGGCATTGCAGGGGCACACACACATCAACACTACTGACAATGACAGCCCATTCACTGTATGACTACTCAAGTTCACATATTCAAATGTACCCATGTGACTATGAAGACAGGCCTACACAAGATGACCACACATCAACACTGCTGTTCACACATCAAGAAAGATCACACAGATATGATGGACCCTGGCCACCCCGCAAGTAATCCTGTGGATAGAATTCACCTCCGTTGTGGTATTGCATCATAACATGACATGTGTAAAATTTAGCAAACCAGACCATAGAATGATTAGGATAACAGTAGATCATCACAAACAACCATCATTGCACCCTCAAGCCTCAGAGTCAACAAGAACAAAAGTGCCTGTCACCTCTGGCAAACTCTGAAAAAGTAAAACAAGCAATTGGCAATGTTAAAAGTGGCATACAGAGCATGTGTCACATGCAACCATACCCATACATAAAACATTTTATTTAGCAAGGACAAAGCAGACAACAGGAGTAACTTTATTACATAAGACCCAGATAGCCATCAAAAGTACAAAACAGCAAGGCCATTGGCCAGTACAAATTCAAAGTATGTACATGTGTGCATGAGAAACTGCACAGGGAATGGGCATCCAAAGTGACAAACAGCAAGGCCATTGGCCAGAACAAATTCAATGTATGTACATGTGTGCATGAGAAACTGCACGGGGAATGGGCATCCAAAGTGACAAACAGCACGGCCATTGGCCAGTCCATAGTTCCGGTGTGCACATGTGTGCATGAGAAACTGCACAGGGAATGGGCATCCAAAGTGACAAACAGCACGGCCATTGGGCAGTCCATAGTTCCGGTGTGCACATGTGTGCATGAGAAACTGCACAGGGAATGGGTAACACCGCCCACTGCTATGGTAATCACCCCAGCTCCGGGGATACAAATGGGCAGTCCAGGCACCGCTGTGGGAGAGATGGGTTTGGGAGGGGGACTTTGCCTCAGATTTGCCTGTCAGTTGAACAGGGAGGTGGCTGATTGTCGGGGCCAGTTGGAGGACTGGACCTGGGAGAGAGACCAGCTGAGGTAGAGGCATCAGTGGCTGTGGGAGCCTGAGGGCTGCTTGGACCGGGTGGCGTGGTGGCACGGGGAGGCGGAGACATGCTGCTGTGAGACACAGTGTATGAGGGTGAATGTTGAGGGCTGGGTCTCAACTTCTTGGGGATTCGATAGCCAACAATTGTCTTGGCAGGAGTGGGAAGTGGGGTGGGCACAACAGCCTCACTCTCTACCAAAGGTGTATCAGGTGCAGGTGGCTCTCCCTGTGGGGGTTTTCTGGATCTGTTGGTAAGCTTGGGGTGTCCTTGCCTTTTCCCCTCCATCCCCTGTTGTCCAGGTAAACCCCCACTTTGCTCTCCTGTCCCAGCTTCACAGGGTGTGGGTGGGAGTTGATGTTGTGGGTGAATCTGCCTTAGAGAGGTGTTTGTGCTGAGTCTTTGCAGGCACCAGGTTCACAGCAGACAGGGCAACTGTTTGTTTGTCTTTGGGAGCAGGTGTGGGGATGGGAGTGCCCTTGGATGGGGGTGATTTGGATGAATGTGAGCTTGAGGCCTGCTTCTTGGCCTGATGTGGCACGTGAAGGGCTTTTGCCTTTGCGCTCCTGTGTGCCTTTTTTGTGTTTTGGGGATGGTGTCTGTGCTCTGGGCCGCTTGGAGTGCTGCTGTTGTGTGCTGCGTGTGGAGGACTTTGCGCCTGATGGCTGTGGCATGTGGGCACTCTTGTCAGGTGGTGCCACTGGCAGGGTGGTTGCTGAAGGGACTGGAGCTGGACTGGGAGCCTGTGACAGCTGAATGGCTGCCGTCACTGTGGAGGACAAAGACTGGACAGTTCTGTGTAGCCCACCCACGTCAGAATGAATGCCCTCCATGAAGGCAACTACCTGTGCCAACTTCTTGTCATGATCCTGGAAGGCATTCAGGAGAGCAGCCTGACCCACACACAGCTGGCGCAAAAGGTCCACCGCCTCCACACTAAGGGCAGCAGGGGAGACAGGGGCAGGGGCAGCGGTGCCTGGGGGGAAGGACACTCTACCCTTCCTAGGGCTGCAGGCACGGCCAGCACTAGTGGTAGCAGCCTGGAGGGTGGGCACTGGATGATGTGTGGTGGAAGAAGAGGCAGATTTCGAACTCCCTGTGCCCACCAACATCGAGGAGTCACCGCTGGAGTCAGATGATGTGGAGGTTGGTGTTTCTGGATGTGATTCTTCCAGGGCACTCCTGTCCCCCTCCGAGGCGCTGGTCACATCAGTGTCAGTGAGCTCATGTGTAGCAGTCGTGCCAGAAGCTTCACCACTGGTGTATGTCCCCTGTCCTTCCGTGCCCTCAGTAGATGCTGCAATAGACAGAGACGTAGGTTCAGTATAGTGCCATACTCACAAACATCATATGCAAGCAAAGCACAAAACTAAAAAATGATACCCCCATGTTGCCCACCACCCTGTGCAGTCTGCATGTGCAACCTTTATGCAATCCTCAGAAGATGCATGGAAACATGCATAGTTGACATTAATGACCCATGTGACGTTGACACAGCCAAATAGCTGGCCCGTGCCTCCTTGTAACCTAACATACTAATCTCTGTAAGCATACCTACGTGCCTGTAGGTGAGATAGATATACATCTCAACATGTTGTCTCTGTCACATATAGAGTCACTTTAAGGGAACAACACAGATACTGACTCCCAAATGTCCTTTTGCAATGCCCATGAGCTACTGATATCCACCATGTTGTGCTTTGAAGCACAACAACAGTTGCACATTGGTGTCAGATGTGTAGTTCTCACAATTTCCAAGTTAAGCACTGCACACATCTACGAAAGCACACTAAGATGATGCACACTGCTGTTCACTGCCCGGTGATGTCTATGACACCCATAATGCAGCAGATGTCAGAAGGCCACATCTCATCTTGCAATGTCAAGGGCCATTGTATTAAACACATGAGAAAGTACATGTAGCGAAAATGCATGACAGCTGCACTCAACACAGAGGCCACTTACAAGCCATTGCATCACACTAGAAACATCACTGAGCTCTGCACTGGCTCAGGGTTGGGATACATGCAGTCACTCACACCCAAAGTCACCATTCGCAGAATACTCACCCCCAACTTGCTGCTGATGGGCCCTCAAACGTCCATCCAGCTCTGGCTGTGTCACTGCCAAGATGCAGGCCATTAGTGGTGTCATGCTCCTGCGCGCCAACCTTCCAGTCTGAGGGAGCATCCCCAGCGTCATCTCTGCCACGTTTTTGCTCAGCCGGCAGATGTCATCCCACCTCTTGTGACAATGTGTGTGCCATCGGTTGGAGACACCCAGAGCCCGCACCTTGCGTGCAATGGCCCTCCATATGGCCTTACGCTGGCGGACTTTAAGCTGCAGGCGTGGGAGCCAAGAAGAGGAAGTTTCAGTGACACTGTGTTATGTACCACTGTGTGTCAGTACAGAAGCATGAAAAAACATAGCACACAAATACAGAAATGTTGAGCAGAGGCCATACAGCATGACTCGTAGTACATTTGAATCAAATAATCTCATAGAAATGTATGCATGTATGATGATGGACACAGTACATGGCCATCTCATACACATGCAGAGTGCCAGCACAGAAACCAATGTGAAGAAGGCCCTCATCTGTGATGCAGTATGTGAGTGAGCAATACATACAATACATTTGAAATGATGTGTCGGGGCAGACTCACTGTGTCCAACAGCACACACCCCTCAATGTCCTTGGCCAGTGAATTGCTACCTGTGTCATGAAAGTCACATTTAGGGCCATGATCTTACATTCTCACACTCTTCTCACAAGGTGCAGGCCTGTCTTGTGCAATCCTCAGGCCTAAGATAGCTCATTGAGAAATAGGGTTGTGGACAACACATATGTTTCACTCAGTCCATTTACTGATGGGTCCTTTAAAAATTGGGCAGCTTCTGTGCAGGCCAGGGTGACTCACACCGAGGTGAAACATGGGCCATCAGAAAATTCACATGCATGTACAATATGAGAGGGCAAACAGTGCCTACACATGCGAGACAGAACACATAATGAAAACAATGGAAGGATGATATCTCCAAAGTACATTAATCTGATGTGTCATAGGTGAATTACCACCAAGAGTGTTACACTGAGGCATTTTAATCTTGTGCATAATGCACACATATCCATGGAGGCAATATGAAAAATGTACACACATTCTTCAGTACCCTCTGGACGAAATACATTTGTAATGTAACAAATGAGCATGTGAAAACCTCATGGACTATGACATCACATAGCACAGGCAATGTTTGTTCAGACTTCGACTGTCCAAACCAGCAGTGTTACTGTATGGCTGCAAAAACACTGCATGTCCCTCCCATCCTTAAATGCAGCCATGGATCTGTGGAAATAAGGCTACACGCCCCATTTACATGAAGTCAGCATGCTAGGCAGTGTATCACACAATTACATTACCCAGTCTCAGACCAACGTTTGTATTTTTATTGCTGAAGAAGTGCTGTAGAAATGTCCATGTTGCCATCCTCCCCAAATACTCAAGTGCAATATTTACTAGGCCATGTATGGAGCATGGTGTATGAAAAATGAGGATGCATCCACATTAACTTGCACTCACAGGCACATACTACAGCAGAGCAACATCATGTGAGCACTCTTTGCACTCTCAAACTTTCACTCTGAAACACTTAACAGTACATCTGGAGTACCATATAGCCTCCCATACTGTAAAAGCACCTCGTCCACCAGGACCTCCAGCTCCTCTGTGGTGAAGGGACGGGCCCTGATGTTCTCAGTTCTCGCCATCACTGGGTCCAGGAGACAGGAACAGCAGCAGTTGGGGATGGAGAATGGCAAGCAGCAGTGTCTGGATGCAGTGGAAATGTGTGGCTCCCTCACAGACACATATAGCCCCCTGGGGTTGTTTCAGTGGTACTCAGCTGCTGCAATTGGTGTTCCAGGTCAGCTTTTTTCAAATGTAACCAATGACCGGGACCGCGGTGGCGGTGCACGCCTACCGCGATTTTCAAATGTGTATTTCACTACCGTGATCGCGGTTCCCATTGGATGAAAGGGCATGTGCATTGGCGGTGTCACACCGCGGGGCCCAGGTGGTCGTTACCACAATCGTGCATCTTTCAATTGTACCCAATGACCGGGCCTGCGGTAGCGGAGCACGCCTCCCGCGGTTTCAAATGTGTATTTCACTACCGCGATTGCGGTTCCCATTAGTTGGTAGGGCATGGGCATTGGCGGTGTCACACCGCGGGGGCCAGGCGGTCGCTACCGCAATCGTACATCTTTCCATTGTACCCAATGATCGGGCCCGCGGTAGCGGAGCACGCCTACCGCGGGTTTCAAATGTGTATTTCACTACCACGATCACGGTTCCCATTGGATGAAAGGGAATGGGCATTGGCGGTGTCACACCGCGGGGGCCAGGCGGTCGTTACCGCAATCGTGCATCTTTCAATTGTACCCAATGACTGGGCCCGCAGTAGCAGAGCACGCCTACCGTGATTTTCAAATGTGTATTTCACTACTGCGATCGCGGTTCCCATTGGGTGAAAGGGCATGGGCATTGGCGGTGTCACACCGCGGGGGCCAGGCGGTCGCTACCTCGAATTGGCATTTTTCAATTGGTGCCAATGACCGTGATTGCGGTGGCGGTGCACGCTTATGGCACCTATGGACACAACATGCTGTAGCAATGGCAAAGGACAGTTCTCATCATTAAACAGTACACACTTACAATGAATCATGCCACCAGATTGTTAAATTCAATGCTGGTGTGACATTGAACTCACTGATGACTACAAATGCCATGTCAGTGCACAGGATTACATGCATTGGTATGTACTCCCTCACATGTCACATATGATATTTGTGTGCATGTACACAGATCTGTTGTGTAATGGACTCTCAAATTTGTAAACATGTCAATGTGTGAGATGGCTAATCAACCCACAGTAATGATGGACTGTCTACTTAATGTGCCTATTTCACTGTGTAGATTGCTGAACTCATTTTGATAGTTGATCTTTAAACACACACTGTGCTCATTGTGTTGTTAATATGTGCTCTGTCCGACTCACGCAAGAAGGTGTGGCAGGTACAGCAGCTACGTGGAAGCCAGCAGTGTTGCTATTTCAAACATGTGCTGTGTCAACTACTCTCAGGGCTGGTGACATAAGATGTCGGAATGTACAATTTTACATTCACATAGCCTGAATCTGTTTTGGGGGTACTCAGTATATACATACTGAACACGTGTACAACTACTTGAGATCAAGGTGTCTCTGCATGTGACTTGTGCTGCAAGCTGTTGTTTCAGTCCAGTCATTGTTGGCGCTGTGTCAGTCAAGACGTAAGATGTTGGACACATCTCATAGGGGAATTTAATTGACATGTGTCCCCTTTTATTTTATGTAGGAGACAACCAAATGTGCATTGTCCATTCACATTGCTGGCGGACATGGAGGATGAGGACCTCATACGTAAATTCCGTTTGGATCGACCTACCCTTCAAGACCTATGTGGTCAGTTGGAGCCCCATCTGAGGCCTCGCAGAACCTATCCGACTGCTTTGACACCAACATGTAAGGTGATGGCGGCCGTGCATTTCTTTGCAACTGGTTCGTTCCAGTACATGGTGTCCAGCGCAGGTGGGGTGTCTCAACCAATGTTCAGCATGGTGCTACGTGTTGTCCTGTCCGCAATGATGACATACAAGGACCGCTACATCCATTTTCCCAGGAGAAATGAATTGGCAGCTGTGAAGGGTGATTTTTATGACCTTGCCCACATCCCTAATGTTGTGGGCGCCATTGACTGCACACATGTTGGCCTAGTTCCACCACAGGCACGTGAGCACATATAAAGGAACAGGAAGTATTTCCATTCCATTAATGTGCAAGTGGTATGCCAAGCGGATATGATTATCTCCCATGTCTGTGCCAGATTTCCAGGATCAGCACATGACTCCTACATACTGCGTAACAGCATCGTACCAGAGCTGAAGGCAAATCTGCATCCAGAGCGTGCGTGGATTGTTGGTGAGTACGCAGAGTCAATTAGTGTGCTGTATGTGTGACATGCTGTCCTCAGCTTCTGTTATATTACAAAATTGGTCTGTGTATCTCACACCTAGGTGACTCTGCATATCCCAACCGGCCTTGGTTGCTGACCCCACTGAGGAATCCCAGGACCCCAGGTAAAGTCTGCTACAATGATGCACATGGGAGGACACGTCGTGTGGTGGAGCGTACTTTTGGTCTTCTGAAGTCTAGATTCCGTTGTCTGGACAAGAGCGGAGGTGCACTACTCTACTCTCCCCAAAAGGTGTGTCAGATGGTAGTTGCATGCTGCATGCTCCACAACCTGGCCTTGCGCAAAGAGATCCCCTGCTCCTGGACGATGATGAGCAGCAGATGCCCCCCCCTGCAAACCCACACATGTCCAGTGACAACGATAGTGGAGAGGAGGAAGGTGTGGACCTGCGTCAACAGCTCAACAACAACTACTTCCCTTGAGTGTGAGTGACATTCTACAACAGTGACATTGTCTGCTGTCTTTGATGGTAGTGACAAGGCCTAGAGGAGCTCTTTGACTGCTGCCTGTTGTTGGCTCTGTGCTGATGGCTGATGTTTGTGGCACAGGGTAGTTATGGCCAGCCACATTATGTCTATGTTGATATTGTTTCTCATTGTAATGTGTGCTGGTTTGTGTACCTTGATAACTAGTGTTGTGTACTGGCTGTGATTCCATCACCTGACAAGTAAATGTTGTTCTCTTGTGTCTTTATAGGTCCCTTGAGCCTCTCAATGCCTCGTCACAATCAGAGCTTCTGGTACATTGGAATCTGAGTCAACATTGTGCATACTGTGATAAACATGGAGCTGACACAAAGACATAGGTGAGTAAAGAGTGTTTATTTACAATGAGTATTTGTGACAGACAAGTGATGTTTTAAAAAACAGGTGCTAAGTGAATTAATGAGTTGTCAGTGATGGTAAATGAGACAATAGAGTAGTCACCACATTGATGTAGGGGCACAGTCCAACAGACACCTGCCATCAACATGGCTGTGTGGGTAAGGATAGTCAACAAGTCAATGTCAAGGGGAACAGAGGTGCCATCATGGCTGGCTCTGCGACTGGCGTTTGGATGGTGCTTTGCCACGTGATCCTCCTGTGGTGTTTCTCGGATGGCCCCTTTTGCGTTTTCCAGGGGGGGCCACTGCTGCAGGCTCAGCGGTGTCTGAGGAGTCATCCTGTTGCGGCTCACCCCTCTCTGTGGCCGCAGCTGAGGTGGTGGGAGTATCATCCTGCGGGCCACTGGAGGGGGGTTGAGCTGTCCTTTGGGCCGCATGAATGTCCCTCAGAACACCCACGAGCTGGCCCATGAGGTCCACAATTTGGCCCATACGCGTGTCCATGGACCTCCGCAGCAGGCAGAGCTCACGCACTTCTTCAACAACCTGGCCCATCTGACTCTTGGTTTGCTCGTATGCCCCAAGGACTCTGGCGATGTTGGCCAGGGCTTCGGTCCCAGTGTCCTCTCGAATTTGTACCCCATTTGCCCTCCCACCTGCCCTGCTGTCCCAGACCTGTGGCATTGCCACTCGACGCACCCGCAGACTCTCCCTGCCCTCCTCTGATTGTGTGGTGGTGTTGGTAACCACTGAGGCAGGGAGAGTGTTGCAGGCAGCACTGGTGGTGGTTGAGGCCGCACAGGTCGTTGCAGCAGGGGTCAGTACGGTTGTTGTTGCTGAGGTGGTGGTGGTGGGGACAGTGGGGGCCTGGGATGTGGTGCACCCTGTCAGTCCGGATGGGCCAGGTTCTTGCTCCTCATCCGAGAAACATAGGGAGTCTGCATCCGAGAGTCCATGTTCCGGGGGGGGGGGGGAGACTGGCTCTGCAGGTCAGTGTTGTCTTCTGCAGCAGTTCATTTTGGATGTCCTGTTGAACAGAGGTGAAATGGTCATTGAAGTACACCCCACAAGCTTGGTGTTAGACGTTTGGATGTTACATGTGATACACCACACAGTTTACATTGATATCACTTTGTATGGCTGAAAGGTACGGCGCATCATGACATGATGTGGAGGTACCTACATTACTTGTCCATGGTGTGACATGTAAATATATATCATGTTCCACGTACAGATTGTGTGATTACAAGGACATGTCATCATCTAACGACTTTCAGCACATCAACTGTATGTGATGCGTCTTTTTGGTTTGCTCTGCATGGAAGACGTTTCATCTGAGCAAGAACTAGCCATTGTGATCTAATGCATACCTTTGTCATATCATGTACTTTACTTTCTTTTACCAACTGACCATGCATGTTTTGTGTTCATATGGGCCTTCATGCTCTGACACCATGGCACTTACACATAGCATTCAGTGCTGTGCATGATTGTGCCCTGAATTTCTTCAACATGTGACTTGGTGGTTCAAACTTTAATTTCTGTGACAGTTACATACGCTTAGCTGTCTGCACACTGGAAGTGGCTATAGGATCTATGCCAAGTTGGGTGACATGTGAGGGCTGGTGTGGTCATATGGCTCCATGCTTTTTTAGAGGAATGGCAGGGTGCATGCACTGTCTACCTACCTGTTCTGTGACACAGTTGAGGGGAATTGCTGCCACATGGTTCTGGGTGTGGGGGGTGTACCATCCTGCTGAGCTGTGGGACAAGGTAGCCTGGAGGGAGTTGTAGTGCTGCCTTCCTACCCACAAACACCCCTCCCTGTTAAGATGGCTACCTACCTGTGAGTTTGAAGAGAGCAATGCAATGTCTGTCACATGGTTCTGGGTGTGGGGGGTGTACCATCCTGCTGAGCTGTGGGACACGGTGGCCTGGGGGGAGTTGTAGTGCTGCCTTCCCACCCACAAACACCCCTCCCTGTTAAGATGGCTACCTACCTGTAAGTTTGAAGAGAGCAATGTAATGTCTGTCACATGGTTGTGAGGGTGTGGAGTGTTCTATCCTGCTGAGCTGTGGGACAAGGGGGCCTGGTGGGAGTTTTATTGCTGCCTTCCCACCCACAAACACCCCTCCCTGTTAGGATGGCTGCCTCCCTGTGAAGTGGAGCAGAGGAAGGGAATAGGCTACACATGGCTCTTGGATGGGGGAGTGTTCCCTCCTGCTTAGGGGTGGGACAAGAGAGCATAAGATGGCTACCTACCTGTAAGTTTGAAGAGAGCAATGCAATGTCTGTCACATGGTTCTGGGGGTGGGGAGTGTTCCATCCTGCTCAGCTGTGGGACAAGGGGGCCTGGTGGGAGTTGGAGTGCTGGCTTCCCACCCACAAACACCCCTCCCTGTTAAGATGGCTACCTACCTGTGAGTTTGAAGAGAGCAATGCAATGTCTGTCACATGGTTGTGGGTGTGGGGAGTGTTCCATCCTGCTGAGCTGTGGGACAAGGGGGCCTGGTGGGAGTTGGAGTGCTGGCTTCCCACCCACAAACACCCTTCCCTGTTAAGATGGCTACCTACCTGTAAGTTTGAAGAGAGCAATGCAAGGTCTGTCATATGGTTGTGGGGGTGGGGAGTGTTCCATCCTGCTGATCTGTGGGACAAGGGGGCCTGGTGGGAGTTTTCTTGCTGCCTTCCCACCCACAAACACCCCTCCCTGTTAGGATGGCTGCCTCCCTGTGATGTGGAGCAGAGGAAGGGAATAGGCTACACATGGCTCTTGGATGGGGGAGTGTTCCATCCTGCTCAGGGGTGGGACAAGAGAGCATAATATGGCTACCTACCTGTAAGTTTGAAGAGAGCAATGCAATGTCTGTCACATGGTTGTGGGGGTGGGGAGTGTTCCATCCTGCTCAGCTGTGGGACAAGGGGGCCTGGTGGGAGTTGGAGTGCTGGCTGCCTGTACACAAGCCGCCTAGGAATGTTGCTAGCTACCTTTGTGGTGATTCAGAGGGAGTAAATGTTAGATCTGTGAGACGTGTTGGGAAGAGTGTGGTGCACATGAGTGCATTTGGGCCTAGGAAGTGTAGCTTTGTAGTTGTGCAAGACAGTACATAGCAGTGTAATGGTAGACATTTGTTGGTACTTACCAGCCTCCACTCCCCTGGGTAGTCCTGTGAGACCCTCTGGATGCAGTATGGCAAGCACCTTCTCCTCCCATTTGGTGAATGTTAGTGGTGGAATGGGAGGGCCACCGCCAGTCCTCTGAACCAGCTCATGGTTCTTGTTGGCACGCTCTTTCACCCAGGTCTTGATGTCATGCCAACTCCTCATGATCTCCTTCTGGGTACGTGGGGTGGTCCCTACTGCATTGACTTTGTTGACTATCCTTGCCCACATTTGATTTTTAGTGGCTAGTGGTGTCTGTTGGACCATGCTTCCAAACAAATGTGGTTCTACTCTGATTATCTCATCTACCATCACTGACAACTCATTGTCAGTGAATTTGGGCATTTTCTTCTGTGACATGATGTGTGATGTGTAAATGTGGGAAAAGTGCAGTTGTGAAGGTGGTGGCGGTGATGTGTGTGGTGTGTGTGGTTGTGAGGGTGTGATATGTGCAGATTTGCCTCTCCTTTGTGCTGTGGGGTTGTGCCCTTCAGTTCTGGAGTTGTGCAAAGGATTCTGGTCAGGGAAGGGGCTGGTTTTATACTCAGCTATGTGGGTGGGTCAAAATGGAGTATTCATGTCAGGTGTGTTGTGTGGGTTGACCTGGGATTTGTATTTTTTAGTTGCCAAGGGGATGTGTCATTGGGGTGTGTTAGGTGTTTTTTGAGGCTGCGCCAGATTAATGGCCACACGTGGTAGCCTTGTTGTGTGGTTGCTTTCGACCGCCATTACTCTTCCAGAGCGACCGCAGCGGTCGGAATACAACGGCCCTTCCGCCGGCTCTCCCATTCATCAATTGTTGCGATCGCGGCGGTCGGAAACAGCTGGTCATTCCGCTGTCACCGCAATCGTATCCTAATTTCACGTGCGGTCAATCCGCTGGCCGTGCGGCGGTTTTGGGTCTTTCCGCATCAAATCTGACCGCCGCGGACGGATTTTAACCTGCTCCGGACGCTCCCGGCGGACTTTTGTGGAATCCATTCCGCCGCGGTCGGATTTCTCTGGCGGTTCATCCTAATCTGACCTCCGGTATTCCCGCGGTACATGCTGACGGTTAATTTCCGCTACCACGGCGGTAGGAATGCTTTTCCGACCGCCATCCTAATCAACCCCTATGTTTCTTATAAACTTTAAAAATCAATATCTCCGATTTTATTAGTTGGATATTTGTTATTTTGGTCTTGTGTTATTTATTAAAATCAGTTCTATGTTCCTAACCTGGTTTGGAATCATTGTGTGTGGTGTTTTCACTGTTTTGCTGTTGGAAATGTTGCACAAATGCTTTACACACTGCCTCTAAGTTAAGCCTGACTGTCTGTGCCATTCTACCAGAGGTTCAGCACAGGTTAATTTAGGTTTTGTCTGGCCCTTTCCCTGACTAAGATCATGGTTGTTGCTTGTCCAGGGCTCAAACCCCAGTCAACCAGTAACCCAATTTCTAATGACAACAATTTTCACATTAGCATTGAAAGGCCTGTTTTCACATTGAACATTTGTTTTCTGCGAGATGTTTTTCTTTCCTATTGCAGATACTGTAAGTTTCCAGAAGCCTTCTATTAGCTAGTGAATATGCATTTGGATTGTATTAGATAACTGATAGTGAGGTTCTCGTCTGGAGGAGAGGAGATGGCAGGAAGAAAGACTCATGGGACAAACTGTCTGAACCGCAAGATGAGAGCAAAGTATCTTTTCAAGGAGTTATCTATGTGGTCTATTGTGGAGAAGTGAGAAACTAGGAAATGTAACTGCTCCAAGGGTTTGCTGAAATCCTATTTGACCCTAAGAACAGGGAATGTAGCAGATGTTTCAATTTGTGTTCTTTCGAATTTATATTAGCGTGTGTTCCTAGAAAAGGAGGGACACTCTCTCTCTGTCCCTTTGGCTTTTAGCATCTGGGATCTATAGGGTTATCTCTCTTCAGGAGAGATTTCCTTTTAACCTTCTTTTCATTAAAAAAAACTCTCCTGATTTATAGCTAAGAATACTTTCTAGCTTGAATATTCCTTTGTTTAAAACAATAGCTTTATGCTTATGCATCTTATTCTCTCATCAGAACTAAGGGTAGGCGGTGAACTCTGCTCCGCCGGCGGAGCTTGTGAAGTTTTGCCCACTCTGCGCTTCGCTTGGAATGCAGAGTTCATAAAAACTCTGCCTACTCCCAGGCGGAGTGGAGTTTATCAGAGCTCATCCCTAATTTGAGCCAGGCCAGAGCTCTGTGCATTATGTTTCATCAGGTGAAATGCTGGGCTTGTGAACATGAAAGATTCCCACAGTAGGGAGGATTGCCCGATATGATCTGCCCATGCAGTGTTTATTTTAAATGTAGTAAAGTCACATGAGTCTTTGTGCGTGCATACTACACTCCTCTCTGCTCGGGGTTATGGCTGACACAAACCAACTGTCCTAAATGGGGGTACCAGTAAAAGAAATGGCAAGAAAAACTTCCATTGCAAGCATTTGGTTAACGCTCAGCATGTCCCATAGTGTAATAATAATATATTGCCTTGCATGTGCCATTTGGGGTAGCAGGTGATACTAACTGCAGGGCACCGGCACTCCGATATTAGAGGGGCTCCCCCCTTTCATGGTAGATGGAGGCGGCCGCTGAGGGGAAGTTTTGTTGCTGACTAGCTCTGTGTGTCCGGTATCCGGAGGAGCCGCCGGGGGAGGAGGGGTGATGCAGGCAGACTGAGGAAGCAGCAAAAGGAGCGAGCGGACCATTGCCTGTCCTTGCTGCTAGCTCTCGCCCCGGCCTCTTGTTTGTACAGCGCACCGGGAAGCATCAAGTCCTGGTCCAAAGAAGCGGAGGAGGGCCCCGGCCACTGCTCAGGGAAGGTGTCGCTCTTTTTTGAGGAGTTGAAAGGGGTCCTGTGGTATTCTGAGAGACAGCTCCAGTTAAACTTTGCTGGCTTCCATCTGATTCCTTACTAGTCTACCGAGGCGGTGTACGCATGCATGTATATATGAATAATTACTTAGGGAACCATGCACTGACCCGTTGTATATCTGCAGTACCCATATCTTAACCATGTCGATCTAATATATTGAGCGTCATTTTGGTATATAAATAATAATAACACCTGCAATCTGTTATTTGCTGGTAAAATGATAAAGGTTTTATGAGTCAACTGAGTTTTTAAGCCATGATGTAGCACTCTGTGGAATCCCAGAGTTTTTATGCAACTCTGCATAATTCCGCGGAGTACAACTCCGTCAGTTCCGCCCACCCCTGATCAGAACTCTTTATTGAGTTTCTGAGCTGACAACTATACTTTGGCTTAAATTGTAGTTTTAATCCTTAATTAAGATTAGGAAATTTCCTTTATGGAACTACGCATGTTGTATGATTTCTATCTTATTCGTAATCTTTACTAATTTAGTATTTTAACTTGTTTGAAATACCAACTAATGTATTGTTTGGATTTGTATTAATGATGAATGAAGACTAATATTTTCTAAATAAAACCAATTTGAATTTACTAGAATTGTGATAAAACCCTTTAACTCACAAAAAATATTTTTATTGATTATTAAGTAAGTTAAATGAGTTTGTTGTCAATGATGGATTGATGGAAATTATTACTCCTTTTAAACACACTTCAGCGATGAACAAAGGTCCATACGACCAGTGGTGGGGGTTATTTAATGATTACCCCTGAGATTAAGATACAAAGATCCCCATGCCATCAAGTAGTAGCAGGAGGCTGGTTAATGTCACTAGAGAGAAATAGTTGAAATAAATTGCCTACGTTTAGGATTCCCCATGTTTTTTCATTCCAAAGCCCAATTTTGAAGCCTGAAGGAGTTTGCAGTTTTGAAAGATGGTTGCAGTTGTGGCGGTGTGAGTATCAATAGGGTCATGTGTCGCAATTATCTTTGTTGTGCTTCCGTTATTGTATTGAACTTATGTGTCTTGTGTGTTGGTAAAGTTTATGGTTTAGTTGTGATAATGCGCTTGATGTGAGCAGTTGATGTTGTTATTGGACTTGAAATAGTGTAAAATCCCGAAATGGATAAAATAGAGAAATAATAATTTGTGGTGTTATTTGTCTGCTATGGTTTTGTGGCGTCAGTTCATGAGGTACCATTGGCCGCACAATTGAGATAGGGACTATAATACATTGTTGTAATTGTATTAATAGTGATTGGGGTTAGTGGAACCTAATTGCTCAAAGGGGAAAAGATAACAATAAGGGGGATTTTGCGCCGGTTGAGATTTCATCTCTGTGTATGTGAGGGATTCAGAAGGGGTTATTTTCAATTGTTCCTTGTATGAGTGAACTACATTAAATACTTTAGAGGTGCAGACAAGAGTTAATTGTTTACTGTGCTTGCTTAAAGTTATGGAATTAAGTGTGCAACACAATTGTAAAGGAGGGTGGACCGCTGCAAGGAGTGAGAATTACATCAGAGTTTGCCGTGCTGGGATTGGTTGGAGAATCAACAAGTGCAGTGCTGAGTTAGGCCCACAAAGAAGGATTGTATTGTGATTGGAAACAAATATTGATTTGTACGAAACTGTGAATTGAACAGAACATTGAAATTAATCGAATCGATAATTGTTCATTTGTTATAGAATGTAATCATGAAATGCTTTACAGCCCATACAGATTTAATGAGAGGTGATGTGCGCGTCTCTCTTTTACATGAAGGTCAGGAGGCTCCACCAGAAGGTATACCAGGTCATTAAATGGTGACAAACGTAGGGCTTGATACAAGTTTGTGGTTTAGTCAGTGGCATAAAATCACTGAAAAAGAAGGAGCATTAAGGTTTCCACATTATGTTACTTTTGATTTAAAGATTATTGAAAATTTAAGGGAAAAGCGCTTTGAAAAGAGCCATCTCCACACAGCCACCTCCACATAGTATGAAGCAATAAATGCTTGGGAGTGAGCAGCTCATACCAAAGAAATAGAAAGGTACCATATTGGGCAAAGAAAGCAGCGCGTAATTATGCTGATGCTAAATGGGATGAAGAACAGCAGAGACAGAGGAAATGTGTAGTTGAGGGAGCTAGAAAGTACCCAGCCATAATGACAGAAAAGTCTAAAAAGAATCGAAAGCTGGAAATTGAAGATGAGTCCACAAGAGAAACTGATAGTGATTCGAGGATTACATTTTAGATGCTGTTTTGTCCTCAAGTCCACCACCATACGTGGCTCCAGCATCAGGTTCAGAAAGTGTTGCAACCATTTGTGGTACAGTAGCTACAGTCCCTGTTGATGTGAATGTAATTCAGATTGGGGGACCTACTCCAACACTCTCAATTACAGCTGTACCTGCTGAAGTAACCACAACTGTAAATGCTCCATGTGTTACAGCTTCTAATATGACTGTTCCTGCATCAGTGTCACAGGTTGTATCAGCTCAGACATTAGCAATTCATGTTGCAACTGCACCAATCATTATTGTACAGAATCTTGTTGTTCCAGGAGCTGTGGGAGTAGTAGCTCTGACAGGGTTTATCCTGACATTGCAAAACTCACAGATTGTTGCCTGGACCTCACCACAGAAAATCCAATCATTGAGAGAAGAAAGAAGAATTGTTTTTACAACACCTATTGCACAGAGAGAGACAGGTCCATTTGATGATGTGGTTTCCCTCATAGTTTGAGGAAACTCCTGATAGAACAGGATATACTGAGAGACCATCTACTAGCCAAGAAAGGGTGAGACCCCTAGATGTACCAAAATTGAAGGTGGAATTGGAAGAGATTATTAGGGGATGTTTAGATATTTCATGTTTTAATCAATATCAGGGAAATACACTAATATACCTAAGTAAAGAAATCACAAGATGTGTAGCTGCAATACCCGATAAATTGAAAGAGTTGGCAGGTAAATAAGAGGTAGACCTCACTAAGGGGCATATTTATGAGCCCCCTGCAACACTGGAGTGTCACTTTTTGTGACTCTTCGGTGGCGCAGATTACAAAATCATATCTATGGGGCCAAGCAAAGCCAATATGCGTTGCTTTCACTGGCCTCATAGATATGGAGTAAGGCAAGGCAGCGCATATCGCTGTGTTTCCTCTGCACTTGGGAGGCATTCCATGGGTGTTGTGGTGGGTGTTGCTACATAAAACCCATGGATTTTGATGCTGCCCCAGATTTAAAAGATATGTGAACCGGAGGAAGCGCCAAATCCTTACACCTCCCTAGGTTAGGCGTTATCGAGGAGAAAACTCTTTATTTGGTTCACTGACAGAATATCGACCTCAAAAATATAGAATGCAAAAATATCAACTCCCTTTACTGAAACAGGTAAGTACAAAAATCTCCCAAAAAAATATCTATGTCAAAAATATAGTTGTACAAAATATCCATTTATATATATATATATATATATATATATATAAAACAAAATAATAAATATTAAATAAATTAAATAATAAAATTAGTTTTAAAAAACTAAATTATATTTAATATACATTTTAACAAATATAACAAATAAACTTAATTAAAAAAGTTAAACACATACATAATAATGTATATATATATATTTACTCTAAAACAATTAATAAACTATAAATTTTGATTTATTTTATCATTTTAAATGTCTATAAAAATTAACAAATACGTACATATATATATATATCCAATCACCAGAGTTGCCTCCAAAGAAGAAACCTCACTCAGGTACGTATTTGCTTGTAACTTTATTCAGCGAAGGCTGCACCAGAAAAAGTCCAACACGGAAAGCACAGCGTGCGAGCCTGACGCGTTTCAGTGATTATCTCACTTCTTCAGAGGCTCGTTAGACATCACGCTACCACAGGTGCCACTACCTTTATAAAGATGTCCAGTCCTCAGTGGGCGTGGCCGCTCGCACGGCCTCCTGGAATCTGTAGTTAAGCACAATCTTGCTTCAGTGAGCTGGCGCACGATTCTGTCCATATTAAACATTTACCACAGTGGGTTGCTTTCACATAGCTGCCTCTTATTCTGCTGCACTCATTGCCTTCGTTTAGCAAGCGCCTGGCCCATAAGCGCATGTCGTTGTAGGCAAGACAAGGGTCCGTTTTGACATGGCGGGTTTCCTCCTACGGCTAGGCACAGCCGTTTCAAATCCAATCACCAGAGTTGCCTCCAAAGAAGAAACCTCACTCAGGTACGTATTTGCTTGTAACTTTATTCAGCGTAGGCTGCACCAGAAAAAGTCCAACACGGAAAGCACAGCGTGCGAGCCTGACGCGTTTCGTGATTATCTCACTTCTTCAGAGGCTCGTTAGACATCACGCTACCACAGGTGCCACTACCTTTATAAAGATGTCCAGTCCTCAGTGGGCGTGGCCGCTCGCACGGCCTCCTGGAATCTGTAGTTAAGCACAATCTTGCTTCAGTGAGCTGGTGCACGATTCTGTCCATATTAAACATTTACCACAGTGGGTTGCTTTCACATAGCTGCCTCTTATTCTGCTGCACCTCATTGCCTTCGTTTAGCAAGCGCCTGGCCCATAAACGCATGTCGTTGTGGCAAGACAAGGGTCCGTTTTGACACGGCGGGTTTCCTCCTACGGCTAGGCACAGCCGTTTCAAATCCAATCACCAGAGTTGCCTCCAAAGAAGAAACCTCACTCAGGTACATATTTGCTTGTAACTTTATTCAGCGAAGGCTGCACCAGAAAAAGTCCAACACGGAAAGCACAGCGTGCGAGCCTGACGCGTTTCTTGATTATCTCACTTCTTCAGAGGCTCGTTAGACATCACGCTACCACAGGTGCCACTACCTTTATAAAGATGTCCAGTCCTCAGTAGGCGTGGCCGCTCGCACGGCCTCCTGGAATCTGTAGTTAAGCACAATCTTGCTTCAGTGAGCTGGCGCATGATTCTGTCCATATTAAACATTTACCACAGTGGGTTGCTTTCACATAGCTGCCTCTTATTCTGCTGCACCTCATTGCCTTCGTTTAGCAAGCGCCTGGCCCATAAGCGCATGTCGTTGTGGCAAGACAAGGGTCCGTTTTGACACGGCGGGTTTCCTCCTACGGCTAGGCACAGCCGTTTCAAATCCAATCACCAGAGTTGCCTCCAAAGAAGAAACCTCACTCAGCTACGTATTTGCTTGCAACTTTATTCAGCGAAGGCTGCACCAGAAAAAGTCCAGCACGGAAAGCACAGCGTGCGAGCCTGACGCGTTTCGTGATTATCTCACTTCTTCAGAGGCTCGTTAGACATCACGCTACCACAGGTGCCACTACCTTTATAAAGATGTCCAGTCCTCAGTGGGCGTGGCCGCGCGCACGGCCTCCTGGAATCTGTAGTTAAGCACAATCTTGCTTCAGTGAGCTGGCGCACGATTCTGTCCATATTAAACATTTACCACAGTGGGTTGCTTTCACATAGCTGCCTCTTATTCTGCTGCACCTCCATTGCCTTCGTTTAGCAAGCGCCTGGCCCATAAGCGCATGTCGTTGTGGCAAGACAAGGGTCCGTTTTGACATGGCGGGTTTCCTCCTATGGCTAGGCACAGCCGTTTCAAATCCAATCACCAGAGTTGCCTCCAAAGAAGAAACCTCACTCAGGTACGTATTTGCTTGTAACTTTATTCAGCGAAGGCTGCACCAGAAAAAGTCCAACAGGGAAAGCACAGCGTGCGAGCCAGACGCGTTTCGTGATTATCTCACTTCTCCAGAGGCTCGTTAGACATCACTCTACCACAGGTGCCACTACCTTTATAAAGATGTCCAGTCCTCAGTGGGCGTGGCCGCTCGCACGGCCTCCTGGAATCTGTAGTTAAGCACAATCTTGCTTCAGTGAGCTGGCGCACGATTCTGTCCATATTAAACATTCCTTTCCGTGTTGGACTTTTTCTGGTGCAGCCTTCGCTGAATAAAGTTACAAGCAAATACGTACCTGAGTGAGGTTTCTTCTTTGGAGGCAACTCTGGTGATTGGATTTGAAACGGCTGTGCCTAGCCGTAGGAGGAAACCCGCTGTGTCAAAACGGACCCTTGTCTTGCCACAACGACATGCGCTTATGGGCCAGGCACTTGCTAAACGAAGGCAATGAGGTGCAGCAGAATAAGAGGCAGCTATGTGAAAGCAACCCACTGTGGTAAAGATTAATATGGACAGAATCGTGCGCCAGCTCACTGAAGCAAGAATGTGCTTAACTACAGATTCCAGGAAGCCGTGCGAGCGGCCACGCCCACTGAGGACTGGACATCTTTATAAAGGTAGTGGCAACTGTGGTAGCGTGATATCTAACGAGCCTCTGAAGAAGTGAGATAATCACGAAACGCGTCAGGCTCGCACGCTGTGCTTTCCGTGTTGGACTTTTCTGGTGCAGCATTCGCTGAATAAAGTTACAAGCAAATACGTACCTGAGTGAGGTTTCTTCTTTGGAGGCAACTCTGGTGATTGGATTTGAAGCGGCCTGTGCCTAGCCGTAGGAGGAAACCCGCCGTGTCAAAACGGACCCTTGTCTTGCCACAACGACATGCGCTATGGGCCAGGCGCTTGCTAAACAAAGGCAATGAGGTGCAGCAGAATAAGAGGCAGCTATGTGAAAGCAACCCACTGTGGTAAATGTTTAATATGGACAGAATCGTGCGCCAGCTCACTGAAGCAAGATTGTGCTTAACTACAGATTCCAGGAGGCCGTGCGAGCGGCCACGCCCACTGAGGACTGGACATCTTTATAAAGGTAGTGGCACCTGTGGTAGAGTGATGTCTAACGAGCCTCTGAAGAGTGAGATAATCACGAAACGCATCCAGGCTTCGCACGCTGTGCTTTCCGTGTTGGACTTTTTCTGGTGCAGCCTTCGCTGAATAAAGTTACAAGCAAATCACGTACCTGAGTGAGGTTTCTTCTTTGGAGGCAACTCTGGTGATTGGATTTGAAACGGCTGTGCCTAGCCGTAGGAGGAAACCCGCCGTGTCAAAACGGACCCTTGTCTTGCCACAACGACATGCGCTTATGGGCCAGGCGCTTGCTAAACGAAGGCAATTGGTGCAGCAGAATAAGAGGCAGCTATGTGAAAGCAACCCACTGTGGTAAATGTTTAACATGGACAGAATCGTGCGCCAGCACACTGAAGCAAGATTGTGCTTAACTACAGATTCCAGGAGGCCGTGCGGCGGCACGCCCACTGGAGGACTGGACATCTTTATAAAGGTAGTGGCACCTGTGGTAGCGTGATGTCTAACGAGCCTCTAAAGAAGTGAGATAATCACTGAAACGCGTCCAGGCTCGCACGCTGTGCTTTCCGTGTTGGACTTTTCTGGTGCAGCCTTCGCTGAATAAAGTTACAAGCAAATACGTACCTGAGTGAGGTTTCTTCTTTGGAGGCTACTCTGGTGATTGGATTTGAAACGGCTGTGCCTAGCCGTAGGAGGAAACCCGCTGTGTCAAAATGGACCCTTGTCTTGCCACAACGACATGCGCATATGGGCCAGGCGCTTGCTAAACGGAGGCAATGAGGTGCAGCAGAATAAGAGGCAGCTATGTGAAAGCAACCCACTGTGGTAAATGTTTAATATGGACAGAATCGTGCGCCAGCTCACTGAAGCAAGATTGTGCTTAACTACAGATTCCAGGAGGCCGTGCGAGCGTCACGCCCACTGAGGACTGGACATCTTTATAAAGGTAGTGGCACCTGTGGTAGCGTGATGTCTAACGAGCCTCTGAAGAAGTGAGATAATCACGAACACGCGTCAGGCTCGCACGCTGTGCTTTCCGTGTTGGACTTTTTCTGGTGCAGCCTTCGCTGAATAAAGTTACAAGCAAATACGTACCTGAGTGAGGTTTCTTCTTTGGAGGCAACTCTGGTGATTGGATTTGAAACGGCTGTGCCTAGCCGTAGGAGGAAACCCGCCGTGTCAAAACGGACCCTTGTCTTGCCACAACGACATGCGCTTATGGGCCAGGCGCTTGCTAAACGAAGGCAATGAGGTGCAGCAGAATAAGAGGCATCTATGTGAAAGTAACCCACTGTGGTAAAGATTAATATGGACAGAATCGTGCGCCAGCTCACTGAAGCAAGATTGTGCTTAACTACAGATTCCAGGAGGCCGTGCGAGCGGCAACGCCCGCTGAGGACTGGACATCTTTATAAAGGTAGTGGCACCTGTGGTAGCGTGATGTCTAACGAGCCTCTGAAGAAGTGAGATAATCACGAAACGCGTCAGGCTCGCACGCTGTGCTTTCCGTGTTGGACTTTTTCTGGTGCAGCCTTCGCTGAATAAAGTTACAAGCAAATACGTACCTGAGTGAGGTTTCTTCTTTGGAGGCAACTCTGTTGATTGGATTTGAAACGGCAGTGCCTAGCAGTAGGAGGAAACCCGCCGTGTCAAAACAGACCCTTGTCTTGCCACAACGACATGCGCTTATGGGCCAGGCGCTTGCTAAACGAAGGCAATGAGGTGCAGCAGAATAAGAGGCAGCTATGTGAAAGCAACCCACTGTGGTAAATGTTTAATATGGACAGAATTGTGCGCCAGCTCACTGAAGCAAGATTGTGCTTAACTACAGATTCCAGGAGGCCGTGCGAGCGGCCACGCCCACTGAGGACTGGACATCTTTATAAAGGTAGTGGCACCTGTGGTAGCGTGATGTCTAACGAGCCTCTGAAGAAGTGAGATAATCACGAAACGCGTCAGGCTCGCACGCTGTGCTTTCCGTGTTTGACTTTTTCTGGTGCAGCCTTCGCTGAATAAAGTTACAAGCAAATACGTACCTGAGTGAGGTTTCTTCTTTGGAAGCTACTCTGGTGATTGGATTTGAAACGGCTGTGCCTAGCCGTAGGAGGAAACCCGCTGTGTCAAAACGGACTCTTGCCTTGCCACAACGACATGCGCTTATAGGCCAGGCGCTTGCTAAACGAAGGCAATGAGGTGCAGCAGAATAAGAGTCAGCTATGTGAAAGCAACCCACTGTGGTAAATGTTTAATATGGACAGAATCGTGCGCCAGCTCACTGAAGCAAGATTGTGCTTAACTACAGATTCCAGGAGGCCGTGCGAGTGGCCACGCCCACTGAGGACTGGACATCTTTATAAAGGTAGTGGCACCTGTGGTAGCGTGATGTCTAACGAGCCTCTGAAGAAGTGAGATAATCACGAAACGCGTCAGGCTCGCACGCTGTGCTTTCCGTGTTGGACTTTTTCTGGTGCAGCCTTCGCTGAATAAAGTTACAAGCAAATACGTACCTGAGTGAGGTTTCTTCTTTGGAGGCAACTCTGGTGATTGGATTTGAAACGGCTGTGCCTAGCCGTAGGAGGAAACCCGCCGTGTCAAAACGGACCCTTGTCTTGCCACAACGACATGCGCTTATGGGCCAGGCGCTTGCTAAACTAAGGCAATGAGGTGCAGCAGAATAAGAGGCAGCTATGTGAAAGCAATCCACTGTGGTAAATGTTTAATATGGACAGAATCGTGCGCCAGCTCACTGAAGCAAGATTGTGCTTAACTACAGATTCCAGGAGGCCGTGCGAGCGGCCACGCCCACTGAGGACTGGACATCTTTATAAAGGTAGTGGCACCTGTGGTAGCGTGATGTCTAACGAGCCTCTGAAGAAGTGAGATAATCACGAAACGCATCAGGCTCGCACGCTGTGCTTTCCGTGTTGGACTTTTTTCTGGTGCAGCCTTCGCTGAATAAAGTTACAAGCAAATACGTACCTGAGTGAGGTTTATTCTTTGGAGGCAACTCTGGTGATTGGATTTGAAACGGCTGTGCCTAGCACGTAGGAGGAAACCCGCCGTGTCAAAACGGACACTTGTCTTGCCACAACGACATGCGCTTATGGGCCAGGCACTTGCTAAACGAAGGCAATGAGGTGCAGCAGAATAAGAGGCAGCTATGTGAAAGTAACCCACTGTGGTAAAGATTAATATGGACAGAATCGTGCGCCAGCTCACTGAAGCAAGATTGTGCTTAACTTCAGATTCTAGGAGGCCGTGCGAGCGGCAACGCCCACTGAGGACTGGACATCTTTATAAAGGTAGTGGCACCTGTGGTAGCGTGATGTCTAACGAGCCTCTGAAGAAGTGAGATAATCACGAAACGCGTCAGGCTCGCACGCTGTGCTTTCCGTGTTGGACTTTTTCTGGTGCAGCCTTCGCTGAATAAAGTTACAAGCAAATACGTACCTGAGTGAGGTTTCTTCTTTGGAGGCAACTCTGGTGATTGGATTTGAAATGGCTGTGCCTAGCCGTAGGAGGAAACCCGCCGTGTCAAAACGGACCCTTGTCTTGCCACAACGACATGCGCTTATGGGCCAGGCGCTTGCTAAACGAAGGCAATGAGGTGCAGCAGAATAAGAGGCAGCTATGTGAAAGCAACCCACTGTGGTAAATGTTTAATATGGACAGAATCGTGCGCCAGCTCACTGAAGCAAGATTGTGCTTAACTACAGATTCCAGGAGGCCGTGCGAGCGGCCACGCCCACTGAGGACTGGACATCTTTATAAAGGTAGTGGCACCTGTGGTAGCGTGATGTCTAACGAGCCTCTGAAGAAGTGAGATAATCACGAAACGCGTCAGGCTCGCACGCTGTGCTTTCCGTGTTGGGCTTTTTCTGGTGCAGCCTTCGCTGAATAAAGTTACAAGCAAATACGTACCTGAGTGAGGTTTCTTCTTTGGAGGCTACTCTGGTGATTGGATTTGAAACGGCTGTGCCTAGCCGTAGGAGGAAACCCGCCGTGTCAAAACGGACCCTTGTCTTGCCACAACGACATGCGCTTATGGGCCAGGCGCTTGCTAAACGAAGGCAATGAGGTGCAGCAGAATAAGAGGCAGCTATGTGAAAGCAACCCACTGTGGTAAATGTTTAATATGGACAGAATCGTGCGACAGCTCACTGGAAGCAAGATTGTGCTTTACTACAGATTCCAGGAGGCCGTGCGAGCGGCCACGCCCACTGAGGACTGGACATCTTTATAAAGGTAGTGGCACCTGTGGTAGCGTGATGTCTAACGAGCCTCTGAAGAAGTGAGATAATCACGAAACGCATCAGGCTCGCACGCTGTGCTTTCCGTGTTGGACTTTTTCTGGTGCAGCCTTCGCTGAATAAAGTTACAAGCAAATACGTACCTGAGTGAGGTTTCTTCTTTGGAGGCAACTCTGGTGATTGGATTTGAAACAGCTGTGTCTAGCCGTAGGAGGAAACCCGCCATGTCAAAACAAACCCTTGTCTTGCCACAACGACATGCGCTTATGGGCCAGGCGCTTGCTAAACTAAGGCACTGAGGTGCAGCAGAATAAGAGGCAGCTATGTGAAAGCAACCCACTGTGGTAAATGTTTAATATGGACAGAATCGTGCGCCAGCTCACTGAAGCAAGATTGTGCTTAACTACAGATTCCAGGAGGCCGTGTGAGCGGCCACGCCCACTGAGGACTGGACATCTTTATAAAGGTAGTGGCACCTGTGGTAGCGTGATGTCTAACGAGCCTCTGAAGAAGTGAGATAATCACGAAACGCATCAGGCTCGCACGCTGTGCTTTCCGTGTTGGACTTTTTCTGGTGCAGCCTTCGCTGAATAAAGTTACAAACAAATACGTACCTGAGTGAGGTTTCTTCTTTGGAGGCAACTCTGGTGATTGGATTTGAAACGGCTGTGCATAGCCGTAGGAGGAAACCCGCCGTGTCAAAACGGACCCTTGTCTTGCCACAACAACATGCGCTTATGGGCCAGGCACTTGCTAAACAAAGGCAATGAGATGCAGCAGAATAAGAGGCAGCTATGTGAAAGCAACCCACTGTGGTAAATGTTTAATATGGACAGAATCGTGCGCCAGCTCACTGAAGCAAGATTGTGCTTAACTACAGATTCCAGGAGGCCGTGCGAGCGGCCACGCCCACTGAGGACTGGACATCTTTATAAAGGTAGTGGCACCTGTGGTAGCGTGATGTCTAACGAGCCTCTGAAGAAGTGAGATAATCACGAAACGCGTCAGGCTCGCACGCTGTGATTTACGTGTTGGGCTTTTTCTGGTGCAGCCTTCGCTGAATAAAGTTACAAGCAAATACGTACCTGAGTGAGGTTTCTTCTTTGGAGGCTACTCTGGTGATTAGATTTGAAACGGCTGTGCCTAGCCGTATGAGGAAACCCGCCGTGTCAAAACGGACCCTTGTCTTGCCACAACGACATGCGCTTATGGGCCAGGCGCTTGCTAAACGAAGGCAATGAGGTGCAGCAGAATAAGAGGCAGCTATGTGAAAGCAACCCACTGTGGTAAATGTTTAATATGGACAGAATCGTGCGACAGCTCACTGAAGCAAGATTGTGCTTTACTACAGATTCCAGGAGGCCGTGCGAGCGGCCACGCCCACTGAGGACTGGACATCTTTATAAAGGTAGTGGCACCTGTGGTAGCGTGATGTCTAACGAGCCTCTGAAGAAGTGAGATAATCACGAAACGCGTCAGGCTCGCACGCTGTGCTTTCCGTGTTGGACTTTTTCTGGTGCAGCCTTCGCTGAATAAAGTTACAAGCAAATACGTACCTGAGTGAGGTTTCTTCTTTGGAGGCAACTCTGGTGATTGGATTTGAAACGGCTGTGCCTAGCCGTAGGAGGAAACCCGCTGTGTCAAAACGGACCCTTGTCTTGCCACAACGACATGCGCTTATAGGCCAGGCACTTGCTAAACGAAGGCAATGAGGTGCAGCAGAATAAGAGGCAGCTATGTGAAAGCAACCCACTGTGGTAAATGTTTAATATGGACAGAATCGTGCGCCAGCTCACTGAAGCAAGATTGTGCTTAACTACAGATTCCAGGAGGCCGTGCGAGCGGCCACGCCCACTGAGGACTGGACATCTTTATAAAGGTAGTGGCACCTGTGGTAGCGTGATGTCTAACGAGCCTCTGAAGAAGTGAGATAATCACGAAACACGTCAGGCTCGCACGCTGTGCTTTCCGTGTTGGACTTTTTCTGGTGCAGCCTTCGCTGAATAAAGTTACAAGCAAATACGTACCTGAGTGAGGTTTCTTCTTTGGAGGCAACTCTGGTGATTGGATTTGAAACAGCTGTGCCTAGCCGTAGGAGGAAACCCGCCGTGTCAAAACGGACCCTTGTCTTGCCACAACGACATGCGCTTATGGGCCAGGCGCTTGCTAAACTAAGGCAATGAGGTGCAGCAGAATAAGAGGCAGCGATGTGAAAGCAACCCACTGTGGTAAATGTTTAATATGGACAGAATCGTGCACCAGCTCACTGAAGCAAGATTGTGCTTAACTACAGATTCCAGGAGGCCGTGCGAGCGACCACGCCCACTGAGGACTGGACATCTTTATAAAGGTAGTGGCACCTGTGGTAGCGTGATGTCTAACGAGCCTCTGAAGAAGTGAGATAATCACGAAACGCATCAGGCTCGCACGCTGTGCTTTCCGTGTTGGACTTTTTCTGGTGCAGTCTTCGCTGAATAAAGTTACAAGCAAATACGTACCTGAGTGAGGTTTCTTCTTTGGAGGCAACTCTGGTGATTGGATTTGAAACGGCTGTGCCTAGCCGTAGGAGGAAACCCGCCGTGTCAAAACGGACCCTTGTCTTGCCACAACGACATGCGCTTATGGGCCAGGCACTTGCTAAACAAAGGCAATGAGGTGCAGCAGAATAAGAGGCAGCTATGTGAAAGCAACCCACTGTGGTAAATGTTTAATATGGACAGAATCGTGTGCCAGCTCACTGAAGCAAGATTGTGCTTAACTACAGATTCCAGGAGGCCGTGCGAGCGGCCACGCCCACTAAGGACTGGACATCTTTATAAAGGTAGTGGCACCTGTGGTAGCGTGATGTCTAACGAGCCTCTGAAGAAGTGAGATAATCACGAAACGCGTCAGGCTCGCACGCTGTGCTTTCCGTGTTGGACTTTTTCTGGTGCAGCCTTCGCTGAATAAAGTTACAAGCAAATACGTACCTGAGTGAGGTTTCTTCTTTGGAGGCAACTCTGGTGATTGGATATATATATATATATATATATATATATTCACTGAAAAACCATAGGTTTTAGGGACAGTTATAGTTAGTTGGGCATTGCACTCGTACAAAACCCGTGAAATTCCCCCGTTATAGTTAGTTCAGCTAACTATAACTCGCGCCCGCAATGCACTGCTGATGACGTCACATATTACATCACTCATGACATGGTCAGTGACATCACTGATGACATCACTGATGACATCTCAAATGACATCACTGATGACATCATGCAGTGACTGTGTGTTTCTGTAAAGTTTAAATATTTTTAATATATATAGGAAAAGACGTATTGAAGATTGAGTGGCTGTATAAGTGTCTGTATGGATGATTTAGTAGGTGCGTGACTGACTCTATAAGTGAGTGATTTAACGTATCTTACTGAATGCATGGGTTAGTGACTAAACTGGGTGAATGTCTGTATCCGTCTGTCTGTTGCTGTGTAAGTGGCTGCATGTGTTTGTGAATAGCTACATGAGTGTCTATATGAGTTATTGAATGGTTGTCTGAGTATCTGTATGGGTGCCTGAGTGTTTGTGTGGGAGGGTGTGTGCGACAATGTGCATAGATGTGTGAGTGGGTGATTCACTGGGTGGATGGTTTCAAGAGTGCATCTGTGATAGACTGTATGGGTGGGTAAGTGTGTGTAAGAGTGTGTTAGTGAGTGAATGTATGTCCCAGTGGTACATGTGTGAGTAACTACATATGTGAAAGGCAGTATATATGTGTGTTGGAGTATATAAATAGCTATAAGCGAGAGTGAGTGATTGTGATAGTGGCTGTATGGATGCGTGTGTGCTTGTATCAGTTATTGTATAAGAGCGTAACAATGTGCTAGTATTTGTATGATTAAGTGAGCTGGTGTGTGTATAACTGTATAGGTGAGTAAATGGCAGTGTGTTTAATTATTTGCATGACTGACTAGGTGTGTGAGTACCTCTATGGATGAGTGGCTGTGTTTGAGTGTCTATATAGGAGTAAGAGTGCATATGATAGTCCTGTACTGAATGACCATAAGTATGAGTGACTATACGGGCGAGTGAGTGGATGTGTGTGTGTGTAGACCTAAGAATCAGGGAGTGGGTATGTAGTTATTGGTGTTGGAGTGTCTATGGTTTTGCGAATGGCAGTCTGTAATTTAGAGTGGGTGTATCAAAAGTTATATTAGGGTGTGAGAAGATGAATGAAATTATCACATGGATGATGTCATCAGTGATGTCATTTGAGATGTCATCAGTGATGTCATCAGTGATGTCACTGACCATGTCATGAGTGATGTAATATGTGGCGTCATCAGCAGTGCATTGCGGGGCGCGAGTTATAGTTAGCTGAACTAACTATAACGGGGGAATTTCACGGGTTTTGTACGAGTGCAATGTCCAACTAACTATAACTGTCCCTAAAACCTATGGTTTTTTCAGTGAATTTCAAAGATTTTTCAAATGCAAATTTCTAACTATAACGTGTCTGAAACCTATGGTTTTTTCAGTGAATTTCAAAGGTTTTTAAATGCTAATTCCTAACTATAACATGTCTGAAACCTATGGTTTTTTCAGTGAATTTCAAAGGTTTTGTAAATGACAATATTTAAATGTATTAATTATCTTTATTTTTTTGATACTGATTTACATTTTTTTAAACTATTTATTTTTAAATTACATTGTAATTACATTATACATTACATTACAAAATATACTTTCTCAGAATGAATTACTTTAGTTTAAATACTTTGCAAATAGGCAATAGACTTTTAAGTACAGTAGTTACAGTTGTTGCAATAGTCAACACAATTTCAAACACAATGCAACATTGAGCTCAATGTGAATTTCTAGTTAAATGCAATTAGTTACTTTATGGATTACTTTTCTAACCACAGGACTGGATCCTAGATTCAGTCCTGGGACATCTCCTGTAAACAGTTGAGTAAAAGCGTTTTGGTTACAGTACTGATTTTTAAGGAATATTATTGTATTTTAAAAGTTGACACTTAGAAACTTTTTCACATAGAATCACCAATGTTATCCTATGGCCGGAAATTCACTTAGCAGGTATGTAGTGTTATCGTTACTTTTTCTTACTCAGTGGTGGATCCTGGATCCAGCACTGGTGCATCTCCTGTAAACAGTTGAAAGAATGCGTTTAAGTCATACAGGCGATTTTTAAGGAATATTTGTAGTTTGTGAAAATTGACACTTTGAAACTTTTTCTGCTGAAAACCAGACAATGGATTCCTATGGAAGGAAATATAAGTTACTGGTAAGTACGGTTAGAATTACTTTTCAGGGTCAGTGCTGGGCTAAAAGATGCAGCACTGGGTTCTCTCCTGATAACAGGTGAGTAAATCGGAATTCGTATTTCGGCTGATTTTAGAGGAATATTATAAAGTTCCAAAACTCCACACTTAGAAGAATTTCCAAGAGAAACCAGTCAATGTTAGCCTATGGAAGGAAATTCAAGTTCCTGGTAAGTACGGTTAAATTTACTTTTCAGGATCAGTACTGGGCTAAAAGATGTAGCACTGGGTTCTCTCCTGATAACAGGTGAGTAAATCGGAATTCGTAGTTCGGTTGATTTTAGAGGAATATTATAAAGTTCCAAAACTCCACACTTAGAAGAATTTCCAAGTGAAACCAGTCAATGTTAGCCTAAGGAAGGAAATTCAAGTTGCTGGTAAGTACGGTTAAAATTACTTTTCAGGATCAGTACTGGGCTGAAAGATGCAGCACTGAGGTCTCTCCTAATAACAGGTGAGTAAATCGAAATCCGTATTTCGGCTGATTTTAGAGGAATATTTGCACAATGGTGAAGGGAGGGGGCGGGGCCTGAGGTGACATCTGTGCAAACACGCCCGTGGCGCGTTTTAGGTTGGGGGATTAAGTCCCCTTGAATCATGAGGGTCCCTGGGGCCAACTAGCCCACCAGGAACCTCCAGTATGCGCCAGGGGGCTGCGTTGCAGAGACGTGTACAGAGGCCACACCCCTTTTACACCTCTCTGCAACGCAGCTCTGTGGCGCTTTCTGGACGTACCTGTTGGGCTAGTTGGCCCCCAGGGACCCTCAGGATTGAAGGGGATTTAATTCCCCATCTTAAAACACGCCACGGGGCCTGTTTGCACACATGTCACCTGAAGCTCCGCCCCCTCCCTTCACCACTGTGCAAACGCGCCCCGTGGTGCGTTTTAAGTTGGGGGATTAAGTCCCCTTGAATCCTGAGGGTCCCTGGAGTCCAACTAGCCCACCATGTACTTCCAAAAGCGCCACAGAGCTGAGTTGCAGAGAGGTGTAAAAGGGCGTGTCCTCTGTACACCTCTCTGCAACGCTGCCCCTGGCGCATACTGGAGGTTCCTGGTGGGCTAGTTGGCCCCCAGGACCCCCAGTATTCAAGGAGATTACTACCCTTCTTAAAACGCGCCAGGAGACGCGTTTGCAGAGTACTGCAGGGAGGGGAGCGGGGCCTCCGGCACGATGCCGGTCTTTTTTTTTCTTTTTGATTGTGAGGGGGGCTGCTTGGCCCCCCTTCCCTCAGCCACTTTTGCCCCGGGGACCCCATCCCCGGGGCCTGAGCATTTTTTTTTTAAATTAAAAAAAAAAAAACGGGAAAGGGCCGCGTGGCCCCCTTCCCTGGGCCTGTTTTGGCCCGGGGACCCCATCCCCGGGGCATGCCCTCGATTTTTATTTTTAAATTTTGAGGGGGCTGCGGGGCCCCCTCCTCCAGGCCATTTAAGGCCCCGGGGACCCCATCCCCGGGGCCGGCCTTCCCTTTTTTTATTTGTTTTTATATTTTTATTTGGGGAGGGGGCTGCGTGGCCCCCTCCTGGCCACTATGGCCCCGGGGACCCCATCCCCGGGGCCTGGCCTCTGGTTGGGGACTGTGGGGGGTCCCCAATCCCCCCACAGTCCCAGCCGGCTCCCCGCCTCCTGCGCAAGCCGTGCATTGCTTTTCCACATGGGGAGCAGCTAACATGCTGCTCCACATGTGGAAAGCTATTGGGTTTGCATTTTGAAAGAGAGAGCAGGTTTCCTGCTCTCTCTTTCAAAATGCAAACCAAGTTTGCTATGACAGGACGGGAGCCGTGGGGTAGGCACCCCTGGACACTGCAGGAGCTGCAGGAGCTGGCCCTGGGGGGTGGCGGTCCCCAGGGCCATCAAGGGCTCCAGGAGGGGGGCCGCGCGCCCCCCCTCCCTTGAATTGCACAGCCCCGGGGAGGTGGTGGTCCCCGGGGCTCTGGGGGTCCGTAACGGACCCCCACATTTATTTTCTATGTGCCCATGTTATTTAAAAATTAATAAAGAAGCCCCGGGGGGGTGGCGGTCCCCGGGGCTGCGGGAGGGCAGGAGAGCCCTCCCGCACCATTTTTTTTTATTAAGCCTCGGGGGGGTGGCAGTCCCTGGGGCTTGGGGGGCCTTAGAGGCCCCCCATATAAACATTAAACCCAACCCCCCCGCATGCCCCCGGGACTTGGGCCACCCCCCCCCGAGGCTGTGCAATTCGATGTTTTTTTTTTTCGGCAGGATCCGCGCACCCTGAGCGCATCCTGCCGATTTTTTTTTTTAAATGCTTTTTCTGCCCAGGGGTCCTTGTGGGACCCCTGAGCAGGCCTAGTGGGTCAGGGTGTTTCTACCCTGCCCCCTTTGTGCGTTTGCGCACTTGTTTCTGTCCCTCGGTTCTACCGAGGGACAAAATAACTGCCAACACTTCCTGGTTTGGAGTGTTGACAGCCAGCTGACAACCAATTACATTGCAGATCGGGGCGGTGCGTGCAGGGTGCCCTGACGGTACGCGGATCCGACGCGGCCATAGATATATATGTGATTTTACTTGTGAATTTCTCAGGAACTACTGAACGGATTTACACCATATTAGCAAAAGGCACCAGTCTGAACCAAGGGCTACCTCTTTGCCAAATTTGGTGTAATTCCGTTCAGCAGTTCGGGCTGTAGCTGCGACTAAAGGTTCCTATGGAAAAATGAATGGGGAAAAAGCGTTTTGGGACCCCCCTTTTTTCTCGGCCCCCGCTTGACGTATCACCCCGAGACTTTCAGGGTAGGAGCGGAGCAGAGCGCCCCAACAAGTTGGAAGCTTTCGCGAAGATTCGTCAACCGGCGCCAACGTTATTTCAAATAGAATGTCGCAGATTTCCTATGGATAATAGGTCCTAACTATAACTATCTACTGGCGACCGCCAGTAGATAATATATATATATATATATATATATACCAATAACATAAAATCCAATAAAAAAACATCCTATTATAAATTAAAACATTAAACTATTTTAAAATCTTTAAACTTTAATTTCCCACTACAGTAAGTGCAACAATAGGGAAAGTGTTGGATAGGGGAGGGGTAAAAATTACTATTCCCACTCCAATAAGTGTAACAGTAGGGAAAGTGTTGGATTGCAGAGCGGTAACAATTATTGTTCCCACTCCAGTCAGTTCAAAATTAAAAACAAACAAAAGATTAACAACAAAATATTTAAAAAACAAAATAAATAAAAAAATATATAAATATGTTAAAAATTTAAATAAAAATATATTTAATAATAAAAATTAAAAAAATGACGACATATTATAATGGTAAATACATATGACAAATACCTACAAATATTATATTAAATAAACTAAAAATAATTTTCAAACAAATAAATATTTTTAAATAGAAAATATTTAGAAACAAAAACATTATTACATAAATTTAGTATTTTTTATTTCCTACCCTATAGCACCACACAATTCACAACCCACATCTAAATTAAAAACAAATGTACTTCCATAATTAACATAATTAATTACCAATTAAAGGAATATATTAATTAAAAAAACAAATTAAAACTCATAAAAATTAATTAACTTCCCACACTTTACCCCTATCATCCCCACAACCCACAGCTAAAATTAAACTGTAAAATAATGTATTACACAATTAAAACTTATTTTCAATTTTAAAAAAAACAAATAGTATTTAACAACTAATCATAAAGTAAGTAAAATTAATTTACTCCCACCCGTTACCCCTATAAAAGTAAAATACACACACACAAAAAATAAACAATTACCCTCATTAAATATCAATTAATTAATTAAGATGAATGATCAACTAATTATTAATTAATTAAACATACATTACATCCCAACCTTTACCCCTATAAAACCCACAACTCACACCTAAAATTAATTACACACTTACCATAATTAATTGTCAATTAATGAATTAATGTTAATTAACAACTAATTAATAATTAATTAAAAATAAATTACTTCCCACCATTTACCCCATAAACCCCACAACCCGCACCTACAATTAATTAAACAATTACCTTAATTAATAGTCAATTAATTAATTCATGTCAATTAACAACTAATTATTAATTAATTAAAAATAAATTACTTCCCACCCTTTACCCCTATAAACCCCACAACCCGCACCTAAAATGTACAAAAAAAATTTAAAACACAATTAACATTATAAAATCTCAATTAAATTAATATTATTAAATTAAAAATATTCATGAATTTATTATAATTAAATTACTTCCCACCCTATTCCCCAATAAACCTGCAACCCGCTATGGAACTAAAAAACACAAAAGTTAATTAAAATAAAATTAATAACTGCTAAAAATTGACACATATTAAAAAACATAAACAATACTTATACAAAAAATACATCACATACATTTAAAATATATACTAAAAAACATAACACTATTTAAAAAATTGATATTTTAAACAACTATGGGGCCCATTACGATACCCGGCGTAAATAAATCCGCCAGGCATGGAAGCGGCAAAAATCCGCCCGCACACACCGTCTGAACACCGACCACGCCATTACGATTACACAAACCAAAAACCGCCATCGGCGGAAAAATCACACAAAATACCGCCCGCCATCGTCCGAGTCTGAGTCAAACCGCCCGCCACGGACGGAAACACGCACGACAACACAAAACCGCCCGCCCACACGGCCGACACACCGCACGTGAAATTACGATCGCACCGCCATGAGCGCGGAAAAACCACAAATATACCGCCCGCCAGCGCAAACAACGCCGATGAGAATCGACACGGCAGAAGCCATGGCGCCAACGTACCTGCACAGAAACCATCCGCACACAAAACCAATAGCACACAACATGGCCAACAAGTCCACACAGCAAGGCACGCACAAATACACAAGCACAGTACACATCCCGAAAACACCCCCGGACAAACAAAAATTACAAAGGCCAGAACCCCAGACACAACACACCTGAAAACAACAGACCATGAGGACACACCCACATAGGTGAGTACAAAAGCAGCACTCCCACAGACTACAACCCCTTGCTACATTGCAAACCAGAGAGGAGAGGAGAGGACACAGTGACACAGCAAGGACAGCAGCACACCACAGAAACGCACACATCACAACCACCACCACCACCACCACCACCAAACACCGGCACCACAAACCCCCTGCACATTACACAACACACACCGCACCAGCACCACAAACACCATGGCACCACAAAGGATGCCCAAGTTCACGCCCATGGAGCTGACGGTCATGGTCGACGAGATCATCAAGGTGTACCCACAAATCTATGGGAACATGGTCCAGCACACACCACTAGCCACCAGAAACAGAATGTGGAACCGGATCGTAGACCAGGTCAATGCAGTCGGGACCCTGCCCAGAAACAGAGTCGAGATTAACAAACGTTGGAATGACGTAAAGAGCCTGGTCAAGAAGAAGGAGGGCAAAAACAGAGAGCTGGCTGCCGTCACTGGCGGAGGAATCCCGCGCTCTTTAAGACCTTCAAAGCGTGGGAGGAGAAGGTGCGAGTCGTAATCCATCCGGAGATCCTCGCCGGATTAGCAGAGGAGTGGAGGCTGGTAAGTACAAACTAATGTATACCAGCACACCGCTATGTACTCACATGCGCAACTACCATGCCACAGCTCCCAGGGACAAACACCCCCATGTCCAGCACACAATACACAACACATCACACACACATGCAACAGACACTACCACACACAGCCCAAACCGAACAACTGTAAGATGCGTGGGGACATGTGTACACTAAGCCAGCCACGTAACCACCAACAGGTCCCCAAATATGCCAGAAGCGCCACAACGAGCACCCACCACACCCATGTGTCCGCCACAGCTGCACTAACCGACAAGTAACAGGTAAGTGGCAGGAACACAAAGTGCAGTGGGTGGGACGGTGGACAGCCCAAGTACAACACACACCAGGCCCCAGTCCCACAGCACAGCAAGGAGGAGCATCCCCACACCCCACAGCCACGTGTCAGCCACCGCAGTGCACAACGACAGCCGAAAGGCAGACATCACGGTCCACAGCAATCGGTGTCAGTGGGTGTACAGCCACCCCCACGACCCACAACACCCCCCACCCCCACAGACCTGCAACATGGAGCACCCCCGCTTAGAGCCATGTGGCATCCAGTACAGTGCACGCACGAACAACTTGCAGGTGGGAAACTGGACAGGGCTGGATTACTGGAGGCATGAGGACCATAACACCACCAACACATGTGACATGTCACGTAGCAGACGAACACGCAGCACCGCCCACCGTCACGAACAAGTGAACAATGTGCACACGGACATGAACAACAGACTCACACCCCACATGACCCATCACAGACATAGCAACACCCAAGGAGCCACGTCTGCATGCACAAGCCACACTGAATATAGTACCACACGGCAGCCACTGTGCAACTCATCACACACAACCAAAACACCATTGAAGTCCTGTCCATGTAGCCCCCACTGCCTGTCAACCCCACACCCCACAACTACGCCTATGTAAGACAAACAACACTAGACGCAACAGAGCGGAACAACATAAATGCACACGAACACCACTGAACCCATCAAACTCACAGACACACCATGCACATACAACATACCATCCATCCCATCCGTCAGCCCCAGTCTCATGAAAGGCATGTCATCCGCACAGCTGCCACACATACAGCAGTCACGCTAAGACACATGCCCATGACCAACCATGTGCCAGAAGTCAATTAAGCGCACGACACACTGTGAGCAACAACACACAACATGGGCCACACCCCCGAGCACTGCAGTGATGCACATGGCACAGGGCAGCACGCACACCAAGGAGATGGGACAACTGCAATACATTGGCTGGCACACAACTATCACTCACTCATAACGATGCGTCCAATGCCATGTCCAGTAATCACAACAGACAGCAAATATGCAGGGCATGTCAGGCATGCACACACCTCAGACCATGCACTGTCATGCTGCCACAACACATGTCACGTTCGGCACCCATGGCTCACAGCAGGTACCCCAAAAGCATATCCCCTCCCAAATGCGAATCTGGGGCATGGCCCCCATGTTGCCATATGCGTTCCTAAGCGTTCCATTTGAACCCCAAAAGCATATCCCCTCCCAAATGCGAATCTGGGGCATGGCCCCCATGTTGCCATATGCGTTCCTAAGCGTTCCATTTGAACCCCAAAAGCATATCCCCTCCCAAATGCGAATCTGGGCCATGGCCCCCATGTTGCCATATGCGTTCCTAAGCGTTCCATTTGAACCCCAAAAGCATATCCCCTCCCAAATGCGAATCTGGGCCATGGCCCCCATGTTGCCATATGCGTTCCTAAGCGTTCCATTTGAACCCCAAAAGCATATCCCCTCCCAAATGCGAATCTGGGGCATGGCCCCCATGTTGCCATATGCGTTCCTAAGCGTTCCATATGAACTCCAAAAGCAAAGTACAAACCAGACCCAGGATGGGCCAGGAGCCCGCATACACCAGAGTCACAATGAGTAGGGGCACAGCAACACACCCATCGGCATGGCCAATCCGTCCCATGCCACATGTGCACAGCACACAGTCCCATTGCCTAGCACACACAACTACAGATGCCACAGCCACACACTCGCCTCCGGGAAACCCATGTACGAGATTGCACGAACTGCCAATGTCAGACGACTAATACATACTTCGCCAGGTGCAACACAATAACAAATCTCATTCTCTCCACAGGTGACGAACTGCTGGATGCTGGGGATGGAGACAGCAGCCAGCACAGCCAGCCCACAAGCCCCCAACGAGGACACACGGATCTGGAGGATCTGTCCTCCTCTTCGGACACGGACCACCAAGCTGGCCCATCTGGCGTGGCAGGGCCCAGCCTCTCCCCAGGACCCCTCCTACCCACCAACCCATCATCCAGGGATGCTGAACAGTCCCAGTCCCCTGCTGCCACTGTCGTTGCGGCCACACCCACGGTCATTGCGGCCACTACCACTGCCGCAACCGCCACCATCGCCGCACCGACCACCACCGCCTCCACCACCACCACGTCTTCGCTGGCACCAGCCCCAGCGCAGGTGGTGGCCCGGCCGACTGGATCCACCCTGGGAGCCACAGCGAGGACCGTGGTGTGCAATGTGGCTAGTGGGCAGGCTGGTGGCAGCAGGACATGTAGGAGGAGCAGGGTCAGGGAAACGCCAGCCTCCCCTGGGAGCCATGCCCTGCCTCAAATGGCCAGAGTCCTTGGGGCCTATGAAGAGGCCCAAGGACAATGGGCCAGGTCTGCTACTGACACGCGGGAGGTGCTGGGGGTGCTGAGGTCCATGGACGCCCATATGGGCCAATTCGTGTCCCGTATGGACCAACTCGTGGACCTCATGGGCCAGCTGGTGGTGGCGGTGGGGTCACAGGCAAGGCCAGCAACACCACCTCCGCCACCACCTGCTAGGGCGCAGGGTCGGGCAGCAGTGTCCACTTCCCCTGCGTCCACAGCCAGTGAGCACACCTCACCCACCACCAGCAGGTCGCCACCACACACCCCCCTCCCAAACGTGGAAGGGGCCGTCCGAAGAGGAAACAGATCTCCCGGGAGGACTTCGCACGCTCCAGTCGCAAGTGAGGCAGCCAGCCAGCCTTCCGCCAGCCTTCCTTGACCAGCCACTGCATTGACTTGCTCTACGATCCCACTCCACACAGCCAGCTGGATGGCATGTGTGTGTTGGACTATGGACATAGAACCAGTGGGTACACCCTGATCATCACGCAGCCATGACCGACAGCTCATTGTCACTGCACGCACCACTTTTGTCATCACCTTACACACAATCACATGTCACAGTTTGTAATAAATGCACCTTTTTCACTAACTGCTGTTTGTGCCCTGTGTTTTATTTGTACGGAATACAACGCCCACCTTGGGCGGAAAGGCACCTGATGCGTGGCATGGCAATGGAATCCGGAGGGCCTGTAGGGACCTAGGGGTGGGAGACAGAACAGGAGCACATTCAATGAGTGTGTCACACACCCATCACACAGTACATGTCAACAACTACAAGCAATGTACACACATCGCACAGAGCAATAGGGCACAATGCCACAGTCACCAACAGTGGCATACTACCCTGGCCACGGAGCGTTGACACACACACCTGCACAGATACAGACACATCATCCGTCGTACATGGACACTCACCGTCAAGTGAAGTAGCGGGCGATGAGCTGCTGGCGCACATTCCCAGCTTCCTCCTCTCCGCTGTCCACCTCACTCGAGCTGTCCTGGTCTGCGGGCTGGGGCCCTGGTTGATCTCCGTCATCCACAATGAGGGGGATCTGCTTCCGAATGGCCAGATTGTGCAGCATGCAGCACGCCACCACTATCTGGCACACCTTCTGTGGGGAGTACGCCAGTGCACCCCCGGTGCGGTCCAGGCACCTGAACCTGGACTTGAGGAGGCCAAAGGTACGCTCGACCACACGTCTGGTCCTCCCATGTGCCTCATTGTATCGATCGTCTGCTGGGGTGCGAGGATTCCTCAATGGACTGAGCAGCCATGCCCCATTCGGATACGCAGAGTCACCTGGGTGTGAGGGACACAGAGAACCGTTGCTATTCCAACTGGACAGGGGACAGCATCGCACAACCAGCACGCTACACCACTCCACATACTCACCGACAATACAGCCACGATCCTGTTGCAGATTGGCCATCAGTCGTGGCAAGATGCTGTTGCGCATTATGTGTGTGTCATGTGCCGAGCCTGGAAACTTGGCACACACGTGGGTGATCACCATGTCCGCAAGGCACACCACTTGCACATTCAGGGAGTGCGTGTGCTTCCTGTTGCGGTACAGGTGCTCAGTGGCCTGTGGTGGAACAAGGCCGACATGTGTGCAGTCAATGGCTCCCACGACGTGTGGGATTCTGCCAAGGGCATAGAATGCACCCTTCACTGCCGCCAATTCACGAGCCCTGGGGAATCTGATGTACCTGTTTCGGTACAGCATCATGGCTGCCAGTACATCCCTCAGCACCTTGCTGAACATGGGCTGGGACATCCCTCCTCCACTGCCCACTGTGTGCTGGAATGACCCAGTGGCGAAGAAATGCATGGCGGCCATCACCTTAGCCGTGGGGGTGACAGCAGTCGGATACACCCTGCGGGGACGGAGATGGGGCTCTAACATGGCACACAGTCGATGCAGAGTTGGCCTGTCCAGCCGAAACTTCCTGATTACCTCTGTATCGTCCATGTCCGCCAGCAATTGGTATGGGCGGTCAATGTTCGGTCACCGCCTGGGTTAAATGGCAGAGGACACATGTCAAAGCAACACGGCACATAGCAATTTCGCATACACATCACTGACATGACTGAGCAAGCACATGAGCCACAGCCCAGCTGTCAAGCTGGGACGGCACGGCCACAATACACTTACACAGGTCTCCCAACAATGGCAATGGCAAGTGAGACATACCACTGCCATGTGCATGCACATGGGGATCTAGGCCCCAATGACTTGCGGGGCGTGCTGATGGGGACTGACTGCATATTCGTCAAGCGGCAACGCCACAGCAACATGAGTGTCTGCTGAGCATGGAACTGCTTCCGAGGCTGGATGAGTATGGCACACGACGACGACGATGTGGGCACGGGCTGAGCGGCCAATACAAGTGGGACCTGTGGCACGAGGGGATATGAGACAGTAGTAGGTGTCAGCACTGCACCCTATGTACAGCACTGTACGGATCACAGCTCCCGAAACATTGACTGGTGTCCACATTGACAGCCCCATGCCAAGACGGCTGTGTGCTTGCAGTCACACGTCACAGGTGAGAGGTTACATTGCACGTGCCAGGTGGCAGACGTACATAGTGGGAGCTGGCATGTGTGTGCATGTGTCTCCTGTTCAGGATCCACCAGATGGGCGCTGACTCTGTACTGACCATTGGACACAGCATGTTCCGTGGAAGGCTTGTGTGTGTGGGATGGTGGCACTGGATGTGCCTCCGTTGGGTGGGGGGCCATGCACAGGGCGGGTACGTCGATGATTGCGCATTGTTGGTCACGGTGGGTGCACCAACTAAGATGTGTTGCCCTGTGTTCAATTCCTATGTCCGCATGATGATGGACTGTGGATGTGAGCAGACTACACATTGGTCGATGTGCTGTCTATATGCATGTGCCTTCACACCAGGCACAGCTGCCCCTGCACATGTGACCCCTGCTGGACTCGCTGCTGGGTCTGTGGAGCTGATGCACCTTCTGCGCGTGGGGCGGACAGCTCTCCTCACTTCCCTCATTGCGCATGTCATGTCTTTGCCGCAGGTGACATGGATCATGGAGGGCCCACATGTACGCGTGGGTAGGCTACACATGATTGTTCACTGGTCGCCACCCCCAGTCAGTGTTTCGAATGGGAAGGTTGTCGTGCTGGTGGTATGTTCGATGTGGCGGATGGGCGGGCCTAGGTGCGGGCTTACATTCCGGACATGGGGGTAGTTGGATTGGCGACTAGTTGCAGTACACACGGGACACGTCTCTTCCTTTCCACATCTGGGTCATCCCTTGTACTTACTGACAGTGATACAGTCATCTTCGCCCCAGCCCTCATGTCCTCCCCTCGCCCCCCAATATGCATGCTCACCTGCGAGGCTAGCGCTTGCACAGGCAGCCCCAAGCTCGCACCAGAGAGGGCAAGGAGTGTATGTGTGGGTCCAGTTGCACGAGTGGGCTGTCTCAGGGTATGATGTGTGGCGGGACGCCGTCCACCTGCGTGGTGCCCCAAATGGAGACCCGGCCTGCATGGACTATGCATCACAGTCTTCGCCTTCCGGATCCGCCACCTGCGACACCCAGTGGCTGTGGCTGCCCTTGCGGCCAGGCCGCGTCCGTCTGTGGCTGTTGGCCCACACATTCACTCTTTGGCCTCTCTGGGGAGGGCTCGGGGGTGGTGGCGCACGCGCTTGCACTTAGTCGCAATGGCATGTGTCGTGGTTGGTATGATGGGCAATGGATGGGATGGTGCGAGCCACCTCCCGTGACGTCAGTGCTGCTCGTGCTGTGGTGCGTCCCCCTACACTTCCATCTGACTTGTGCCATGCTAGACGTTGAGGTTCTATTGCCTGCGTGATATGACCAGGAGGAGCGCGAGGAGACCTCACACACACCATGCTCCACTGCCATCCCGTGCCCTGTATCGCCTGTGCGGATTGACTATGTTGGGGTTACACCTGGTCGACTGGGGCTGTGTGTGCCTTGTCAAGGGGCATGGCGGGCGCACAACAGGATCCAGCTTGTTCACAGAGGGTGGGCTGAGGTGCGCCTGGTACCGCTTTGTACGTGTGCCCGGCTGCTGTGCACACACGTGTTCACTCCCCCCGACAGGTGTCCTCTCACAATGCCCAGGGAAGCGGTGGTGTACTGTTCATGACCCCTCCCAACACGGCGTGCTCCAACTTGGCATGTGCGCATCTACCCGTCGCACCCACCCACCTGAGCACTGCGTCCATACGACTTCACACGACACATGTGTGTCTTCCACAGTAGTGCTACTCATTTGCGTTGACATCCAATACCAGTGGACTACATGGTCATGTCACGACTGCCGTGTACTTCACATCCTCTCATCCTCTCTCATTCGTACTTGTGAAATGAGTCAGCGGAGACAGTTTTGGTTTCAAACATTATATTGAGTCTTCTGTCCTCTGTGATGCAGTATAGTGGACACTACTGGCAGCGGGATACATGTTGAGGATATACTGAGCATGATTACAAATGGGATAGGGTGTAGGGTTACATGTGATTAGCTGTTGCATGTGGGATGTGGGCTTCAGAGTTACATCTGCTTGGCCAAGGCTGTGCTAATGTACATTTACGTATAGCTGCGGAGCTGCGGACTTTGACACAGACGGTATACATGTAGCCTACCAGACCGCTCGGCATCATGGGCACAGTCCATCTCAGTTCCATGTGACAGGTTTGCTGCGGTTGTTCCTCATGCACGCGTGCATGTGAGATGACATCAGGGCATGTGCTTGCGTGCATGCAGCGGCGTGCCACTTGTTGTTGCACTGTGGTGGTTACTGGACATGTCACAGTCACTGGGGTCGTGTTGTTGTTGTATGCACTTGTCGTCCATGCAAAGGTCCTGGTATGGGATTCCCGGGGCGGGGGTGGGAGGGGTGCAGCACCCACAGACTCCAGGCGACCTATTCATGTCCACTGAGCGGTGTGTGTGTCCATGTGCGCTGGATCCATGTCGTGTCCTGGTTGTTCGTGCAGTTCCGTCCATGTGGGTGCGATACACAGAGCCCATGCCACTGCCTCCCACAATGCATGCGGTGTTCCTGGATGTGATGGGGAACAGTGTGCATGTCCCGGTCATATCCGATGTCATGGCGATGTCGTTGATGGTGTGGTTACAGTTGCCGGTCGTTTGGTATGGCTGTTGTGGTGGTGACTGGCCAGTCCGTGCGGAAGCTGAGCATGGGTGCGGGGTTGGACTTCATAGGTCACTCGGGGAACCTGCGTTGTGGTCCGACGTATTTACAGGTTGTCAGGTATGCGATGCCGTCCAGCAGGGCTTCCATGTCATTGGTGGTGTACATGTTTGCCAGCCAATGAAGCGGATGGTGGCTGTCAAGGTGTTGTTCGTAGGTTGTCCCTTGGAGGACCATGATGGGGCATGCTGGGTGACATTCGATGTAGCTGTTCTCGATGATCCATCGTGTGGAGGCACAGTGGTTCCATTTCAGTGCGGGTGCGATGTTGGCCACATACGCCATGCCCCCATAGGCAGAGCAGGCCCTGTCGTGTGCGTCCAGAGGAGGAGTAGTGGTAGCAGGTCCGCCTTCAGACATGCCGGGTTGGAGAGGCATATCTCGACGGGATGCTGGTAGGGACACCTCCGACAGTAGAAGACGGGCATGACGCAGCTGAACAATGTGATGCGGTAAGTCAGTCGGTAACTTACGTTCAGCAGGGACAGGAGATCGCATCCCAATGTATGTATCGTGTTGGTTTTGTACAGCTTGAGCTGTTCGGCGTAGTTGGGTAGGTGTGTTGCGGTTGCCATTTCGCAGCGGTTCGTTGAGGTGGCGTGCTCCGGCTGTGTGTGCAGTCTGCAATGTGCATGCTCCGGGGTTGCTGTGAGCTCTGTGTAGTCGTAGGGAGACAGGACTTGTGTTCTGTTGGCTTGTTTGGAGGACACGGGCCCTCTTCCCACATGCTTCTCAGACAGTTCAAGGTCAGTGCTGTGTGACTCCTTCCAATTAACTTGCATGTGGCCGACATGGGGGAGTGTTTTCTTCTTTCTTCCCCGTCCGTTGTGTGCTTCTGTGATATGCGCTATCTGCCCTGTGGTCGGTCTCCTCGGCATGCCTGTGTTGGTCTATTCTTGGACAATGGCTGTATTCACCGGCTTCTGTCGTAGGGCTGTGGTTTCGGAGTTGGAATGGAAGGTCATTCAGTGCTGTCTGCTCTCCCTTGTGTGGGCGGCAGGCTGCCTTTCCGCTCTGCGTTGGGCCTTGTGTGTGGATGTTATTCTTGGGCCACCTGTTGTCGGTCCCCGGGCTCTTTGGTGTTCCGTTTCATGTGTCTTGTTCATATGTGCAGGGTGGTATGGGTTTTTCAGTGTGGTACTGGCGTCCCTCTTCCCGAAGGAGCCCTGCTTCTCCTAGTTGGTGTTGCCGCCGCTGTGTGCTACGCCATGTTTGTTACACTGGGGTGTGTCCTGCAGTTGCGTGTCTTCACTGACATGTGTGCGTCGGTTGTGTGGCGTTGGGTGTTGTCCGTGAATTGGGCGTTGGGGACATGTCTGTGGCCGGCCTGTCACGTGTCATGTGCGTTCGGGGTGGGGCTGATGTGTGTGCTGCTTGGTTGTGTCCCTGTGTCTGTGTGCGACGCATGCATGGCGCTGCAGTTGGCCTCTGCGTTGTGCGCATGTGTGGCGTCGTCATCGGCGCTTTGGGGCCGTGACGGGGTGGTTGGTTCCTAGTCCCAGGTGGTGTGTACACATGTGTTCCGCGATGTTAGGATTTGGCCTGTGTGTCATATGTGGATGCAATGGTGGATGTGTAGTGTGCACGCGCTGGTGGGGGGTTGTCCGCTTTTCCGCCCTTGCACTGTGTGCGCTGTTTGCGTGCACTTGTTGTGTGTGTGCCTACCTGCGTCTCCGCGGTACGTTGCGTCCTTGGTGGTGCATCAGCAGAAGCATGGGAAGGGCCTGCAGTGCTGGATTCATGCCCGGGGTGCCGCTTCTTCGTTGTCCGTGCTCTGCGTCCGTGTTTCCGCCTCTCTTTCACGTGCGGTGTCTCTTTGCCGTGGGAGCCGTTTGTTTGCGGCATCGTAATTTATGCGCCGGGCGGGACGTGTTTCGTCGGACGGTGTGTGTCAGTTGTGCTGCGCCGCTACGTGTGCGGGCGCACTTTGATGGCGGACGGTGTTGCTGGCTTGCCGGCGGTGTTTGGCCTGCTTTTCGCATCGTAATTGGGCGGGCGTGTGGACTGCTGCGTGCCGGCGGTAACTGGTGGTTTTTGCATCCGCCAGCACGGCGGTTGTGCTTCCGCCCGCCATCGTAATGGGCCCCTATATTCTATATTTTTAAAATTGATATTACTTACCTTCAAATCGATATTCTTGACAATTATATTCTTGCACTCGATATTTCCATTCCACGATATTTTTAACTCAATATTATGGTAGGTCGAATTTTTTACCCTCTATATTCTGTCTCATTACCCTTTATTTCTCCTTCTGTTTTCCTCTTTGAATGCAGCACACATAGAAAGAGGAAAACACCTCTTAGGATTGTGTTTGTGCAGGAAGGTGCTGTTTCCTGCAAAAAAACAATCCTGCTGACAACAGAGGCACCCACCATGGTTCCTGTATTGGCACTAGGCTGCTGAAACAGCACCAGCACAGTCGGAAAGGACAATTATGCACTGTATTTCATAAATACAGTGCATTCCTGCCCTTTCTATTTGGCGTAAGGCAGTGCAGCAAGGTGACTTGCTGCACTGCCCTACACTAAATCCCCGTAAAATAGGGCCTCGGAGTATACCTTTGCAGAAAAGCTTTAGAGCACAGTTGAATGATGAAGCAATTGTGACCATGCGATCCCCAGGGATGAGATTGCACATTGCCGTATTGGTGAAGTGCATTTAGAAATGGAGCAATTTTGACAGATTAGAAAGCAAGTGGGCAAAGAAACATTGAAAGAAAAAGAAATACTCCAATACTACAGAAGCAAAAGGTGAGCCAGCACCTCCAGATGAAGATGAGGCTCTAACCTTCCCTATGAGCGAGATACCAGGTGAAGGGTATGCTCATGTGCCTTGGAATAGAGATGATCTTGCAACATTCATGAACAACTTTCTAAAATTGAGAGAGAATCCTGCCCAGTGGTATACAAGATTTAATATGAATCAGGTACCAAGAACACATTCAAATCAGGTCCAAAATCAAGACCCTTGTGAACAGTTTCCCATGTATGAGAATGAGAGCTTTGATTCCAACGATTCACAATAATGGTGCCTGAGGAGGGAGCAAGATTGCTTACTTGGCACAGTCTTGGAGGTAGACCAGAATGGTACATTTGTAAAAGGAGGAGTAAATGGCCACCAAGTGTTGTTTCTCATTGACACAGGCACTACCCGTTCCACTGATAGAACAGCAGAAGTCCAAGACCTACCCCTCTGGGGGGAAAAGATCCAAGTTGTAGGTGTCACAAATAAACAAATAGCTAACTCTGTTTCAAAGAAATTTCCTGTAAAAATAGGTTAATTTTAGGACGATCTCCAATTTGTTGTGTGTCACTTAAGTCCTGTAAATCTGTTATGAAGGGATCTTGTGTAGGCCTGGGCAGTGAACTTCGCTCCGTTCATGGAGTTTGCAGAGTTTTCTGCACTCCGCGGAGCTCGCGGAGTGCAGAAAACTCCATTTCGCTATGTGAAGCAGAGTTTTTTCCCCACTCACGTCCGCGAACAGTAAGTTCGCGATCGCGAACGGTAAGTTCGCGAGCGTGAGCTGCCGCTCGGGTATAATTTCTACCCGAGCGGCAGGAATACCAGCACAAACTGCAGTTCGCACTGCACTCCGCCACTCGTGGAACTTCGCGGAGTTTTTTTGTAACTTCGCGGAGTTCCGCGCAGTAAAACTCCGCAAACTACGCCCAGGCCTGATCTTGTGTGCAAATTAAATTGCACAATTTACTGCACACCAGATGGTGTTGAATTCCAAATGCATGATGAAGATGTTGAATTCAAAATGGCCAGACAAGGAACAGCTGTTAAAATTAAACCCTGTAAGAATCATAGAGGACTTTCTTCCCGATTTATAAGATACTGTAAAATCAGAAGTATGGGATTTTTCAGAAAAAGACTTAGGACTAATTAAAGGTGTAGAACCAGTTCAGATAACCATAAAGTAGAATGCAGTGTTTTGAAGAACACAACCATATGATCTAATGCTTAAAGCAGTGTCGGGAAACACTCCAGTGATTGAAACAATGCTAAAACAAGGAATTGTTAAAGAAATAATTAAAAATGCCTTGCATTTCACTGATTATGGATTTACAGAAGCCTAATCGCAAGTGTAGAATTGTACAGGATCTTCGACAAATTAACAATAGTCCCCCAGTACTGAATACAACTACAATACTATGTCAGATTACATGTGATGCTGAATGGTTTACAGTTGTGGACCTATGCCAGGCCTTTTTCTCTAGTCCACTGCATAAGGACAGTCAGTTACTGTGCTCATTTATGTCCAGAGCTAGAGTTTTGGCATGGTGCCGAGTTCCACAAAGTTATAGAGAGTAACCCTGGGAGTAAAACTATGCTTTGCTTGCGGAGTTTGCGGAGTTTTTGCAACTCCGCATTCCGTGTAGAACGCTTAGTTGCCGAAAAACTCTGCAGTCCGCAACGGAGCATAGTTTTTTTGTGTTGCCGCACCTGAAATGCGTTTTCTCGTGTGCAGGAGTGACTTACCATGTGCCTGCGATCGCCGACGAGATTTTCCAAGCCATTCGCGAGCGCCACGAGATTTGCTAGGCGGCCGCATGGTCCAGCGAGAGTTTGCAGTCACCAACACGTCAATCGAGCACGCCAGCGGACTTCTGGCGGGCGTTTGTGCAGAACACGATTCCGAACGTGCAAGATGTACTGCGACTACAATCTGGAGAAGGTTTTCTCCCCGAGCAGAATCAAATCCTTCTCAAAATGACGATTTGGAGTAAAAACTCCTCAAATTGACATTTGGCTATACTTTTTTGTGCAAGGAGCCTTTTTTCTTTTTTTACTTTTTTTTGCAAGAGGAAGGAAGTGCCTGAGAGCCCCCAACTTCCTGTTCCTGTCCAGCAGGCTCCTCCCAGTGCTTTGTCCATCTCCTGGTTACTTTTTCTTTGGATTTGGAGCTGTAAGGATCACTCTTTGTGTCTGCTGCATAATATATCATTGGATTTGAGGACTTTGAATTTGAGATTCCACAAGTAAGTTGGAAAACTGGTGTTGTTTGTTTGATTGGGCCATGCACCTAGATTTATTTGCACTTTTCATTGATTTTTTAAAATTTATTATGGTGGGTGGACTGTAGTTTCAGTAGGGGCCTAGTTGTTTCTTTGTAAGTAATTTTTCTTCTTTTATAAATAAACCATGTTGCACAGTTCAGCAATATTTATTTAATTTACTATGTAGCCCAGTAGTCTGCCAATAGGCCTTTCGCAGCCAGTAGGCCCAGAGTTACTCATTGGCGCATGAAACAACAACTGGTTCTTTGGTGCCATAGGCCTGCATGTTTTTCCTTTGTTCCTCTTGGCTTATTGCTTCTTGTTGTGGTGGCCTGGCCATGTGGCTGGCGGTCATTTTGTGAAGGCAGCCAGTGTGTTTTTGCCATAGGCCTGCATTGTCTTCCTTTTGTATGCTTATTGCTTCTTGTGGTGGCCTAGCCATGTGGCTGGCGGCCATTTTGTGAAGGCAGCCAGTGTGTTTTTGCCATAGCCCTGCATTGTCTTCCCTTTGGAGGCTTATTATTGCTTCTTTTTGTGGCCTGGTCATGTGGCTGGCGGCCATTTTGTGAAAGCAGCCAATGTGCTTCTGCCATAGGCCTGCATGCCTTCTTTGTGGTGGCTATGTCTTCTTCCTGGTTGTTGTTTTACATGAAATGTTTTCTTCTTTTATTGAGTAAAAATGTAGCACAGTTCACTACATTTTCTCCATGTTTTAATACATTTGCAATATTGATTTGAATTGATTCACTATGTGGCCTAGTCTGCCAATGGGATTTCCAGCCAATAGACCCAGAGCTACTCATGGGTGCATGAAACAACTGTTTCTGTGGTGTCTGTTGAATTTAAACATCATTTTGGCCATGGATGGCATTGGATTAAAATATAAAATATGATTTTTTTGTGGTATTTCACTTTTTTTCATGTGTGTTAAATTAATTAAATGCCGTTGTTGGATGTGTGTGGTGTAACTTGCAAACCTTTTTAGCCCTGTGGATTTTCGTTTTTGACATTGTTCCATTAAAGGTGTGTTGTTTAGCAAGAATGCTTCCTTTGTCTGGCCAGTATGTGAGTGTGTTTGCAAGTAGGCCAGCAATGCATTAGCCTTGGTTCCCCAGGGCCATGTGGTGGGGGTCATTTTGTAAAGTCTGTGTCCTCCTTAGGCCTGCTTGCGTTCATTGTTTTCCAGTCCTCCTGCTTGTTGTTGTTGTGATGTGACCATGTGGCTGGCGGTCATTATGTGAAGGCAGTCAGTGTGCTTTTGCCATAGGCCTGCATGTCTTCCCTTTGTTCCCCTTAGCTTATTGCTTCTTGTTGTGGCCTGGCCATGTGGCTGCCAGTCATTTTTTGCATTCATCCAGTGTGCCCCTTTGCCATATTAAATGTTTTCTTTTTTATATTTTCAATTATAGTTTTTTTCAATTTTTCAAAGTTTAAAAAAAAACTTTTTCAATTTCTTTTAAAATTTTTTTCAGTTTCAAAGTAACATGATTTGGCATCAATGAACCATTAACATATCTGATATATGATGTGCACAACAGTATTCATTGTCTAGGGATTGTTCCATTCCATTGTCATTTGTCAGCTGCAGTTCCCTGAGTGCCGCCTCCCCGCCACGTGATGCACAATGCCAAACCGTTACATTTGTATTTTTGTTGTTGTTCTTCTTTCCTATCCTTCCTGAGTGTACTGTGCTGTACAGTACACCATGAAAGCCCTTGTTGTTGTCAAAGTCTCCCAAATGGGTACACTGTATTGTTATTTTTTTTAATAACTGAGGTAACACTAACCAGTTTGACCACACACTAAATCATATATTATAATATTTGTTTGTACTAGTAATATTGAACTACAACAATGCCACAATTCACTTGCTTCTTTGCTTTTAGGTGGACAAGAGGTGGAGACATCACCCATTGTCCTGCCAGACAGAAGGCCTGCGCGCTTCGCTCGACTTCACATGACGTGTGACCACAGACACCTCTTCAACTTGTGAATCTAAAACAAGTGCTAACTGACAGCTTTAAGATGGCCCCAAAGAAAGGTACCAGTACCAAGAAAGTCAAAGTTGCCAGTGAGAAGTAGAAGACACTTCCACTTACCACCACCTGTATGTCGCCCAGTACGTTTTTTGGGAAACCAAAAATTGCGCCTGCAGCAGTAGTGTCCAGGGAGCAAGCTGGGAGTAGGCCTGGGCGGTGAACTTCGCTCGGTTCGCGGAGTTTGCGGAGTGCAGGAAACTCTGCTTCGTGATGTGCAGCAGTGTTTTTTCCCCGCTCGCGATCGCGAACGGTAAGTTCGCGAGCGCGAGCTGTTGCTCGGGTAGAATTTCTACCCGAGCGGCAGGAATACCAGCACAAACTGCAGTTCGCACTGCACTCCGCCACTCGTGGAACTTTGCAGAGTTTTTTGTAACTTCGCGGAGTTCCGCGTACCAAAACTCCGTGAACTATGCCCAGGCCTAGCTGGGAGTAGCACCCCCACATCAGAGGACACACCCCACCAACCTAGGCTCAAGCCCATGCCTGTCGCAGGGGCAGCCAGTCTAATCATGACAATGCAGACGAGCAGTGATGTTGAAATTGACTTATCGCTATTGCAAAGTAGTACCCAATCAATGCAGGAAACTCAGATAAGTGGGCAACAACAGCCGCAACCACCACCGATAGTAGTAGTTCCTCCCGAAGTAGGGGCAGTTCAGGAGATTGAGCTTCCTGTTGAGGAAGAAGAGCAAGCAACTGTTTCAGAAGAGCCATTGTCTTTCAGATCCCCAGCAAGGAAAAGGAGGGTTAGTCCATCAACTTCTTCTCCAACCTCCCCTTCTGAAGATCTAGACACCACTTGGATACCGCCTCAGTCCGAGAGTGAGACACGCCACTCCCACAAAACAAGGCTAGGGAAAAGGAAGGTTCTGGAAAGCCTTGGAGTTATGGAGGTAGATGTAGAAGAGGAGGAGGAGGATGAGCCAGTCATCATGGGCATTAGCCCCACCCCAGTGGAGACTGGCATTACCCCGTCCCAAACTGCTGTGAGGGATGTGGCATGGATACCACCAACACAGATACCACCAACACCACCTTCAGCTGCCATATTTACAAAGTCCTGGCAGCGACCTACATCCACTACAACTGCCTCAGTAGAAGTAGGTACTGCAGAGAGTCAAATGTCACACCCACCTACCAGTTCATCCGACATTGCAAGTGGCACAAGCAGCGTCAGAAAGTTGACCTCCCCGGTTTGGGACTTCATTTTGGTTAGCCAGAAGGAGGTGAACATTTCTATATGCTCCATTTATGGAGTAGGTGTTAGTTGGGGTAAGCTTGGTACAAACTATGGAACCGGAGGCCAAACAACCCATCTGAGAAAACACCATTTGATCCAGGGGGTGGTGCACCTTAGCGGCCAAAAAATTGCAAGTGCTGTTGGTGGAGGGGATGAAGATTCGATCACGGTGGAAGGTGAAAAAGAGGGAGATGTTTTCTACAGTACACAAAGCAGCCCTGTCCCCAGCAGTGCAGTGGTACCGCCCACATCATCATCAGCATCATTGCAATGGCACAAAGTCAGGTAGAGACACCAAGAGGTCCAAAGCAAGAGAGTACCGCAATGAATAAATGCACATTAAGCCTAACAATATCTGGTCTCAAGAACTCACCTGCGTCAGTGGCTTCAGAAAAGAAAAAAATCCATGCTACCATTCTCAGCATGTTTAGGCCGGAGGAGCAGTATGAACGCAACCACCTAACGGCACGTTTGTACAACCTGAAGCTGGCTAAAATGTTAGTGCTGGACCTCCTCCCTTTTTCTTTTGTGGAAGGGGTTGATTTTCTTGAATTTGTGGCAGCCATCTGCCCGAAATGGAAGGTTCCCAGCCAGTTCAATTTCGCCAGAGTTGCTGTTCCAGCACTACATCACGACGTGCTGGAAATGCTAGGACAAGCTTTGCAGCAGAGTGCTGTTCACACTATCCGCCTGACAACAGGCAGGTGGACCAGTTGCCAATTCACTGATTACATGTGCATCACTGCACACTGCATCTCTTTTGTAGGAGTTAGAGAAAAGATATCTGCTGGTATTGACACTCCTGATATTTTTAATGGTGCTCAGACGCATGCTACAGTAGCCATGTTCCCCATGGAGAAATCCCATACTGCTGCAAACATTTTGGAAGACTTTAACACTAAAAACTTTGAATGGCTGTGACCAAGAGGGCTTAACATTGGTTCTGTTGCCATGGACAATGACAGTAATATAGTTAAGGCCATGGCTGATGGTGGCTTTTTCAGGGTCCTGAGCGCCAAACGCGCACTGCATTAACATCATTGTTCAAGACTTTCTGAAAAAAGAAGACCTAGTCAGCAACTTCCTGACCACCTGCAGAAGAATCTGCACACATTTCAGCCATTCTTTTAAAGCCCGGAAGCAGCTGAGGATCATTCACCGTGATAATAGAATGCCAGTTAAAGCACTCATCCAGGAGGTGCCAACACGTTGTAGAAATAAAAACCTTCTTAGGGGTTCACTGATACATCTGGTCCTTAAGACCAACAAAGAAGAGATTGGCACAGAAGCTGTAATATCAAAAAACATGTTTTATTAACCTCAGATGAGGGAGATTGCATCTTACAGTACCCGCAGGCCACTGTAGGAGGCATTCTAATGAGTGCAGAGAACAGGGTCCTTATATATGTATTTGTTACATAGTCAGCATAAAATCAAGGGGAGGTCCTAGCACATACAAGCATGCTTATTGACTAATATGGGTATACAAAATTTGCTTGCTCCACAAAGTGGGAGGGAGACTAAACTGCTTACATGAGTAAGAATAGCCTGACAGTTCTATACTAGGAGCAGGTGCATTCTACCAGCTAGGCCTCTCTGAGCATGTGCAAGACTCTGGAAGAGGGAGAAAGCACATGGCGAGCACATGGCTAACTAAAATGGCTGCCAAGTACAAAATGGCTTTCAGCTCATGCTAACAGCGATTCCTGCAATCTTTAACAGATGATCCTTTTAGCATGAGCTAAAGACATTCCCATGATCTAGTAGAGACATAGAAAATATTTTGCACATTTTCTTCTCATAAATTCATCAATATCCTATGCTAGGTGGGCATTTACATTCTAAACATTTCATTAAGCAGGTATATACAAGGTATAAGCAGGAGTACAAAGTGAACAGAGCATTGGGTCATACAGGTAGCAAGAGAGAATAATGACTATTATCTCAAACAGAAATCTCAATATTTTCCAATCCTAAGCAGAAAGCAAATACCAAAACCATCTAGTCTAATTTTAAGTTTCAGGGCTCTGATGTATTTCAATGACTATTTATGTCAATTTCAAAATAGCCAACAGCACATACCTAATAAAAACATTTTCAATAGACTTTCTCAGTATTTTTTATGAGGGCTAAATTATCAATTAATATACTTAAGGAAAGAGTAAAGTAACATGCTCAGATGAACTTTTCTCGTGCAGAATAAACATTACTCTTAAAAAATATTAAAGCAATCAGACATATTATTACAAAAACAATCCTGGCTCCGGGGGACCAGGAGGACCACACAGGGCCATAGGAATTAGGACAAGGAGCCGCAAGGGCTGCTCCTCCAAAAAAAAATGGGACGACCAAAGGGGTACATTACTAACAAAAAAAAGAGTCCTTGGGAATTTCTAGAACCACCAGCCAGAGGGGAGTCTTCTCCCTGTGTCCGTTTGAGCCTCACAGGCAGGCTCTTGTTGTTCCCACGGTGGAGCTGCACAACTCGCAACTCAAGAATCACAGAGAAGGAAAAGTCTTTCTTTCAGGATAGGGCAATCACCCCCCAGGGCAAATACCCTCAATGATCCTGTCCAGTGTCTCAGGCAGTGCACCAGTTTTCTTCACTTTAATCTAACAGGCACCAAGGGCACAGCACCTGTACCCTAAACTCAAGTCCTTCCCTAACTCCTGTATTGCACCTCTGGCGCACTGCTCTTTTGTTAGGGCCACAAATTGTACCCAGTGTGCTCGGGCATCTCTTGATCAACAAACAAAGGCGTAGACTTACATTCACTTGGGACCAGGACTCAAAGGCCTGAAGCAACCCTTGTTTCAAAGGGGTCACCTCAAGCAAAAGCCTCCTTGCCGTCCTTGTCGTTCTGTGACTCTCTCAGCTGGGCATCAAAAACTGGATCCACACAAAGATTTCTCCATCCTGATTTGTAACCCCGTCTTTCGCCCAAGACAGTGGCAGGGGTACACACTTCACGTCCCAGTGCTTCCGCCTTCACTGAGGTCCTAGTTGCCAGCAAGGCCTATGCTGGTTCCTTTCGTTTTGACTGTAGGCTGGACTGGTGCTGACTCCCAGGCTGGATCTGATGTCCGGGCCCCTCTGGCAATGGTTGTAAGGCAGCAAATATCTATTGGTGGACAGAACAAGAGGTCTTTAGACAAGGCACAGAAATAATCTAACAACAGAGAGGATAGTCTCAGAATACTCTCTTAGTCCTGGGGCGCCCCATACATTAGCAAGGCACCCAAGAGCCACTTCATCTATCTGAGAGTAGAAAACCCTGGACCTATTGGCAAGTATAAAAGGAACGTTTTGGTGAACTGACAAGAGTAATACATCACCCAATCCCAAACAGCCAAGGAAGTCTGTGTTTATTTACTAAATTCTGAGAAAAAGAGAAAAACAATACAGACATACTCCAAATACTTACATTGGTGTATTCCTATATTACCAATCTGAAGAACCCTCAAGAAAAAGGAAATGTTCTACACTTTTACTCATAGATTTTACATTACTTGTACAGGACTGCAGACACTTGTAAAATAATTTCTCTTACATGTTATGCTTAGGACCATGCTCTCATGTTATAGGTGCAGCAGGAAAATCTAAAACTGCTAATTTAACAGGGATTCTTATTGCAAAAAGAACTAAACTTCAACATAGTGAGTACATTTTCTCCAGCAGAACATGTTATGACAAACAAATTCCTATAAAACAATATTTTCCTTCAAAATGTTTGCTAAGGATCACATGAGCGTCTTTCCTGCATTGTACTTTTCACGATCTGGACTATGCAACATCATTTTCAAAAGGAAAAAAACCCTATCTCCAGCTCTAATAAGGGCTGTCAGCTTATTGACAGAGACTAGCTAATAAAAAACTAGCAATGCCCTTGCAAAACTGTATAGAACATGAGAATAACATAAACAATAATAGTGTTGCCACCTGAGATTATTTTGAACAGAAACCGCCACTATACAGTTCTCCTTAAAGATCAAATAAGGGAACATCAATCTGTTCTACTCATTCTTTCATACAGGATGGGCAGTAACATAGCATAGATTTTATCATTTTATTAATGCTAACAATTTTTAAAACAGTATTACTGAATAGCCAATAACTATCACATGGCCATTTCCTAGACAGCTTAGACAGACTCAAAAAAAAGTGAGAAAAAGAAGAGAGAAAACATAATTTTGCCTACCCTTAATTTGTAGAGGAGCTAGCCTCCTTCCCCCATTTTGACAGTAGGAAAACCTGAAACAGGTTTTACTTCTGTCAACACTTTCAACCCCTATTTGTAGCAACTGGGCACAAACAAACCAATGTATCAATTTCTTGAGCAATTGTACTAGATTAACATGAGGGCGCATGAATGCAAACTAAAATCCATTTCCTCCTTATCGTAGCCCCTACACAGTATTCTTTAAACTAAAACCATTATTTTGATATACATGGCAGATCAATGCTCAACTGAGGGCTGTTTTCCTTCGTTTCATATGACTGCGCTAAACGTGTGTTTGCCAAAAATAGGAAGCAAAGCTTCTCTTTCTCTCTTTGCGCTATCATCTCGTCTTTCAAAAAATCTTTCGAAGGTCGAAGTGTCCCAGCAAACATTACCCTTCACCCTGCTAAGTTGCTAAATGCAGAACTCCGACCTTTGACCCGTTCAGCAGCTGTTCATTTTGTTTGTGCAAGACTTGCCATGCGGTTTTCGTAATGCAAAGCAACTCTGGAGAATCACAGCTAAAAGGCAGTCCTGTCCGATCCGTTTGCCAGTAATTTAAAGGTAGGATAATAACGTCTGCTGGTTTCTGTATACTTATTTTCATTTATGTACAGTGTGTTGGGTGCAGTAGGTCAGCTGTTTATTCTATACTTGCATATACTTTATTGAAGCCTGAGAGCACGTTAAAACTGCCTTGAGTGGTAGAACTGCTTGTAAAATTGTGAATTTAGCTCAATTTCGACTTTGGTGGTAGGGGCACTTAAAAATGAATATCCTACAATAGTTTTGCATAATAGGAACCCCCAGAGTGTTCTCTAGATAGCCCAGGAATGGGAAATCAGAAATGTATAAGATATACCCTTATAAAAATGAGTTTTGTACGGCTGGGTAAAGTGACATTTCACATTTAAGTTCCCTTCTTATTGCGGTACAGCACTGCTTAAATTCAACTTTGATACTAGGAATTCACAGTATGATGATTAGGCTTTATAAAGATGAAAAAACGAATTTAAAGCATTTATGTTTAACAATATATTTTTTTCATATAATTAATTTTTTTTTTTTTTTAATCAAAACCAACCATTTTGATGATTCCACATTTGAAAAGCAAGCTTCATTCGTAGCCTATCATATTTAAACACATTCATTCATAACCCTAAGCACAGAAGCCTTACTTGAAACAGGAAAAGTCTGCGCCACTTTTTAAAAGGACAGTTATCATTTAACATCAGAACCACAGATGTACTTATGTAAAAAAGGCATTAAGAAAGGAAATCCCTACTTTCAATTTTGTTCTCTGTTATCCAAAATAATGAAACTGGTTTTTTGAAACTTTTAAAATAATGCAGGCCCTTATACCAGTTTTACACTGACTTAAAATTTCGCTGACTCAGCATTCCTGTCTGTGGCCGTGATCAGGAATAGCCATATGCTATTTATGCAGCTGTTGTTTGTCAGCAGGCGTCGAATTTTCACGCCTTTCTCAGGAAAAAACCCCTTTATTATTTGAAATACCCTGACAGAGTTAAATCCCCATTTGCTGTGTCAAACAGTTTCTTTTCAGTTAGTCAGTTTAAACACAGCTGTTGGAAAGCTTTTTTCTCGGGTGCTGAAAGAAAAGCATGTCACAGTCTATTTAAAAACTGAGGCATTTCAATGCAGTCAAATCTATCTTTCTATAATGTGTATTTAGTTCAGCAACGACCAAATTCACTCATATGATGTGCATGCCTTTTAATGTCTAATACAATGTATTTAAGGAAAATGCTGTAACATGTATTTTAGTCTATTGATTACAAAACACACAATTTCGTTTTTTTTTCCTCTGTATGAGGCCTATTTTAATCCTATTGAATACGAATTCTAATTTTATCTTTAGCATTGTGGCAATTTGCACACATGTATAGTATCTTACTCTGTCAATTTAAATAGTAACATGCAGCTGTTTAGCATATGTCATATAATTCATTTCTGGATTTTTATTTAATATGTAAGTAACTAAATGACATTTTGCATAACAGAATAATGACAGCAAAAAAACATAAACAAACTCATTGAGCTCATTCAGATATTTACAGAAGGGGGTCATATACGCAGAGCACACAACACAGCGCGCTTAAAGCTAGACATTCTTTCACAAAGAGTACTCACACAAGTATTACCAATGTCAAACCACAAACCCCACATAGACATTTAAACACACATTTAACCCACAAATCAACACTTAGGACTGCTTACAAAGTGTACGCAAGACCAACCTATTTGTAAATACTAATTGTAAGTCATATTTACAAGAAGAGCTCTCAAAAGTAGCCCAAAAAACTGTTCCATGGTCAAGAAGCCAAAATACACCAAATTCGCCAGTTTTGGCTGGTAGAACACTCAAAAAGCGCTCTGCATATCACCACTTATGAATGTTACTAAGTGCGCAGATCCGGATCCGTTTTATGTACATATTTAGTTCCATGGGGTACTTAGTCACCAAGGAAGAAATATCTTTTTACTATACGTAAACCTATTTAGGTATCCCCTCTGAGGGGAGTCAGCTGAGTACTTACTAAATCCATATCGGTACCTCCAAAACAGCAACACTTTCTACGAAGTGTGCTAGAAGCAGGCATGTCAAGAATATTATAGCATATATAATATTATACTCCAAGTGACACTTAACACAATGTGTGCCGTTCAAGTTTTCAAAGTTAGAGAAAAATCTCCTCATTACCTGCCTATATGAATTGCAATGCATATATAACTTACAAAACAAATTCCAAAATTGGCCAATCATACAAACAAAGCCACAGTAAGTGTTACTAAAACTACCTTACCAATCAAAGGCATCAAACCAACAGCAAGTGCCGCAAAACGGCTCTTACCAATCAAATGGTGTCCAGATTCCAACTGCCAAGTTCTGAGTGACCTAACGGTCGTTTTAAAATACTCACGCCAAAGAAGTTCTCAGTCGGGAGCGGCAAACACTTGGAGGATCAGATCAGGAAGACCAGAAATATACTGGGCTGGAAGACAAACAATCTCCGTGCGCAGGGTACCTCCTCAGTAGATTCCTGTCCTGTACTCCTCAGTAGATTCCTGTCTCCCTTCAAGACCACTCCCTTGGATAGCCGCTGCACAGATGAGGTCCACTTTCGGGCGCCATTTGTAGAAATAAAAACCTTCTTAGGGGTTCACTGATACATCTGGTCCTTAAGACCAACAAAGAAGAGATTGGCACAGAAGCTGTAATATCAAAAAACATGTTTTATTAACCTCAGATGAGGGAGATTGCATCTTACGGTACCCGCAGGCCACTGTAGGAGGTATTCTAATGAGTGCAGAGAACAGGGTCCTTATATATGTATTTGTTACATAGTCAGCATAAAATCAAGGGGAGGTCCTAGCACATACAAGCATGCTTATTGACTAATATGGGTATACAAAATTTGCTTGCTCCACAAAGTGGGAGGGGAGACTAAACTGCTTACATGAGTAAGAATAGCCTGACAGTTCTATACTAGGAGCAGGTGCATTCTACCAGCTAGGCCTCTCTGAGCATGTGCAAGACTCTGGGAGAGGGAGAAAGCACATGGCGAGCACATGGCTAACTAAAATGGCTGCCAAGTACAAAATGGCTTTCAGCTCATGCTAACAGCGATTCCTGCAATCTTTAACAACGTTGGAACTCAACTTATTACATGCTTGAACATCTGTTTGAGCAGTACAGACCAATTAATGAATATGTCATGCAAAGAGGGGATGCAACTGTGAAAGGCATGATCATTGAGATGGACCAATGGGGCCTAGTTTAATGCCTGACAGAGATGCAGCTTCCTTTCGAGGTCTTCACACGTGAAGTCAGCAAGAAGGACTGTACCATGGGCCAAGCTATCCCATTGTTGCACATGCTACAGGAACAGCTAAAGGAGGTGTCTGCAATGTACGCAGGTGCGGAGGAAAAAAAGAAGCATATGAGTTGGTCTAGAGCTTAATCCTTCACTTATCTGAAAATACATGGGTGCAAAGAGGCATTGTGTCATCCAACCATTACATTTGTGCCTCAATTCTTGATCCACGGTACAAACCATTACTAGACACTTTAATTCCTTTTTCAGATGGGGATGTTGCCAACTACAACAGTTGGATAGCTGTGCAAGCCAGTCAGCTAGAAAAATAACGGCCGGGAATTAGAGGCCCGCTCCTCCAGGGCACTACAAGTACTGCAGGGCAGCCTTCAAGTTCAACTTCAGAGCCTGAGGGCAGTGCGGTTGGCTCACAGCAGCCAAAACCACCAACAACAGCAAGAACAACATCAACAATGACAAGAACAGGAGCCGATAGGCCACCCATGGCTGATACGGTCGAAATGACATGGTTAGGGAGCGGGAGTGGGTCAGAGGGAGGCAATTGATGATGGGTGGGTACATACATAATATATATGTTGTGCTTTCCAACTACTGTGAGTCAAGGGAGTCAAGGGAGTAGTCTGAAATACAACTCAAAACGTTTGAATCAGAAGCCTTGAAAAAAACCATTCCTTGTTTATTCTTCTTCCTAGGGATCATTTTTCCATTTATCATTGCATTGTTCTTCTAGCATTATTTTTTTTCTTCACCCTTTCCTACTCTGGCAAAGTTAAATTTTCTTTTACATTCTCTTCATCCAGTCTTAACCTATGATTGAATACCATCCAGGCATCCATCCATTCAAACATGGCTATCATTCTCAACAAACCTTTCCCCAACAACATACATTTGTCATTTAACTACAGATGAGTTTGCTTGCCTTTGAGTTTGACCCATCAAACCCCCCCGGAGGATTCCTTTCACCCATGCAGTTTCACCCACCCAGGCAGGCATCCTTTCTTTCACCTTTCACCCATCCTGCAATGACCCATGCAACCTATCAGCCACCTATTTGCATCCCAGGCCCCCTTCACCCATGCATCCTTCTCTGCCAGTCATATATTAAATGTCACCTGTCCTTCCTCCTTCCATCCTTCTTTCCCTTTTCCATCAACCCATCAAGGTCTGACTCTTAGCCTTCTTCATAAAAAACTTTCTCTGCTGAGTTAAAGATAGAAGAGGCCATTAGTTACTCAACTCCCGCTAATGCTAATGCTAAGTAAAGGGTGTCTTCTTCACCTGTTCACAACTTATTCTCAACAGTACAGTGTACAGTGTACACCCTTGCAGCGAGTGTATAAATTTGATTGTCAATAAGCAAGGAATATGACTTACCACCGCCAGCCACTGCTGCTGGCTCACCCCCTGCATCTACCGTATCTGCTCCCTCCTGGCTGGCGTCGTCTTCCCTGCTGGCCCCGGCACTGGTGGTCGGTACATCTAAAATGAACCTTACACATTTTTTAGATGCCATATATGCCTCTCCCTATTTATTTTTTTCACTAGCAATATTGAAAATACAATACATACACCACACACATCACTACAATTCAGGTACACTACAGACAGACTAGAGTAGAGTAGACAGTATGCCTTACCAAAAATATTAAAATATTCAGTTGGGCATTTTGTTCATGGTAATTTTTAAAATGCCTCTCAAGAAGAGGACAACCTAAAGGACTGGAGTCAGTTGCTAGAGCTATTGGGTGAATCTGAGTTTTTGAAAAGAAAAAGAGTGGACAACTGGGCAGACAATCGGACTTAAGGTCATCTTGGTTGGAAAATGTAATGGTGCCGTCCTCCTCCTCATACTTCCCTCCAGCCATGGTGCACAGTAATCAGTTCACCATAAACTGCTGCTAATATTACTAGGCCTAGACGAGAAGAAGACACAACTTTGGGGTGTCCAACTTGACTATCATTTACTGATTGAGCATGAGAATGTAAAAGAAAGCCTTCTCATCTCAACAAACATGCATAGAATACCTTACTTGGGCATGCAATCTGCACAGCAGAGTAGTAGTACTAGGACTAGTAGTAGTAAGGGCCAATGGGTTCTCTGTCTCTTACAGTACCACCACTGGGCAGTCCACAAAATATACAAGGGGAGAGGGAAAGCTGACTGAAAAACCAGAAGAAAGCAAGCTACATACAGACTAATACAGAGTCAGAGGTAGTTTTATGTAAATAAAAAACACTAGAAATATAAATAACTAAGTTAGTAGGTAATGCAGAGATAACAAGAATTTAGAAACAGATCAAAGAGAATTTGGGAAAAAACAAAATTAGGAAACAGAAATATTAGTTCTAATTAAGGAGCGGTAAAAGTTAGGGAAATATATATTAATTTTAACAACAGGAGGACTTACTGGGGCCAGCAGAGCCATCTGATGAGGAGCGTTCCTGGGAGGCACCTCCAGCTCCCGCACCCGCCTCGGAAGACTCCGTCTCCTTCTTGCCCCTGGATGATGATGATCATGCAAGACATAATTAAAGAGACAAAAAATGATTGATTTGTTTAAATTTATTTTTATTATTATTATCATACTTTTTGTGAAAAGTTTCATACCGATCCAATATATATGCCATGTATCACATTTTAGAAGCAAAGCATTGCAGTACAGATCGGTACTATTGTGATGCATTACATCACAATTAACAGTTTTAAACTTCTAGTATAGAATGCAGTTGCATAACAGAGTTACTTGGTGCTTGAAACTGAACTACATTCAACAAAAGAACAAAATCGAATAGCTTGTACTCCATCTACCATGAATCATTCATATTATACATATACAGCAACTTTAATTAGCACCTCGAGCATTGCTGCATGCCCCCGCGCCACACCTAGCTACCCGCTCCGTCACGTGTAATGTGCTCTGTGAGTTCCCAGTCCGCCCAGTGAGGCCCAGGACCGCACTGTCTATAGAGCTGCCAGTTCGCCATCGCTCATAGGCGTGTCTGCTGTTACCTCCGGGCTTCCCTGTCAGGCTATACGAAACTCTGCTAGTATTGCATCCCATGTTGGTGCCAGCGGCTACCTCCGCAATCTGATAGCATCTTCCCATCGGAGTGGCACACTTTCCGCCTGCGCCCAGCACAGTAGGGATTGGTACCAGGCTTTTGTTGCTGGGGGAGTGGGAGACTTCCAACGACCCGTAAGCAATCGTTTAGCCACTGTGAGACCCAGATCTATGTATCTGGATGTCGTCTTATATTTTTTGGACCTGTGATAGAGTCCCAGTATACAAACTTCCCATGTCCAGTCCAGTGTTCGTTCCGAGTATTGGGCCAGGCACCGAGTGACTACCCCACAATATGTTTGAATAGTTGGGCACAACCACAGCATGTGTATGAGATCTGCCCCTGCCTCATTGCATCGTGCGCATTTGGCGTCTGCGTGGGCAAAATACTTATTTATTTTCTCTGGTGTTAGGTAGGCTCTGTGTATTATAAAGTATTGAATGAGCTGGAACCTCGCATTGCGGGGAATCCGTGTTGGGCTTTCAAGTATGTGCCCCCATTCTTTGTCTGTGGTAGGTCTTTGTAGGTCTGTCTCCCAGTGGGCCCGCAGAGCAGATAATTGCGGCAGTGTATGAATTCTAAGCGATTCTGCGAACCATTTGGTGAGATGGCGACCAGTGCCTAGTTCGTGTAAGTATTGGACAGTTAAATGGGTGGTGGGCTCCTGTGCTATGTTCCCCCAGAGAGTGCCCAGCGTGCTGGTCACTGCGGCGTAGAGGAGAAATTGGCCTTGCGGCAGCTCTGAGTCTCCTACCAGGTTTTCGAATGGAATAAGTTGCCCGTCATTAAACAGATCCCCTACTGTGGATATGCCCGCCCCTTCCCACTGCGTGAGTTCTGCACTAGATATTGCCCGATGTCTTCTGGGAGTACCCAGCAGGGGGTGAGAAGGTGCATATGGTGTTGTCGCACGTGTGATACGGAGACAGCGATGGTAGCATTGATATGCCACTCATACCAAATGTTGTGTGGGTATGCTCCCTTTTCTATTGGGGTGAAACAACTCCAATATCCGGGATTGGATGCATCCGGGTGCTTGTGTAGCCACGTCTTCGAGGTGTTACGCACTTAGCCAGGGTGCCACCCATTGGAGCTGCACCACCAAATAATAGTGCTCCATGTTGGGCAGCGAAAGGCCTCCTCGATTGGTCGGTGGGTACATTTTAGCCATCGTTACTCTGCTCTGCGACTCATGCAAGATGAACTGTCGCATGCTTGATTCCAAGTCCCTAACCAGTGGTGGCCGGATGTGAAGTGGCAGGTTTGTGAAATGGTAAAGCAACCATGGCAGGACTATCATCTTTAGCAATGCAATTCTGTCCATGACCTCCAGTGGCAGGGTGCTCCAGAAGGAAATCTGTGCCCTTACTACTGTGATGGCGTGCGCCAGGTTACCTTCCAGGAGGTCTTGCTGATCCCGGTAAATATGAATTCCGAGATACCGGAATGCTGTGAGCTGCCAGTGCACAGGCGTCCCGCTGATGACTAAGTGCGGGTCTGGAGTAGTTTCTGTGAAGGGATATAGACAGGACTTGTCCCAGTTCACTTTCAGTCCTGACACCGAAGCAAATTCAGTCAATATGTTCTCAATTACCCCACAGGACTGCCCAACATCTCTGAGGTATATCAGGAGATCATCGGCATAGAGCGAGACCACATGTGTGCCGTCCCCCAAGGGGATTCCCCACTCATCTTGAGTGCTGCGCAGTGCCTCCACCAGTGGTTCAACAGCTAACGCAAATAAGAGTGGGGAGAGCGGGCAGCCCTGCCTGGTACCTCGTTCGATGGGGACCTGTTCCGACATGTGAGAGCCCGTCTTAATCCTGGCTAATGGACGTGTGTATAATAGCTGGACCAGGCTTAAGAACACTTTTCCCAAATCGTATGTATGCAACGGGGCAAATAAAAACCCCCATTCTAAGGTGTCGAATGCCTTTTCTAGGTCTAAGACCAGGCATCCAGCATGTGGCCAATGGTCCCATGAGTAATGTGCTACCCGGAAGAACCGACGCAGATTTAATGACGTGTTGCGAGCTGGCACAAAGCCGTTTTGGTCGGCGTGTACCAGCTGCGGTACCAAAGGGGCCAATCCGTTCGCCAAAATTTTTGCGAGCACCTTGTAGTCGGTGTTAAGCAGAGCCAACGGCCGGTAAGAACCGATCAGTTCCACATCTCTGTTAGGTTTAGGCAAGGACACCAGTAGGGACTCGTGAATCGTATCTGGTAATATGCCCATTTCTTGTGCGTTCTAATAAACTGCAAGGAGTCGCGGCGCCAAGGTCTGCTGATATGCTTTTTAAAATTTAGCCGGATACCCATCCGGCCCCGGCGCCTTGCCTGTAGCAAGCGAGCTGATGGCAGCCTGTACTTCTAGTAATGTAAGCGTCTCGTTCAGTTTAGCTTGCTGGTCTGCTGTGATGTGACGCAGGGCCAGAAGAGTGAGGAAGGTGTGTGCGTCTACCGCCGTTGCACAGTGTGTTGACCAGTAAACTCTGGTGTAATGCGTGGTGAATGCGTGGTGGATATCCCGCTGTGTAGTGAGCACCGGCCCATTTGTGGGCTGTAGCCTCAGGATCAGTGTGTGTGCATGATCCTGCCGGATCATGTGCGCTAGCAATCTGCCCGCTCTGTCCGCCGCTGCATGAGTGCGCGCGGCAGGAGACACATTGTTCAAACAACGCAGCCGTTCGAATTCCACTGCGTGTTGTTGGCGCCGGTCATCTATGCTTGGCTGCACTGCGTCACCCTGCGCCAAATCAGCTTTGAGTCTGGTCAGGTCTTCTTCGATGTGCTTTATCTTGTTGTCTAACTGCTTCTTGATGCACCAATTCAAACCCATGCATTGTCCCCTTACCACTGCTTTGCCTGCATCCCACAGGACGCCCACGTCCGCAACTGACATTGTATGCAAAGTACTCCTCTAGCGCCTCGCCTACCTCTGCTCTGAATGGGGGGTCTTCTATGCTAGAAGCTGGAGCCTCCATAAATGCCTGCTGGTACCACTATCTTCCCTTTGTAGTGTCATGATATGTGGTTTGTGATCCGAATGCGTTTTGCCCATGTAATCTGCACTGAGACATTGCGCTAGCAGTGGCGCGCTTGCAAAAAAGCAGTCAATGCGGACATGCAGCCTGTGTGGGTGTGAGTAATGTGAGTATAATTGTGTTTGCAGGTTGAGGGTTCCCCACACATCCGCCAGGCACCCATGGTGCATCCATTCCCCCAGATGCCTAGCGTTAGAGGTTGTTACCGCTTGCGGGAGCGGTGGGAATGATCTGTCAAGTGCCGTGTCTAAGACCGAATTAAAGTCTCCCCACATCAGCCAGGGAACGTTGCACCAGTGCGACAGAAGGTTTGTCAGTGTGTGCCAAAAAATGCCTTGATCCGTATTTGGGGCGTATATGAAGCCTAACACCACACACTGCCAGTTGAGGCGGCCCTTCGGAAACACATATCTACCGTATGTGTCTATTACCATCTCCTCAGACACAAAATTGGTACCAGGCCAGACCCATATTAGTGCCCCCCTAGCATAGGCTGAGTAACCCGTGGCCAATATTTGGCTTTTCCACCGCTGCTGGAGCCTGCGGACTTCTGATTGTGAGATGTGTGTTTCTTGTAGAAACGCTACGTGCGCTGCATGGCGTTTAAGGAATGCATATATTTCGTACCTGCGGGCTGGGGTGTGGATTCCCCTCACATTCCAGGTTATTACATTTGTGGGTGGCATATTGTATTGTCAGTAGGCGGTGTGACGCGCGGCCGGCATGTCGCATGAGGCACGAGACAGCAGCATGTTGAATGCTGTACACTTGTGAGACGTGCTTGTGAGATTCGTAGGTGCAGGAGCATGCCATTCTTAACTAGGGATGCAAATAGCAAACTCTGGGGGTGCAACTGGGAAAGAGCAGAGAGACAACATGTGTCTGCCCAAACAGGTAACAATGCCATAGGGCAATTTGCAGCTATGCACACCGCTTAAAAACTTATTAGAAGGTGGGGGTGGGTGCCGATCTGCTAGGAACCAGTCTAGGTGTGTATAGACCCGTTATGTTCCCTGGTGTATGTGTACTGGTGTTACGCCTCGCGCCATATGGGCGCTCTCTGCAGCTTGAAATGATCTCTCAGTAGCGCCAGCTCTCCTGTGCAGAAATGTCACAACGCGCAGCAAGGGGGGGTTACATGCGCCCAATACATATACAACACATGTGTGCATACAGTTACATTCACATACTTGCGTGACTACAAAATACGATTGGGTGTCACATTAGATCATCTGCAGTTTGGGGCGTCACATCCGGAAGCGACTGCAGGTCTTCATGAACTGTCCACACTGTATGCGAACTGTCCTCACTCATCGACTGTTCAGAGGAGGCATCTGCATCTCTGCTGTCTCGTCTTTTCCTTAAGTCCCTTGTGGCTTGCAGTGCATCTCTCCTCTCTAGCAGTACTTGTTCACGGTCGGGGGCCGCCGCTGCCAGCATCGGTGATGTTGTTGTGCGCCTCCGGCTTCTGCCGCGACGGTTCTTATGTGATCTCGCCTGTGGCCCCGCGCTGGTGCGCCTCTGACTTGGGGAGGTGTGATGTCCTTTGGCTTCAAGCCAATCCCACGCATCGTCTGCTGTATGGAAGAACTGCGTGGTTCCGTCAGCCACTAGGCGCAGCCGGGCAGGGAACATTAGAGAGTATTTCAGATTTAGTTCTCGCATGCATCTTTTAACTGCGAGGAAGGTGCTCCACTGCTTCTGCACACCTAGCGCATAGTCTGGGAAAAAGAGGACCTGCGAATTGTCCACCTTGACCGCCTCCATTCTCCTGGCTTCACGGAGTATTGCATCCTTGTCCTTAAAATTCATGAGTCGAAGCAGGAAAGGCCTCGGCCCAGCACCCGACAGCGGATGCTTCGACAGCACTCTGTGTGCTCTCTCCACTAAAAAGAAATCGGATAGTGTGCCCTCCGGCATCAGGGATTGCAACCAGGTCTCAGTGTAGGCCACCATGTATTCTCCCTCCGTGCCTTCCAGCAGACTCACCACGTGGACATTATTCCTGCGGGAGCGACCTTCTGCACAGTCCAGCCTACGTTCCAGGAGCTGCAGTCTAGAGGTGAGAGTGCAGACCTCTGCAGTCACTTCTTTGGCTATCTGGGCGATCTCCTTTACCTCTGCAGTTAGCTCATTGACTCTCCCCGCAAGCTGCCGATGGTCAGCATGAAGTAGCGTAAAGTCCGCAGTGACCTTATCTATTCTGCCTTCAAGTGATGTGCGAGTCTGCGTCAGCACTTCGCTGATCTGCGTTACCGCTTGTAGCACCAAGTCCAATTTTGTCTCCAGACTGGAGGTTCCGGTGTCGCCCGGTGGTCCGGAGTCATGGTCGGAATGAGCTGAGCCTGGCGCTGATTGTGCAGGTGCCGATCCTGTGGTTGTGCGCCGTCTACCCATCTTGTCAAAGCAGGGGGGTCGCCGCGGTCGGTAGAATAGGACACTGTAGCCCCCAGCGTCTGCCAGCCCCCCTCTAGAATTTCTGCACGTCCAGTTTATTGGGTAGGAACGCACCAGGAAGGCAGCTGCCTCTCAAGCGCCTTCACTCTGCAGTCCGGGGCCACTAGGCCGTGCTGCGGTCGTCTGGGAGTGCCACTACCACCTCGTCCAACTCAGTGGGGCTGTCTAGTGTCACCGGTAGCCCGGCGGCACCCCGTGCGCGAAGCTTCCCCAGCCTCTCCTACCTGCATCACAGCGGCAGCCCACGGAGAGGCCTCCTGTCGCTTCTGATGCGTTCTTGAGTGCTCGCTTTCGGTGTTCAGTGCTGTTGTAGGCCCCAATTTTTAAAGCGGAGGATGGCTTTTCAGGAGGGAGAGGGCAGTGTCCCCCGCTGGGTGGCATGTGTGGGTGGCAGTGGCTATTCGCCTTGCATTGAGTTTGGCTGGTGTTCACTGGGCCGGCTACCGCCTACAGAACGGTCACAGTGAATGATCAGGCAGTGCGTAGCTTCCGTTGCTTGGCAGCGCAGTCGGGCGCTCCTCATGCCGCAGGCCTCCACCGGTATCTGTCCACACAATTTGGGTTCTAGTCCACTGTTGCAGCCGCTTTCATCATGCTAAAGCACCCGATCCAGGCCCATAGACGCAGCACAGGCTCCGCTGATAACAGTTCTTACCGCGGTCTCATACCGCCAACACGGCCTGTTATTCCACCTCCGCTGTCACGCTGCTCACCGCCCGGTCCAATAAGGAGAAGGGGGCTCGCTCCTCTCTTATCCAGCCTCTTCAGCGGAGGGGGAAAGAGAAGGGATGAGGGCTGCAGGAGAACAGACTGCAGTGCCTCCGCTCACATCACCCCAAGCTCGGGTGGCCGATCTCGTCAGGCACTCAGTGAGGGGCCGCACACTGTCTCTGCCTCTCGCTGTGACCTGCGGTTTATCCAGCCACGCAGGCCCGCCTCCTCACCCAGGGCCCAGGTAAAGTCCGTGTCCGGCTTCACTGGGTACAGCTTTGACTGACAATCCGCCGTGCCTCACCCCGGGGCATCGCTGCTTAGTCTCGGCTTGTATTACACAGAGCCTGCATCGTGATACGGCTCCCGGATCAGGGTCGTGGCGTCTCCTCTGTGCAGTCAGCCAGAGCTCGGCTTGTGGAGTTGCTGGCGCCTCCAAACTTGCTGCGCCCGTGCTCGCGGGCACGTGAGTCCAACTAGCTGGTTCTGGCGTTACGGTGGCATTCCCATACACAGGATAAACAGCGGATAATCGGGCCTGCGACGGAGCCTCGCTAGAGTGCGTCCGCCGTCTTGGCTGGCTAGTCACGCCCCCGAGACAAAAAATGATTGATGTTAAGTACATATTAAATAATCGCTCCAAAGAGATTTTTTGACAGGAACCGGCAATTGCAATAACATTGACCTTTCCTAAACTGGTAGTAGACTAGTATCTCGGTCGCAGACCGTCCTATCTTTATTATTCCACAGTTCCATTCCGATTCCTGAATCCTAAACCCACCTAGCCCGCCTATTCCAAAGACTTTGGAATGAATTGCAAAAAAATGATATTTGCTTCTAAGTTCCGAACTTCCAATCTCATTCGCAATCATCTCAACCCCCTTTGATGGGCCAATTCACTAAGTCTGCATTTAGTCTTAAATGCATAGATCGACGCATGCATATTACATACACCAAGTTGGTTGGTTGCTATTTATTCACTCACTGTACGAACTACAAAAAAGGTTCTACTAAGGAGTCAAGCACTGAAGCGAGAGGACGTGGGCCGCTAAATTACTAACTAACTACCACTATCTTAGTGACGGGACAAAGGAAAGGAGTCTCTCTAGTCTGCATTACTCAACTTAAGTTCTCTTACATAATCAGCCAAAGCGAGCGCAAAGTCCAAACAAGTACGATTAGGTAGTGCCGAGCACCTGTCTAGAATAATGATCACGTGACATAATATAAGATTTTTAAACATAACTTGCCTGCATGTGAGCAGCAGCATTCTTGTCATTTGGGGAAAAAATTATATTCGCAATAGCATAGAACACACAATAATAATTAGAATTAGCTACTCACCAAACCCCGCGGCCTTAACACCTAGCAGGGCCAGCAGGTCCTGCTCTCGGTGCAGAATATCGGACCACAGGTGTGTCAGTTGGTTATGGGTAGGCCGGACCGGACGGACCCCAGAGCAGCGATTCACTGCCTGACGCACCCTCGCCCACCGCTGGTGACGCTCCCGGATCCCGCACCCGGGCCCAGGCCTGCCGCCTGCTGCCAGGGTGGAGGGGAGGTGGTGCTGCACAAAAAAAAAAGCACTGCTACCTCCACCTCCTAAAACAAGGCCTGGGCTGCACCCCTTCCGGGCGCCGCCATCCGCAAGGAAGGCGGCTCCTTTTTGCCCGGGTTACACTCTCTGCCATGATGCTGGGAGGGTGGGGCAGAAATGAAAATGGAGAAATTAAAAGATTAAGGGAGGAGAAGAAGAAGAAAGAAAGTAAAACAATTAGAAAGCAAGTAATATAGAAAAACAGTACAAAACACACTAAATACACACAAAAAGAAGAAAACAACACAAAATATACACAAGAAGACACAGGGAAAGATAATAAATAAAAAAGGTCAGAAAAAAAGTTTTTAGAAAGAAGGATTGAAAAGATTAAGTCAGGACTGAAGTAGGCCCCAGCACCAGAACAGAGAGAAGAAAACAAGATGGGCAATCCCATGCGCGACCAAGTGGTGCAGTTCACACAATATTTCCCCCCAAACATGCAATCTGCATTGCCGTACTACAGAAATGTCAGGCAAACGGGTGGAATAAGCAACTCCGCCTGCTCACGATACTCTGCGTAGCGTGGCAGAGATTTTTTACCACTTCGCGGAGTTCCGTGTAGCGAAGCTATGCAAACTCCTCCCAGGCTTAATACAGGGAGCTCTTTAATCAGATCTTGAAAAAGAATTTTGAGACATTATAAATGCCATGTAATTCAGTTCTCGTGCAGTACATTGATGACCTACTTGTGGCATCAGGAGCATAAGAAGCTTGTAAGCAGGACACAATCGCTTTTTTAAATCATCTCGCTGAGAATGTACACAGGGTGTCCCAAAGCAAATTGCAATACTGCCAGAAAGAGGTCTTATTTTTAGGAGATGTCATTGAAAAAGGAATGAGAAAGGTGTCACAACAGAGAATCACAACAATTAAAAAAATTAATCTACCCAGAACACAGAGAGTAGTTAGAATATTCCTGGGAATGGTGGGCTACTGTAGGCAGTGGATACCTAACTTTTTCCTAGTGGCCATGCCTTTACTGAGGCTGACACTGAGGGTGTGCCCGATCAGCTTCCATTGGACAACGACTGCTTGAAAGAATTCCTAGAGGTGAGAGAAAGTCTCCGTCATGCCCCGGCACTGGGAATGCCTGATTACAGTAAAATGTTCACATTGTTTTGCAGTGAAAGGGAGGGCTGTGCTCTCTCAGTGCTCACTCAATAACATGGAGACTCTTGAAGACTTGTGGCATATTTTTTAACCACTCTTGACCATGTTGCCGCAGAACTGCCACATGACTGCCTTAAAGTAGTTGCGTTGGTTAGCTTTAGAGAGAAGCGAGAGCCTAGTGATGGGACGTCCTCTTACAGTGATAGTCCCTCACTCAAATTTTGCTCACTCATACCATAAACCAATATTCAACAAACAGCAGACTTACAAAATACGAACAATTGATTCTTGCAGCTGAAAATGTGATGTTAAAACAATATCAAACTCTCAATCCAGTTACATTGTTACCATTGCCCGAAAAGGAAGTTGATGAATAAGAGGTTGAGCAAGACTGTCTCAATGTTACAGATCTATGAACCAAGTCAAGACCTGGCATTTAGGCTGGACCCCTTAATGAGCCTAACTATGTAATTTTGTTAACGGCTCAGGTCTAAGAGATAATAAGGGGACTTTGAGAGCAGCTTATGCTGTCTGTGTAATTCAAGAAGTGGTGGAAACCTCCTGCCTTCAAGGTGTTACCTCTGCACAAGTGGCAGAATTGATCACTCTTACAGGAGTCTGCTATCTTTCAGCTTGATTGCAAGTGCCTATATTTGCAGATAGTCAATGTGGCTTTAGTGTGGTCCATGAATTTGGACAGTTGTGGATGCAGAGAGGATTCATAACTTCATCTGGATCTTCGATCCGGAATGGCGAATATGTGATGAGATTATTGGAAGCATTACAGTTGCCACAAGACATTGCAGTAGTTATATGTGCAGCTCACAGAAGCAGAAATGACTTGGAAACAGATATGCTTGGTATTTTGTGATTGTAGCATGTACATTTAACAGAGAATATACAAACGAATCTGATGAGGAATCCACATTTTCAATGCTGTTGCCAGTAGCTGAAACGTGGGAATAAATCAAAAGGTTGCAGGAAAAAGTTTCAGAGGCAGAACACCAAGGATGGGTCAGAGCTAGATGTGCAACAAATGCTAATGATATTTGGGTTTCAGCAGATGGAAAACCTGTGTTGGCAGATAGTCTGTTATTTCCCATAACGAGACATTTTCATGGCCCCCCACACATCAGAAGGGTTAGAATGGTGAGATTATTTAGGCAGAATTGTTCATGTCAGCAGATTAATATAGTAAGGATAACCCCTGTAACACTGAGCCATATAGATAGATCAGGAGGACCATTTAACAGGAAGCAGTTGGATATTATTGAAATGCCTCTTTGTAACGGGCTGAGATATATTCTGGTTACAGTGTGCATTTTCTGCCGATGGGTGGAAGCATGTCCTATCCTCATGTTTAATGAGACTATAGAAAATAAATGTATCCTAGCATTATAGGAAAGGAGAGCTCATATGTTTCATAAGGCAAATAAAGAAGTAGATGTATTAAAGAATGCTTGGAGAAAGGAGGAAGAAGAATACAAAAAGAAAATGATATACCCAACCAAAGATAAAATTAGATAGATGACAGAAAGGAAAATTGTGTTTACAAAAGAAGAAATCAGTTTAGGAAAAGACAAATTGGGAGTAGCTGTGAACACACATTTGAAGTGTTTGGAGGGCCTGTACAAATATTTTTGGGGCAATCATTCCTCCAGTGGAAGTGGTTCTGAATGACGAGAAAATCAGAAAGCTCTCTACCGCAGTAAATAAGCTGGCTACTAGTACATCTGGCACTTTATTAGCAGTTCATATGGAATTGGTAGCTTTTAAATCAATGGTTTTGCAAGATCGATTAGCTTTAGATATATTTCTGGCAGAGAAATGTGAAGGTTGTAAGCTGTTCAAGGCACACCATTGTTGTTCATACATACCTGGTGAGACTAAAATGACAGAGTAAGTAGCTGACTTTGAACTATAGGGAGCAGAGTTTTAGGGTTTATAGTAATACTAAACTATATTAATCATTGGCATCTACTTAATATGCTTATATAGTGAGGAGGGAGGAAATAGAAATGGAAGAAAGGAAAAATAAGGCATACAAGAAGCTAAAGGAAGTTGAATCTTTAAAAAGTAAAATTGATGACACGGCAAAGAGGGAGGATGCTCCTTAGAGATTCATTTGTGATTAAATTGTGATGGCTATTCTAGCGATCAGAGTGGGGAGGTTGCTGGTACATATTTTCTCATTTTGAAAACAAAGATGCATTTAGTTGAAAAGCCCAAAAAATCTATGCAAAATAATATACATTTAATAAATGAAAATTTGTTGTGGATAGTCATACTTAGTCATTGTAAGCATATAAGCGAAACAACATGTTTTGATTTAAGTTAGCCTTACTACTGATGCCATATTAACAGTGATTTACACATTAGCCATTAACAAGGCCTGTTTTCATTTTGAACTGTTGTTTGTGAGAGATGTTTTCTTTCCCATTGCAGATGCTGTAATTTTCCAGATGCTTTTATTAGCTAGTGAACAGGCATTTGTTATGTATTAGATAATTGATAGTGAGTCTTTGCCAGAACAAGAGGAGATGGCAGGAAGCCCGACTCATGGGAAGAATTGTCTGAACTGCAAGATGTGAACAAAGTATCTTTTCAACGACTTGTCTATGTGGTATATTGTGAAGATGTGAGAAATTAGGGGGCAGATTTACTAAGACTTACGCCCTAATTGTGTCACAAAAGTGATGTAAATAGGTGCAACATTTTTTTGTCTCTTTTTCTTTTCAGCTCTAAACTTGTTTAGCACTGGAAATAACATGAAAGTAACACGAAGCAGCTCGTAGAGCTGCTTTGCATTACTTAGCACCAAGGGGGTGTACCATGGGTGGTGAATGGGCATTCCCATGCAATGACCCAAGGTTTCTGATGCTAAAACCATTTTACTAAATAAAGTAGACAGTGTTTAGCATTAGAAAATAGTGCCCCCTTCAACCAGGCGATATGAAGGAGATATCAATCAATCAATCAATCAATCACAGAATTTGTAAAGCGCACTACTTACCCGCGAGGGTCTCAAGGCGCTGGGGAAAAAAAAGGGGGGGGGTGCTGCTACTGGTCGAACAACCAGGTCTTGAGTAGCCTCCTGAAGGTCAGCAGGTCTTGGGTCTGTCGTAGGCTTAGTGGAAGGGTGTTCCAGGTCTTGGCGGCGAGGTGGGAGAAGGATCTGCCGCCGGTGGTGGTTCTTCGAATGCGAGGGACGGTGGTGAGGGAGAGGTCGGCGGAGCGGAGTTGGCGGTTGGGGACGTAGAAGAGGAGTCGTCTGTTGAGGTAGGCTGGGCCAGTCTTGTGGAGTGCCTTGTGTGCGTGGATGAGGAGTTTGAAGGAGATTCTCCTGTCAACGGGGAGCCAGTGCAGGTTCCTCAGGTGGGGGGTGATGCTTTTTTCCTCCATTATATTTCGACTTTGCATGTGTGCTGCACTGTACAGTACACAGACAAAGTGGGTAAATGTTTAAAATGAGTCTAAGCATAGTATTTTGTACTGGAAGGCTATCCTTCCAGTACAAAACCTATGCTTGACTCATTGAGACACCCTTGTACTATGGCGCAAAGGTGTCTGAGTGGTTCACAGCAGCTAATTTCAGCACCGGTGCTAGGGAGAGGAGAGTGCCATATTTCAGTAAATTTGGTGCTCTCCTGCTCTTTCCTTCTCACGCAGTCCTATTGGGCACTGAAAACAGGGAATATAGCAGATGTTTCGATTTGTGTTCTTTTTCATTTATATTAGTGTGTGTTCCTATGGTAGGAGGGACACTCTCTCTGGCCCTTTGGCTTTTAGCATCCAAGAGCTCATTTCTGAGATCCATAGATTTATCTTTTTTCAGGCGAGATTTCCTTTTAACCTTCTTTCCTTTCAAAAAATATGTGTGCTGATCTATAGTTAAGAATACTTTACAGCTTGAATATTCCTTTGTTTAAAACAATAGCTTAATGCTTGTGCATCTTATTTTCTCCTCAGAACATTTTATTGGGTTTTTGAGCTGACACCGTTACTTTGGGCTAAACTGCCATTTCAATTCTTAACTTAGATTAAGGAAATTCATTTATGGAACACGTTTGCAGTATTATTTTATTTGTAATCTTTACTAATTTAGTATTTTGCCTTGTTTTGAAATAACGACTAATGGATTATTTGAATTTGTGACATTGATGACCGAAGACCAATATTATCTGAATAAAACAATTTGAATTTACTAGAATTGTTAATAAAACCCTTTAACTCACACAAATTCTCTTTATTGACTATTACTGAAGTCAAATCAGTTTGTTGTCAATGAAGGATTGATGTAAATGATTGCTCTTTTAAAACTTTCTACATTGACATACCAGTTGTAATAGGCCCTCACCCTTGTTAAAAGCCCTTGCCTGTGGCTCAGGCCGAATACTCAGGAAGAAGGTCTCAAACAACCATCTAATCCTTGGCAGTGGGCTATGTAAAGGATAAAGTACCCCATGCTGTACATTAGAATGATATTGCAAGTCATCAAGTAGTTCTGTGGCCATGTAGAGGAACAAGGCAAAAGGCTGAATTCCTTTATAAGGTCATGGAGCTCCCAGATGGCTTGCAATATCCTTTTTATGTACAGCAGATGGTATTTTATTCCTTTTAGTACAGGGTCACACCATCACATATTACTTACCTTTCTCCCTGACTGCTGGCTTTCACAAGAAGCATTATGATGTGAGAACTCAAGTTAAGTCAAGTGATCTATACTCAGCAAAATTTTGCCATGAAAGACTATCAAACATAATAAAAACATCCAGTTAAAACATGCAACCATTCTAAAAACAATATAAAATCGATACAACACACTATCAACCAATCTGCTTCAAATAGTAGCAGCTTTTGTCGCAAGGTAAAAGTAATAATAAAAAAAAAACTGAAACATCCTGTAAACATTGCATTAGGTGAGGTTTGTTTGTGACAATATAAAAGAGCAAACCACACTTAGGGGTCTTGTCTTCCATAGATTTCCTACATCTCACCGCAGCTCTAAGGAAACTTACTGACCCTAAGACATACACTCTGGCTGTTTAGTAGCTGAAGGTGAAATAGCACTTCTCTACATTTCTGGTGCCCTAATGAAATTAGTAATGTTTTAAGAAAGTACAGAAAGATAAAAAATGATGTCCTTTACAACCTCTAATTACGCTCTTTCTCTCTCGACTCCGCTTACTCCGGACTAGATGCTTGTTTTTACACAAACATGCTTGGAGTTTGAACTCACGTTCGCTTAACAAGACTCTTCCTCACCTCATTTCTGTACAACTACCGGTTCCTAATCCGATTCATAGATACTCAGGCCACCATTGACGATATACATTATTTCTTTTCATTTATTCTCATTTTCATTTTCATTGGTTCTTTGATTGTTCGTTTCTGTATGGATTTTGGATTTAATTTGCTGTATGTTTGTAAACACTCTTCTAATTTTATTGCTAGCATTGGACCATACTCCTCGTTCCACTTATTCTTATGTATTATCACCAATTTACAAACGTTCATGTACGTTACCCTGTTTCATTTCTAAAAATGCTTAATAAAAATTATTTTAACTCGAGAAAGTACAGAAAGAGAGGATTAAAAAATCTGCAGAAAAACATAAAGCGTAACAAGGCGCTGAAATCTTCCCAAAAGCACAATAGCTGCCAGACCGTTCCTGCGTTGAAGTGGAAGAGGGCAGACCTCTCCCAGTGTGTAAGATCTAGGGTCAGGTACAGTGCAGGTTCAGCAGGTGCTTAAAACCTACAGTAACCCCTCCCAGAGCTCTTACTTAATTCAATATGAAACCTCGTTGTCTTGCAGAGCTCTGAAAAATGGCACTTAACCTGTAGCATATCATCCCTAATAATACTCGAGGGGGCTGTGAACAGGGCAGACAATCCCATCGTGCAAAAGGTTTTTGAAATGTAATCTAGCCATGGAATTGTACGGACCTTGTCCAAACTAAGACTATCAATAAGAATATCCCAAAAGCAAAAAGAAAAGATGATGGATGGAATGAGGAACAATGCAAACATTCACCCCCAGTCACAGATCTGGGTTTAATCCATTGTTTTTTTGCGCACCACCCCACCCCAGTTTGGACCCAGCCATACGCAAATCAGTCTTGACCCTGTTCCTTCCTGGGAACAGTCCAGCCCGAACTGCCAGGCCAGGCCCTCCCTGGATCTGGAACAAGCATCCTGGGACTAGTTTCGGAGTATCACCTCTCATCAGCCAAGCTAGCTTGAATCCAGTGGCATAGTGAGCACTGGACCCACGTCTGGTCATACGGTTATTGAGCAGAAAAATAAAAGATTAAACCCAGATCTCTGTGACTGGGGTTGAATGTGTGCATTGTTCAGCATTCCATCCATTATTTGTTTTTTTTGCTAGTGATAATTTCCCTGCACAGACAGGCATCAGGGTTAAGTCACATACTGACCCACACCAGCAAAGGAGCCAAATTTACTTTAGCTGATACATTGTAGGTTTAGCTCCGAAATGCATGAGGAAATTTGAGTTGGGGGGAGATAGAGTAGCCTCCAGCAAATGCGATTTTCCTCGGTTTGGAGGGTAGAAACATTAAGATGTCCCCAGACCCCGGCACCATAAAGGTGCTGTGGAAACACACTGAGGGGCCGATTCCGATGTCGTCCGGAAGCACACCTAACACTATTCGTCCGGAAAAAAACCAAGCCGAACGCGTGTTTTCCGACCGATTCGAATACCCCACCGAACGAACAAGTACGATGCGCACAACAGCCCAGATTCCGAGCGAGCCGTACTTACCCAATCCAGCTCCTGTTCCCCACCCGAGCCGGATCCGCAAACGCCGATTCGAGCCGCACGGAAGCAAATACACAGCACCTTCCGGCCGGACTAGTACGATGCGCGCTCCGTACGCGCCCGAACCCGTCGCTACATCCGGCACGTTTCAGCATCCGGGAGAGCCGCACATAAGCTCCGATTCGCGCCACAAGAAGATCCACGGCTACGAGACGAACAAGCCAGCGGCGAGTACGAGTCGAAGACACGCGAAACCCGAACGAGACGACCCAACCATGAATCCCATCGCGCAGGTCCTACCTATACTCTACATCTATTACCGGGACCGGTTTGGACGCGTACGGCGCAGACGGTAAGTCAAACACCCACAAGACAAACAAACGACACGTACCCGAAATATGTCACACACACATAGGGATGCACAAATGACGTACACTAGCAACAGCACAATCATAGGGGTGGGATGGGCATCACCAATGCCATACACACCCATAGGGGCCTGGATGCCTGCCACCACCACCACCCCTACTCAGGGGGGCCTGGATGCCTATCACTACTACCATCCCCACTCATGGGGGCCTGGATGCCTATCACTACTACCATCCCCACTCATGGGGGGCTGGATGCCTATCACTACTACCATCCCCACTCATGGGGGGCTGGATGCCTATCACTACTACCATCCCCACTCATGGGGGGCAGGATGCCTATCACAACTACCATCCCCACTCATGGGGGGCTGGATGCCTGCCACTACTACCATCCCCACCCTTGGTGTGATGGATGCCTGCCACCACCACTACCCCTACTCATGGGGGCCTGGATGCCCATCACTACTACCATCCCCACTCATGGGGGCCTGGATGCCTATCACTACTACCATCCCCACTCATGGGGGCCTGGATGCCTATCACTACTACCATCCTCACTCATGGGGGGCTGGATGCCTATCACTACTACCATCCCCACTCATGGGGGGCTGGATGCCTATCACTACTACCATCCCCACTCATGGGGGGCTGGATGCCTATCACTACTACCATCCCCACCCATGGGGGGCTGGATGCCTGCCACTACTACCATCCCCACTCATGGGGTGCTGGATGCCTATCAAAACTACCATCCCCACTCATGGGGGGCTGGATGCCTGCCACTACCACCACCCCTACTCATAGGACGGGTAATGCATGACACAACCAGCATACTCCCACATAAGGAATCACAGAAAATTACATCCACCTAAACAACATGACAAGCGTGTGTAGTCCATGTCAAATGCCAACAACACGAAACATGACAATGAACATACAATGTGACCCACTATCACATGTGTGACACATAAAAGTGTGTGGCCTCCACAATACAAGCCGACCATGGCCACTGTGGCAATGGGGCCCAAATCCCCATCACCACAGTCACCAAAAGGTAAGTGTGGGGTCCATGGCTGATGCACCTTTTGATCAGTGTGGCAATGGGGCTCAAAGCCCCAACACCACAGTCACCAAAAGGGAAGTGTGGGGTCCAAGGCTGATGCACCTTTTGATCAGTGTGGCAATGGGGCCTAAAGCACCATCACCACAGTCACCAAAAGGTAAGTGTGGGGTCCAAGACTGATGCACCTTTTGATCAGTGTGGCAATGGGGCCCAAAGCCCCATCACCACAGTCACCAAAAGGGAAGTGTGGGGTCCAAGGCTGATGCACCTTTTGATCAGTGTGGCAATGGGGCCTAAAGCACCATCATAACAGTCACCAAAAGGTAAGTGTGGGGTTCATGGCTGATGCACCTTTTGATCAGTGTGGCAATGGGGCCCAAAGCCCCATCACCACAGTTACCAAAAGGGAAGTGTGGGGTCCAAGGCTGATGCACCTTTTGATCAGTGTGGCAATGGGGCCCAAAGCAACATCACCACGGTGATCATAAGGTAAGTGTAGGCATGGTAAAAGCTGCCAAAGACAAACTGTATGGATGAATCCTGGTCACACAACAACTAAAACATCTGTGGCATAGTAGTGCTTGTGTCCCATTGCAACATAGATTGGGCGAGGCTAACAGTGCAGTGACACAGAAACATCGTTTTGGCCATGTGCATACACACATCACACATGGGGGACCACATTGCCAACAATCAGCCAATTACACAATGACAGAAGTGACCATCATGATGCTGACCCACATATCTGCACCTATGGACACACAAATGTATATAACCTGTGGAGACTGTCGATGTCAGGTGAACAAATACCATACCATGGCAGCAATGGGACATACAAACCATGATCATTGTGCTGACTGATGACCCAGGAGTCCCAGGGAGAGCAGGGGAAAATCACCAAACAACATACAGCCAATGGCACACTACAGAAATGCCAATGCAGTGATGCAAATGCACTAACACAAACAGGCAGACTCACACTGCATATCAAACACAACAGGTGATGGGGGTGTGTGCCAGTGTCCCCAGGCAACCACACAACACATGAGGAGGCCTGAATCCCAATTACACAGATGTGTATACAGTGCCACACACAAGTAACTCATGGATTGGATTCCCCTATGTGGGCAACCTGGCATTGTTAGATGAGAGGGAGCCCAAATTACACATGTCACACAAGCTTGTAGGAACAGCAACTAACACAGCAAGAGACACACCCACCACAGCACTACCCCCAGGGACCCCACATTGTGCAGACAGTAGCCTGCATGACAATTCCACTGTGATGACAAAGGTAGATGTTGATCACACTGTGAACCACAGCCATGTGTCCTCAGCTACAAACTACCATCACACCTACACAAGCTCCAATCAATCAGCAGGGCCTGCCAGCCAAGGCCAATATGGAGGTAGTGGTCTAGCCGTGCAACAACTCACATTTGCACACTCAACACCACACACCCTGATCTCCACCAATGTGCAGCAGTGAAGCTCACATGCACCCATGACAATCCCAGGGGTGGTGGGGGGAACTAAGGTGCAGAAACCCATCACACATGCCCACTCAACATGACTCGTCTATGTATGACACACAGCACAGTACGCCGTACATGCGCATGATGTGAAATCCACCACAAACAATGGGATCCTGGCCATAGTCACACACCAACGAAGAAGCCAAGGTGAGACACAAAGAACACACGTACACAACTTCCAACATTGCAGCTCTGACCATGAGGAGTGGCAGCAGTCACACACACAACGCGTCACAATCACTGAAAGCTACCACAAACTCAAAATCACATTACTTGTGTAAAAAACAAGTACAAGGGGAATCCTGAATGTGTCCCATCAGCGTTTGCCCACATCCCCAGCCCTGACAACAAAGACAACCTGGGATGACAACCTCATGAACATCAGTTTGCCATGCACCCACATCACGGAGAAACCAGGTCCAAGATGCTGGATGAACACATACCAACTCTGCAAGCATCACAAACAGGAACATCCCTAGGGACACAGCCTGTGTATGAAAAGGGAAGGGAACATGCACAGACATGCTCACACAACACACAACACGGGCACACGCAATGTCACCAGATTACACACAGCCATGAGGGCACTCCACTCCTGTGGAAGGTCCACTGTGCCAAACCTTGTCTGTGCACGACTCAAACATATCAGCAGGACACTCCGTCAGTGAGTCAACAACTACAACACACAGAAGCCTCTGCTCACATCAGCCTGGGTACGGGAGTGTCACGTCAGTCATCTGCATACACCCAAAACACGTGGCAATCCAGTTGTACTGTATACACAGATGAGTCCTCCTAAATTGATGTGCAAAACTGCATGTTCAGTGGAGACGGGCACACAGTCAGGGTACTAGGAACATTGGACAGTGGTAAGCCCAACAGATGTGCAACAGTGTAGGACAAAGATGGTAATCTACAAATGCTAAACGTACATCCCTGTGTCAAATGCTGAACATTACACCCTCAGACTGCAGCAAGGGATGCTATAGATCCAGACTAGATTAGGACACATATTCCATGGATCACATGGAGCCCATCACAGCAAAACTTCATTTACCTGATCTGAACACAATTACAACAGCAAATGCATGATTCTACACATCTACATCATGTACCACCAAAGATTAACCACAAGTAAACAAAAAGAGGCTTTATTCAGCAAGTGTGCAACTGAAATCAAAAGTCCAAAATTAACTACGGCCAATGTCCAGTCCAAATACACAGTCCCAACAGGGTGATGTGTGGCAACTTGTCACCAATTGCTTGCCTGCACAAGTACCGACAGGGGACATCCCCCTTGGAGGGGCATACGAGGGGCAGGCCAGGCACCGCAGGGACAGGATCAGGGGATGCCAGAAGGAGGCAGGGAAGGTGAGGTGGGTGCAGGAGTGTCACCGGCAACTGCAGTGGAGGTGTCTGACTCAGGGGGGGCCGGCACCACCACAGGGCTCAAGTCCGATGGTGTTGGTGCTGCAACCACTGCAGTGGGCGGGTCAAATGGAGTGGACTGGGTCCCCAATGCAGTGCCCGAGTCAGACGGGGTTGTTGTGGACTCCACCGCAGTGCATGACTCCAAGGGAGTGGAAGGGGGGCAGAAGAGCTGGGCAGGACAGAGGGGGGGACACGGTCTCCACACCAGTGGCACATACAGGCAGAGCGTCTGGTTTGGGGGTGGAAGAGCAAGTGGCAGGGGGAGGGCCTGAGCAGTTTGGGGATGCGGTATCGGTGTGTGGGGGAACCTGGGGCAGGGTGTGGCGGTGGAACCTGTGGAGTGGTGGCCTGGGGGATGGAGGTGAGAGACTGGGTGTGTGACTTGCAGGGCGGTGGCGGGGTCTTGCTCTTCCGGGTCTGGGGGACTTGCGGGTGGGGGCTCACTCTGCCTGCACCTGGGGGAGGGTGTCCGGGGGCGAGGGGCACTCCCTCTCTGTGTGTGGACTTCCTCTTCCCCCGGTATGCTGGATCAGCGGGATTGGAGGGGAAGAGGCCGAGGTCAGAGAGGAAGAGCTGCTGTGTATGTGGGGTTGCAGGTGAGGCAAGGGAAGGGGTCTTGGAGGGACAGGATCTTGAGGATTGCAGAGTGACTGTGGTTGCCTGTGTGTGTGTCAGTTCCCCATCCCCTGTGTGTGTGGAATCAGTCCCCTGAGGATGCTTGTGTGCACGTCTTGCCTTGGTTTTGGGTGTGTGTGTGCTGCTCGTGTCTGTGTGTTTGGGTGATTGTGCAGGTGTGCATGTGCTTTGGACAGGTAGGGTGGTAGGAAGTGTGGATGGGGCAGAGGTGGGAGGGGTGAGGGACTGTTGGAAGAGGGACACTGCTGCCGTCAGGGAGGAGTCCATGGACCTATTGCTCCTCTGTAGGGCAGACATACCCGTTGAGATGCCCTCCATGAACGACACCAGCTGTGTCAACAGATTGGTGTGTGCATGGAGGACAGTCAGCATTGCTGTCTGCCCTACATGGAGCTGCCGAAGGAGGTACACAGACTCCTCACTCAGGGCAGCAGGGGACACAGGGGCAGGGGGTGCGGTGCCTGGCTTGAAGGAGACATGCTCCCGAGCACGGGAGCCTCCACGGACCTCAGGAATGGGAGCCAATGGGAGGGCGGTGGTGGTGGTGGTGGTGGCGGGGTCAGACAGACTAGCTGGGGTGTTGTGGATGCTGACACCCGCATCCACAAGGGAGTCATCTTCCGAGCTGCTGTGGTCCCCAGCTGAGGTGGATGGTGCTGAGGACTCCTCGGTGTGGCTCCCTCGCCCTCTGTGCCACTGGGTCCCTCTGACCACTCGTCGGACGCTGACCCAGTCTGGCTCCGCTGCTCCTCCTGGTCCGTGGAGCTGTCCCCTCCTGTGGCTGTGGATGTATCTGCAAACAATTAGGGAAACAGACAAACATCAGTCACCTGCACTGACCGCACACACCACAGTAAGTACAGCACATCACAGAGCAAGCCCTGGCATCTCTAGTAGAACATTGCCAAAAGTCATCACACAGATTAGGAGAAGCCAATTGTCAGTCTGATGGTCAACCATGGAACAGACACCCCTCCTGCCCTTGCACCCATCTGTCTGGTGCCTGTCTGATGGTAAGACCCCAGTGTGGACACATGCACCACCTACAAAGTAGTTGGACATTGCTGAGAACACGGTGAAGTATGTGAACATGCCCATGTCACATCTCTTGCCACTGAGTCAGTGCAGGTGTCTGTATAAATGGACGGCCAGAGTCTAAATAGAAATGCATGTGATGCATACCAGCACCAGACCCCATGAAGCACCCATGTCCAGATAGTCAATGCCACAATGGGGTGCATGTTGCACATGTCACTCCCCTGCAGGATCACTCTTAGGAAGTTTAATGCCATGACACAGGCATGCCTGCAAAGTCATACATCCCTGTCTCCAGTCACATGGCCATGGCAGCCAGCCAACAACAGTCTGCACTGTGTCACAATCCTAGGACATGGGGAAGGCAAGTAATGTAACTGACAAGTGCACATGTCCATCCCCCAAAAACCACATCATCTGAACTACTATTTGTCCACGTCATACCAATTGGACATATGGGGGACATGAAACACAACTCTCTGAACATGAGCACCTCACAGTGTGCTGAGAATGAAAAACAGCTGCCTGAAAGTCACAGTGGCATACACCTGTCTGCACAGTCATGTGATCAAACACCTATAAGTCACAGAAGTCTTGTCTCACATGGTCCAATAGCAGATGGCAGGCTGACCCCTAACCGATAAGCATCACAGGAGTCCCGACAACGTAGTCACAGCACAACGACACAGAGGCAGACACCTGAGGGAACATTTCACTGAGCACAGCATGTCAGCTGATACATGGGAGTGGGAGTACAGAGTGTATTGTATGCCCTGGAGTAGGCATGACTGTCCGGCTCCACCTGAAAGATGGATGAGCCCTGGTCAGTAGGCAGGTGGCTAGGCATGTGTGACACACTTGACATACATACTCCTGAGGCCCAAACATTTTACCCACCCGCAGCATGGGGGTGTGGCAAATACCCCAGGGACATGTGGTGATTCTGATCTGCAAGTGGATCACATATCAAAGTTACACCCAGACTACATTGCACGACTCAGGCATTGTGTGAGCAATTGACCCACCCATGAAGGCTAACACAATATCACGGGAACAAAAGCTGTCACCCACCTTGAGCAAAGCAAAATGCAAGGACCCTGTACCCGAGTGACACAATTATCCTGAGCGTAAGGAGCACACCGGCCTATCAGATGGGTAGTGGCCATGTCACAATAGAGGGACATGGGTACTGTACAACAAGACTGATGTACTGGGGAAGTTTAACCACGCCACAGGAGGGCACATAGAATGTCAGACAGAGTTCACAGTGCAGTCTTTGACTCACCCCCTCCTTGCTGCTGTCTGCCCTTCAGCTGCCCATCCAGTTTTGGGAAGACCACTGGCAGGATCTGGAGCATGTGGGGGGTCAGGGTCCGGTGTCCGCCCCTCCTGCGAGGAGGCGACAGCTTCAGCTGGACCCTTGCAATCATCCGGGTCCAGCCCCGAAGGTCCTGCCACCTCTTCTGGCAGTTGCGGATCCGGCGCTTGTAGACCCCAACGGATCTGACTGCCCGGACGATGGCCAGCCAGATATCCTGCTTCTGATGGGCATCAACCTGTGAGGATGACAAAGTGAAAAGGCCATTACTACACATGCAACATATCCGTGCATCACACAGTTGGAAATACATGTCTCAATCACAGGGGCATATGATGTACACAGGCAGTGCAACGAGGGCTATGGACAGTTTGCCAGCAGTTACTACATGGTATCATTGCATGGGAAGTGAACCTTGTTTGAATGCACTGTTACTCCACTGTACCTGTTCAGTGCATGTGACTACACACTTTGGGGGTGAGTACTACTCAGTGAGCATGCTAGCCAGTGGTGTGCACACTGTAAATCCTGCTAGTCAGACAACATGCACAATTAGTAAGGCAGTGGACAGCACACTCACCTGCTCCCCTGGTGTCCCATACAGCTTGCTGTACTGTGGAAGGAGGTTGTCCAGCAGGGCCTGGTTCTCCTCATGGGTGAAGGCTGGGGCTCTCTCCACAGTACGTGCCATTGCAGTAGCCAGAAGATGCAGAGACAGCAGCAGTGTAGGGGCAGATGTCGTCCTGGAGCATGTAGTGCAGGCAAGTGAGCCCTCAGGGGAACAGCCAGCATTATATGTGTGCTGCAGAGGCAGATACTGTGCCATGTGTCCAAAGTGATAGGTCCAAGTCGTATGCATCTTATGAATCTGATCAATCCATGGAATTGCAGCACCAAGACACGCCCACAGCATCCTTCAAAAATTTCAACTTCATGACACCCATGAATTTGCAACATTGTTGTGGCTGGCCAACTGAATTCACTGCATCAGACTCGTTGAAGCTTCAAAAACGCGTCCGTTGCCATGCCAGGCCCCAGCCAATGCGTGCGCACCGATCGGACCATTGCTGTACAACACGTACCCACGATACAACGCGTACCCGCTCACATTCAATGCAATGGTCCGTGCGGACACACCGATCGGTCCATTGCTCTACAACGCGTACCAGGCATACAACGCGTACCCGCTCACATTCAATGCAATGGGCCGGCCGGGCACACCGATCGGTCCATTGCTGTACAACGCGTACCCGCTCACATTCAATGCAATGGTCCGTGCGGCCACACCGATCGGACCATTGCTGTACAACGCGTACCCGCTCACATTCAATGCAATGGGCCGGCCGGGCACACCGATCGGACCATTGCTGTGCAATGCGTACCAGGCATACAACGCGTACCCGCTCACATTCAATGCAATGGGCCGGCCGGGCACACCGATCGGACCATTGCTGTGCAACGCGTACCAGGCATACAACGCGTACCCGCTCACATTCAATGCAATAGTCCGTGCGGGCACACCGATCGGACCATTGCTGTACAACGCGTACCCGCTCACATTCAATGCAATGGTCCGTGCGGGCACACCGATCGGACCATTGCTGTACAACGCGTACCCGCTCACATTCAATGCAATGGGCCGGCCGGGCACACCGATCGGTCCATTGCTGTGCAACGTACAAAGCATACAACGCGTGCCCGCTCACATTCAATGCAATGGGCCAGCCGGGCACACCGATCGGTCCATTGCTGTGCAACGCGTACCAGGCATACAACGCGTACCCGCTCACATTCAATGCAATGGGCCGGCCGGGCACACCGATCGGTCCATTGCTCTACAACGCGTACCAGGACTTGTCACACGCATATGTCACCATGGTGGTCACTGGTGAACCTATGCCAGCCACATTTACTTTCCAGGGACTCAGGGGCACACCTACAACACCACACCCAGTCCACACTGTCTATGAGGCATGTGTGGCAGCATAACCTTATCTGTGTATGGGGTGAACATGTGGATTTTGGGGTGGCACTTGGGGGCAGACACACCCAGGCTGTGCACGTGTTAATGGGGACAGGGTCCTTTGTGTGTTGTGCACATGACCACTGTGGTGTGCAACTTTTCATTTCTGAGCATGTGTCATGGTCACATTTCCAGGTTGTGTATGTGTATGACATGTCACATACCCCCAGGCTCACATGTGGGAAGGCATGTACGTCACAGGGTGGCCCATTCTAACAATAGTGATGTCCCTCCACAGTCTGTGTGAATGTTGTGTATCACATGTCTCTGACTCCATGTGCACAATGGGAGACAGTCTCCACATCCACGTGGTTTGTGCATGAACTTTGATGGTGTGTGTGTGTGTGTGTCACAGACGTCCATGTCAGTCCTGCAGAGGCTACAGGGGCCACCACCTGTGGGTGTCATGTTTGTTTTTCTGACGTGTACATGATACGCCATGTCATGCCAGTGTCCATGTGGCAAGACAGGCTCCCTGGGAATCTACCTGTCAATGAGCTGTGATGCCTGTGGAGCTTCTGTCCAGACATGTCACTGTGGTATGTGTGTGGAACGTGAGAGCAGTTAATGTGTACTGTGACACAGCCTAATGGTGTCCCATAGCACACCCTGGAACCAGTTGTCAACACTTGTTGAACAGAGAGATGTTAGATGATGTCCATGTAGGTGCCATATATGTCCAAACGGGACGACACACACATCAAGTACTTGTGTATGTTGATGATGTGTCATGTGAAATTCAGTATGGTGAACGGCACATTGGTGGGGTGACTGACAATCTTGCTTTCTTCACCTATGCACTGCAGGGCTCCTGCTGTCCATCGACCATTCCCAGACCTGGCAATGATGGTGGAACGTGACAGCATCCGACGGTACCACTTCACCAGGCAGCTGATTGAGGATTTGGCAGTGCGGTTGGCCCCACATTTGCAGCCTGGCCGGCCGTATCCTACAGCGCTGACCCCCAAGGTGAAGGTGATGGCAGCCCTATACTTCTTTGCCACCGGTACCTTTCAACTCACTGTGGCAACTACTGGTGGGATGTCACAGACTATGTTCAGCCGTGTGCTACGCGATGTTTTGGGGGCAATGTTGAGATACCTCAACCAGTACATCTATTTCCCAACATGTCAACGACTCACTGACGTCAAGAGTGACTTCTATGCCCTGGGGAGGATGCCACATGTAATTGGCTCCATTGATGGGACACATGTGTCTTTGATACCACCACAGGCACATGAGCAGGCATACCGCAACCGTAAACATTACCATTCGATCAATGCTCTGGTGGTATGTCTTGCAGATATGACCATCTCACATGTGTGTGCCCGTTTCCCCGGTTCTGCACACAATGCCTACGTGATGAGGAGTAGTCGCATCCCGAGGATGATGTCACAGATGCCGAACCAGCGTGCCTGGGTTGTTGGTGTGTACTGACTTTGTACCATTGTGTGTGTTCTGCTATGTTGTTTTCCGCACAAATTTCAAATCGGCTAATGTGCAATTGTCTGTCTGTAGGTGACTCGGGATACCCCAACATGCCGTGGTTGCTGACACCCCTCAGGAACCCTGTGACACCAGCCCAGATGCGCTACAATGAGGCACATGGTCGGACGAGGAGGGTGATTGAGCGGACCTTTGGTCTCCTGAAGAGCCGCTTCCGCTGCCTGGACAAGACAGGAGGGGCCCTCCCATATGCCCCAGCAAAGGTGTGCAAGATTGTCATCGTCTGCTGCATGCTACACAACCTGGCAGTGCGGAAGGAGTTGCCTCTCATCCTGGATGACGATGACCAACGTCCGCCACCTGTGGAAGATCCTGGCCTGGGTCACGATGCCAGTGAAGATGATGATGATGATGATGTTGGTGATGTCCGCACACAGCTCATCACCAACTTCTTCAGCTGAATGTGAGTCTCCAGAGGGTTGTAATGTCAATGATTTGAGTTTGCATGATATGTGTGTGTGGTGCTCTGGTGCTGTTTGAGTGTGGCCATGTGCTACTTGACTGGATGCGTGCAGCGATGTGTCCTTGCAGGTGGTCTGTACTGCCCAACAGTGTTGACATGCTAACTTGGTTTTGTGTAGTTATCTCGTGACATGTATTAGACATGAGTATTGCCGTTCTGTGCTGTTCTTCAGTGGTTTTGACTGTGTGTCATGTCTGTCCTTCACAGGGTGCTGCTGGAGTTGTCTGATCAACTTGGATCCCCCGAATCCATGATTCAACTTCCAAGGTGGAAGCAGTCGTTTCCCTACCGGTGATGTGCCACACACCCCTGGACTTTCTATCTTCTGCACTTTTTGACTTTGTGGCCACAGCCAGGTTGGATTATCTTGCATTTGTAGTGGAAACTACATGTTGGAAATGTGTAATAAACCTGTGCTTGACTTTGGGATGTGCGTTGTCTGTAGTCACACATCTGACTGACATTTGCTTACTGCACCTGTTGTCTAGTTGACAGTGACTGTGAATAGGTGGCGTGTCTGTACATTCCACTGTACTTCGTTGCAACATCAGTATAGGTGATGAGTCTGATGGCCCTGGTGTATATGTGTTTTGTGGCCCTAGTGGTGTGTCTCCCTCATATGTGTCACGTCGCCATGACTGACATGACAGTGTTGGACATGCTGTAGCAGTTAGCATGCACAGTGTAATTTAGAAGATCAACATCTACATGACAAAAACCACGTTGGAATCACAACAGAGGCAGATATGGTGTATTGCTGAGTTTATTTACATACAGGTGTGAGGATGGTGCACAGGATGGTGGGTGCTGTACATAGAAATTTGGATCCAAAGTTCCCATGTGAATTGGAAGTCTTGGTAGCTGAAAAGTCCAGAGTAAAGTCCACAGTCATCTGATACATTTGGTCAACTAGAGCTCCCCATGTCATGTGGGAGAGTTGGCTTGGCTTCAACAGGGCGTGCAGTATGCACACAGAGGAAAAGTTCCAGAACAGGTGTTGGCCTCCTGGGGGATGTAGATGGCCATCGGCCTCTCAGTTTGGCCTCCTCGGACGGCCCCTCTTCTTGGGGGGGACCCTCAGGTGCAGGCTGCGGCGGTGCAGGGGACTCTCTGCCAGAGTCCTCCTCCCTCCCTGTGGCATTTGCAGTTGTTTCAGCAGCAGATGTTGTGGGCACACAGGGAGGTGAGGCCATGTTGGTGCTGATCTGGTGGAGGCATGTCAGTATGTCCCTATGCACCGCTGTCAGTTGTTCCAATGTGTCCCACTTGGACTCCATGCCACACATGTGTGTCTCGACACGTGATATGTGTGTCTCGACACGGGACATGTGGGAGTCCAAGAGGGCATGATGGGCAGCCTGCTGCTGTTGTATGTCCTTGAGGATCCCCACTACCTGGCTGACCTCTCCGGTGCTAGTCTGGTACGCATCCGCGATGCGTGCCAGTTGTGGGTCATCATACAGTCCAGACCCCTCTGCAAGGAGAGACCTATGTCTCCCACCCCTCACACCACCCCTGGCGACACGTGCAGGACCTGCAGTGGCACGCACAGGTGACTGTGGGCCCACTTGGGTGTTGTTCCTGGGCTCGTTGTCAGCAGCTCCAGTTTGGGCCTGGGTCCGTGCGCTGTTGTCATCTGTGGTCCTTGGTGTGTCCGTGTTGGCAGGGGTGGCCTGTGTGTTGGCAGTTGTTGGAGGGTTGGGTGCAGGGGGTACAGATGTTGGTCCTGCTGGTGCTGCATGATGACTCACACCGGAGGGTCCAGCTGGTTCTTCGCCATCCGAGGAGTGCAAAGGCTGATCCACACCAGTGAGCTCAGTGTTCCCCGGAACCTGGGACAGGGAGTCCTCCTGGTCTGCTGCTGTGTCCCCATCATCTCCTGTTTTGGGGAGAGACACAGATTGTATGTTATGTTTCTACTGGCATCAATTGTTCAAACACCTGACAGTTGTGACTGTACCTCTGGATGTGGGCCAGGACATTGCATTCTCCTAAATAGTGACAGTCAGTGAGTGATATTGGTGTAGCACATTGTCCTGCCAACCTGTGGCATGTCAATGTGAATGTTGAGGTGTGTGCATGACCAGCATTGGTGGTATTTGGTTACCATCCAGGCCTCCTTCTCCCCCAGCCCAGTTATCCCACCATGCAACGTGCTTGCATTGCAGGGAGTGCAAGTTGGCTTTCAGGATGTCAGGCAGTGGTGTCCTGCTGTTTGTTGTTGCACAGTTCCCAGCAGGGCCTTGTGCTCCCCACAGCAATACCCAGTGTCAGCCATCTTGTGAGTCCTTATCCACTCCCTGTGATGTGAGCATGGTTGAGAGTGGTGTTGATGGGCCAATTGTGGGTGTGACCAATATCTGTGACTACCACTCCCATCATGCTATTGGCTACACTGACTTGACCAGCATACACAGAATTCCTTCCTTTGCGTGAGCTTCCCTGTGAGGTGGTGTTGTAGTGGTGGGTAAATATCTGTGAGCGTTTGTTGGTTCTATTTATGCCACTGCCTTGCTGTATTTGTTGTTAGGTTTGTAGATCTCAGGACACAGTTACATGTCACTATGAGATGGCAGGTATTGTGTTTGTCTGACTAGCATTCACATCTTGGGATGAATATCTTTTGGTTGCTGTGTATTTGCTAAGTGTGCATGGTTTGCCTATCCCCTTGACTGTGATGTGTGTGTGTTGTCACACCATATTGTATATATTAGTTGTGTACTCACCAGGCTCTGGGATGTCTGTTAGTCCGTATACGCTCACTGGTGGTAGGATGGCCAGCACCTTCTCCTCCCAGGGCCTGAGGTATACTGGTTTTGCAGGAGGGCCACTGCCGGTGTGCTGGCTGAGGAGGTAGTCCTTTTTGAGTAGTTCCCGGACCCTCCTGCGCACATCATACCACCTGTTCCGGATGTCTTCCTTTGTGCGCAAACATGGTGATTGCGCATTCACCCTGTCGACAATCCTCGCCCACATCTTGGTTTTCTGCGACATGGGGGTCTGTTGTACCAATGTACCAAACAACTGTGGCTCTACCCTGAGTATCTCGTCTACCAGGACTTCCAATTCACAATCTAGGAACTTATGGTTCTTCTTTGGGGGCATGGTGATGGGTGGTGGTGGTGATTGATGTGTGTGTGTGTGTGCAGGTGGGGGTGTGTGAGTGTAGGTTTAGCTGGGTGTGTGTGAGGGTGCTATTTGTAGGTGTGGTAATGGTGTGTGGTTTGTGTGATGTATGAGCTGTGTGTGTGTCTGTGGTTGCTGTGTGATGGTGTTGTGTGCTGGCAGGTCAGTGGAATTTGCAAAGGATCATGGTAGGGATTTGTGGCCTTTATGTAGGTGGAGTTGGAGGTGTGTCCTTGTTCCATTTTTTTTCCCTCCCTGTATTTATTGGCTTAGTGGTTGCTTGTTTGGCCCTTTTTTTTCTAATTTTTCCTTGGTGTTTTTGGTGCATGTACGAGTCGTTCTTGTGTCCGAGTAGGACACTGCAGTTGTCTGGTGCGATCTTGTCCGACTCGTTCCCGCTGTGTGTCAGCTAGGTTTCATATGCGGCGTACGAGTCGGTCGCGTAGTATTGGGTTGCTTCGGCTGGGTTTTGTATGCGTGTCGGTCGTACGGCTTGTGCTCCGGGCGAGTCGGTCGTGTTTTGCACGCACAGCATCGTACTACGCGGGTCAGAGTTCGCGGGTACATTTCGTTCGGGTTCAATCCGATTGCGTGTCGGTCGGTTCGTTTCGCGTGATTTCCCGGCCGGATGGCTTGTTTCCGTCCGGCTCGGTCGGTCGTTTTTTATTCCGTCCGAGTCTGTCGGATTTCACATTCATTTCATCGTACTACCCGGGTCGTGCGGCGCCGGTCCGAGTCGGTCGGACTAAATTCCCGTACCGAGTCGGTCGGTACGTTTTCCGGCCCGAATCGGAATCGGCCCCTGAGTGTTATAAATATGTAAGAGAGGGGAAATGGTCCCTTTCCTCGTGGCCCTTAGTAAATTTAAAACTGTGCCAGCTGCCGTGCTGAACTTAAGTCATGAACTGTTGAGCTGCATTGTCCAGCAGGTCATGAAATTAAAAATGATCTCTAATTAGCTGAAGTTACCTACACTACTGAGCGAGTGGCCTTTTAATAAAAGCTTGGAAGTGTTTTTTTTTTTACCTGGCCCACAAGCCATGATGTGTGACTTCCCAAAGTTTGTTACCAGATCTAAACTGCTCCTAAAGGAGACAAAACGGTCCACTAGCGCCTGAAGAGCAATCTGGTTTTGTGCCAGAAGGGACCATGTTGGCGGCATACAATAGCATGGGCACCTGTTGATAAGCAATCTTAGAGGTATCTACAGGGGCCGAGATCAGGGAGGGGCACATGCCATTTATGTAGATTTAAAAAGTAGCGGCACAAAAATACACCCTTGTCACACCCCTCGTGCAAGGGAAAATACACTTGATATCTCGCTGTTCGGGCCAAAACAGATTTTCGTGTAGAAGATGCAAGAAGCTCACTAAAGCCTTCTCCACCCCAAGATCCAATAACATCAACTAGAGCTTGGTCTTGTTGACACAGTCGAAGGCTTTGGAGAGGTGCATTAAGGCCAGGTGCAGTGGGCAGCACTTAACAATGGGATACTTGGTAACTATCAAATTTAAGCACTGGTCCACTGTGCCCAGCCCAGGACAGAAATCAAATTGAAAGGGACAGAGGATGTTGTTATCTTGTGCCCATGAAGTAACATGATTAAAAACAACCCTGCCGATTATTTTGATTGTACTATCAATGAGGGAAATAGGGCACTAACATTTGGGCGACATACAATCTCCTGTTTTTGAAGATGGGTACAATGGTAGATAAGGCCCATGAACAAGGAATGTTATTGCTCAAGGAATGATTGAAAACTTTGGTGATCAGACATCCCTATATATCAATATTGCATTTTATGAGGTCAATCAGTACCCCATCAGGTCCAGGGGCTTTCCCACCTAAACTCTGACGAATTGCAGTCTCCACTTCCAGCAGTGATACCGAAAGTGGGGCCAAATGGGATAATCTACCTTTCAAAAGTTCACCCAGCTCTCTTTTTCCCCCATATGGCAAATGGCACTAAAATGCAAAACACATTCAGGCACCAAGTTGTTACAACTTCGGAGTGGCCTATACAGGGCGTTCCTTTGCCTCATCTTCTTAACTGTATCCCAAAACACCTTACTATATTTTTCTACCACAGTGTGTTCCAAAGGTTCCAAATCCCTCTTGTTTAGTGCATCCTTCATTGCCTTCAAGTTGTTTTTTTTAAAGCATCCAAGCTGCGCTAACCTCGTCCCAGTCTTATGACAAGCTACAAGGGCCTTCCTTAATCACGGTTGGCTGCTGAGCAGTGCCAGATGTCAGAACTCAACTGTATCAGCTGATTTCCGTTGAGCAGTTACAGCATTTCATTGTTGCAGGTGACCTCAGACGTCGCAACTTGAATGTTATAATTAAATTCGAGACTTTTAACCCCTTGACCGTGATCGGAATTCCACTCGTGTGCTGGACATTCCGATCGCGGGTGGGGTCGTGACGAGCTCAGCTCGTCATGCGCACAGCGCTACCGCGCAGCATGACGAGCTGAGCTCGTCATGAGCACGGAAGGGGTTAAATAGGGCTTGCAGTCTCCATGTATAAATATGAAAAGTACACAGTACCGTACATTATGAATATTTTGTAAGTCAAATATGAAACTCATATGCGAGTGACCTCAGAGTTATGGAACTCTTAGGTAACTTTCAGTATCCTTTTAGCATTGTCCAAAGGGTACTTTATTTCTTGTAATACATGGTCACACAAACGCCCTTCTCACAAACTGCTTAATTGTCTTGCTCTTTTATATTAAAGAGATCGTATGGTTGTGAACATCAAGAATAAAATCAGAAACTGTAGTGTGACAATAAACATTGTGAAATAATTTAGTAATTTGTTGCAAAAACATATTAAAACATTTTAATGTAGGTCAGATTAAAAAAAATGTTGTAGCTCAAAATATGTAGAAACATGCAGGAATGATTCTAACTTTCCTATAATGACCTATACCATGTAGAAAATAAACCTGTTGCCCTATATATCTTCTTTCTGATGATCAATATTTATTTCAGAAAAGCAGATCAGAAGAATGAAAAGGCAGTTCTCCTTTTCACTGATTAAATTTCAGCTGTGGTTTTACCTTGGCTGCTGACTTTGACAGAAGGCATTATGATTTAACAGTTGTATGATAAAATATCGAGCACAAAAATATCAAAATTCATAAAAATTGATTCTTTAATATAGTTTACCTCAAAATAGTCTTCCTATACTTATAATAGGAATTAGAAAAGGTTTGTACTGTGGGAGGGAATATGGTCCAAAACAAGGTAAGAATACAATTATTTGTCCAACAAGTTTAGACTGTAAAGCAATATATTTTTTAAATTATAGTTAAATGTAATATATGGAAAACTAAATAATTTGAATCAGTTACTTAATTAAATATATATATATATCCTCCACGCGGCCCGCTGTTATGTGCGCAGCAGTGGCGCTCTGCGAAGTTTGCTGGTGCATCCTCCATCACGGCAGGACCACACCTCTACAATCTTATGCCAAAAAATACTTTTGCCAGTATAAAATGAGTCATACTCACAGGACAGGATTCCAATTGCATTTATTGCAGTGAAAAAATGCCTTGGACAAAGCCCGATGCGTTTCGGTCCCCCTGGGACGTTGCCCACAGGATGTTTTCTAACAGTCCTTCTACTATTTTTATATATTATTTTTCCTTTTTCAACTTCCTTTGTTTCTTCCCGTAACATGGGAATGGTACTTTTTAAACTGCTAATGCGTAGTGCACTTTGTTCAACGTCAGAGTAAATTAATGTAATTGTGTTTTTAAAATACGGCAAGTGCAGGTTCCATATATTCAATTTGAGTGCAAACATTATGATTAAACGTTCCAAATAAACAGTCAAATCATCACAGATTTCAGTTCCAGTAGATCTCCGATATACCCCTATTGTGATTTTATAGCCTTTTGTGATTTTTTTGTTTCAAAATGACTATGTACAAATCTATCTTTGAGATATTTTGTCTTTTGAATGTTATGTTGGGGTGGTTTCCTATTATATTAGCAAACGTTGGATCCCATTGCAAAATACCCCACTGTTTCTTAATACCTGGCCTACTTGTTTTGCTTCTGCTGAGTAGGTTGTAATTAGGCTTATGGGGCCTCTGTTATTTTCTTTCTTATTTTCTTTCAACATTTGTGATCTGTTCATCTGTTTTGTCTTGGCTAACACCGTGCTTATCACATGTTTTGGATATTACCTGGTTTGGAATTGTTTGCCAGTGTCCACATTATAGTTGTCCATATCTTTGTCTTTAGAGTTATTTCTCTTGATTCATAAGAATTCCCCATAGGGTATACTCCACATTAGGCTCTGTTAGTGGAAACTATCCTCATTAAGTACAGAATTAGTGGCAGTTCTTTTGCGGTGTTGTGTTGTTTGAATCATGTTGTCATCAATGTATATCTCTGTACCACTTTGGATTCACTGATCTCATATGTGAATTTGAGATTTGCTGTATTGTTGTTTAAGATGTTGTTTAAGATGGTGAAATACTGCTCAAATTCCTCCACAATGCCAACCCAAATTATAAACAGGTCATCTATGAAATGGAGCCACATGACATTTTTGTTGACATATTCCTTTTCTGGTGCTCATGCGATTTGTTGTTCGCACCATTTCATGGTAATATTCACATAACTTGGACTAAAGGAAAATCCCATCACTGTCCCTCTTGTTTGTTTATTTATCTCCTTATTGAATAGGAAGATATTCTTGGTGAGGCACATTCTGATCACTTCCAGTACCATTTAGTTGTGTTGGTAGAAAAATATGTTTCTCTTGTTGAGGACATACTCACATTCTTTGATTCCTGTTTCATTTTCTATACTGGTAAAGAGTGAAGAAAAAAAAAGAAAAGAAAATTACATTAAGGGCATTACTACGAGTTCGGACCGCCGAGCCCGTGGTGACGGTCCAACCACCGCCACACTGCAGGCCTGTCCGCAGTATTGAGTGTGGCGGTCGGACTGCCACAGAACAGCTGCGACTGCCGGGGATCAAGGATCTCGCGGCGGTCGGGCAGCGGTCAGGAGCATGTATGACACACCGTGCAGGAAGGTGCGGTCGGCGCTCTGAGAACGGCGGTCTGCATGTCAGGCTCTCCTCTGCCTTAGACCACCGCAGCATGACTCCCCTCACCCGGATTTAACTCCTAATCTGGTGGGTGGCAGCACCATGGCTTGTGCGGTCCTACAGCGGTAGGACTGGCAAAGTCGGAATAAGGCCCTAAATAATAATTTAAAAAATAACAACAACTACAATTACCAGCAGGCAGCGCAATCGCCCACTGATGGGCAGTGAAAGGAGACAGAAAAAAGATACAACCATTTGAATATCACGCTATGCTCATTATGGAATAAAGAAACCTCAAAAGGTTACGCCTGCATTAGATGTGCTGCATTTTAAACAGACTTAAAAGACTATAAATCAGTAAAACATTTTACATAATTATTAACCAATAAAATAAATATTTTGCAATACAAATCAAACAATTCAATTAGTTAATATTTAATTTACTTCCCACCCTATTCCCCCACAAACCCAAAAAGCAACTGCTACATTATAAATAAGGTTCCCAGGTTTCAGTTTTACGTCAATTTACAGATAAATACAGACAGGAAAATATCTATTTTCCTGTCTGTATTTATTATTAAATATGGATAAAAACTGAAATTTGGTTGCTTTTTGAGTGATTCTAAATGCTGTCAGTCATGACTGCCAGTCCAATAGCTGTGCGGATTGACAGGTAAAGGAGTAAAAAACGAGAGGAAGTTTCTTAATGAGAAATAATCAGCTGTGGATGTATACATGTATTCACACCAGTGTATTGATTTATCATTTATGTGTAGTCATGTCATTGAAACCTATCGGGTGTCCACATATGAGTGAACATTTATTACAGGTCAACCCTGCGAGCAGCCTCCAGTGTGGCCACAGTGAGGTCACTGTCATTGAACACTGCTCTGTTCTCACACATGCCGGACCTGTCTTACAAGTACTACTATTTCACCCCTATCCAAACAATTTCCTGGCTGTGGACTCTTACAAGCATAAAGCTAAAGGAAACACCAGTTCCTTAACACATATGCCCTACATCATTGAGTGGAAGCAGGCCACTCTGAAAAAAAGGCAATTCAAAGATCTTAAACTCAACGCCATCAAGAGAAGTGATGCGGTTTGGGAGGACTAGAGGACCACTCCCTGTTGGAGGCAGACAAAAGCGAAAACCATCCTCCGGGCAGGCATAAGAAGCACAGGCACTAGTGCCAATCAGTAAAAAAGCCTCATTCCAATTACCATCTAAGAAGCTATCCGCAGGCCAGCTCCTCTACTCCGCTACTGGCAAATGGCAACACAAACCTTTTACCAAATTTTTCTATCTCATAGATCTGGTTGCTGCAATCTACACAACAAACACTGACAGTCTAGTATTGCCTTCTCCTCTTGAACCAACAGAAATTCAGCAAATTGCCTGACATGGTTTAGACTCCATGAAGTTCGAGCTTACTCAGTCAGTTTTCAACAATGAGCAACTTAAGATAGACAAGCTGCATTTTCCTTTGGGTGCCGAGACTCGGGCTTCCATAAATGGGACCTGGAAATACAGAGGAAGGGATCCTCTGCACCGTTCAATTGAGACCTAATAACGGTCCTAATAACAATTCCTAGGGCTGTAAGAATACCTCCAAGGACAAACTATCTCCACCGAACAAGTTCCCCCAAGGGGACAAAGGTGAAGCTGCAGTGATAAGCAACATGCATTGCCTAAATCAATCATCTGGCTATGATGGTCTTTCACTTATCATTCAAGCACTAGAAGGGGATATGGAGACAACAGCAGAATCCATTGCAAAGAGGTGGACCTCAGGAAATGATATCTCAGGCACCATGCAGCTTACCAGTGACAATACACCGCCTGAGGCAGCATCTAAGAAAAATATTAAAGACTGTTAGCAGCATTCTCTTCTGCAAGACACCCTGTGGACTCCTGCCAAAAACCACTCTGGGAACCCACCTGACCATCAGGGCAATCAGCGGCATGAGAAGTCCTCTTTAACCCCTGAGGAGTGGGAGAAATTATGGCATCCTACACGGGTGGCTCATTGTCCACTACCCCAATAATAAAGACCTCTTCTCCAGAAATCTCTTCAAGCAATGTTAATACAGAGGACATCTGGTCCCCTTTATTAAAAACACTTCAGTCCTCTGTAGAAGCCTTTAATTAATAATCAATAAAAATGGATATCCAAATACCACTCTTAAATACTACGGCAGTGTTCATATGCAGCATTGACAAGAAAATAGCTGAAAATTAGGTGGGGGGGTTTTAGTACAAACAGGAAAATGGCGCTCAAGCTATTGCGTATGCTAACTATAGATTTGTGTGCATGCGGTGCTGCCAGGTCAGGGGAATAACCCGATAACCCCTGGGAATTGTATGAATCGCAGGATTCACACTGTGAAATGAGTATTGTCCTGGGCACACGCGGTGAGTGTATTAACAGAACGTTAGTCTGTTTGCAGTACGTTATAGTAAATGCGAGGTCGGCATCAGTATTGGAACCGAAAAGTTTATTTCTATTTCAACACCAATTGTGTTAGATACAGAAACCAGCCGACACGTGTTTCGTCACTGGGACAAGTCCCGTGACTCATCAGGGCTGGGGAGGATACAAAAGGAAACAGGGTGAGGGGAACAAAAACGGGTTAAAACCAATAAACCAAAGCAAAAAAACTAAAAAGATTATAGGATAGAAAAGGGATCATCTTAAGTGTCTACTGGGCAGAACTATACATGAACTGTAAAGGTTGACGCGTAACATGTGAGTGTGGAGTGACATTCGTGAAATTTCGCTACTACACGTATAAATTCATAAAGGTAATGCGGAAGAACATTCTGAAAAACACAACGTGACTAAGTGCTCGTGCCGCTCTCATGAGGAAGAATCATGAGGTAAAACGCGGGAAAAACATGTTATATCATGTGGAGTGACAGCTAAGAACGTGCAAGTAGAGGTGAGTGGAGATATAAGAGGAACATCTCTAGGTGAAGGGAAATAGTATGGTCCTGTAAACGTATAGGACTGAATGCAGGGCATGAGAAGAAAGAGAAAGCAGAATTAGCTGGAAAGGCCTGGTCTGAGAAGAGAGGCAAGGGCCCGGATATCGAAAATTTATGAAAACCTAGAAAACGACTGAATGTGAAGAGAGCTGACCCTGGAGGGGAAAAACTTCGGGGGGGAAAGACTAAGCTGTGTGGAAGGCTAAGGGTTAACCAAGCCCTGATGAGTCACGGGACTTGTCCCAGTGACGAAACACGTGTCGGCTGGTTTCTGTATCTAACACAATTGGTGTTGAAATAGAAATAAACTTTTCGGTTCCAATACTGATGCCGACCTCGCATTTACTATAACGTACTGCAAACAGACTAACGTTCTGTTAATACACTCACCGCGTGTGCCCAGGACAATACTCAAGAAAATAGCTGACCCAAGCAGTCTTATAAGCGAGCACAGCTCACTGCAGAAACACTTTGTCCTACGTGCACTTGCTCGTCAATACTGGACAAGCTAGAAACACTACTTCTGTTTTAAGCGAGCTGTTTGAGGACCTCGTCTACATTAAAACAGAAAAAACAACTAATAAGAATACTTCGGGAGACCTACCATCCAACTGCACACTGGTGAAAACACCATGATTTGACCAAGGAACCCCTGCCAAGGAAGCAGCGATTATGGTCTCCGCTGCCAGGAGCACGATATCCTTTACACCACAGGGCACCCTGAGCTGAGGAAGTCCACTTCAGTGCACTAAAGCCATGGTCCTGGATCCACCCTTGCCAGGAACAACAATTCCAGCAGTCCAAGGAAGGGATGCATGTGAAAGCCCGAAAATGAACACAACTCCTGATGACCCCCAAAAAAAAAAAATCTCAAAGGAAGACTCACCGTAAGGCAAGAAATACAAAGCTGAAGCCGGCAGATGTCTGTGACATATACCCAATCTTCAAGAATGCACGCAGCCACTTGACTAAAATCCTTGAACTAGAAGAAGATTGCGAACTGGGCCTGATACCTGAAGGCGCCAAACACTTCGAAGGAGGTGGCCACAGCGGATATATCACTCAGTCAATATAAAAGGCCACTGCCATGCCATCTGCCATGTTTGATGTATGCTGATGGCCTGGTTTTGTTACCCACACAAAGGTCATCCGTCAAAGACTTCTGAGTGCCATGTCAGTCTATTTAATGAAGAACACAAATGAAAATAAACCTGAAAAAACCTAAAACCATGGTTATAGGAAAGTGTGCCACCAACTCCATGTCATGGCATCTAGACACAGCAAAACTAGACTCAATTACTGAATACAAATATCTCGGATTGCTTTTTGACAGGCATGGGTCCTTCAAACAGCACAATGCATGCCAGCTTTTGAAATCCAAATCTTTATTGACGGCATTTCATCGACTCATAACAAAGATTGCTGGACCATCGCTTACGCCACTCTTTAAAGTAATCCACACAAAACTGGTGCCTATATTAGCATACAGCAATGAGACATTAAGGGGAAGAGATGGCCTCCTCCTGGATGAGATCACAACCAAGATCTTTAGGTCCCTGTTCCATCTACTTTGACACATATCACCTCCCCAAATGAGGCTGGATTTCGGCCTAACAAAACAAACCTTGGTTAGGCAAGGGGTATTCATAAAATGTTTCTTTAAACTAAAAAACGCACATAAGCAGACTCTAAACTACCATCTCTGTCAGGAAATTTGCACAAGAACCCACTCTCAGCTAGAGTCTACCAAGCATCCTCATTGGCAGCTCTTGGTTTAAATTCTCATTGGCACACTCAGATCAGCTACTTTCATTTTAAAAACAACCAGGCAAGTCTCAAATTTGTCTAACAAAGAAGCTTTCTCCAAGTGAAGCCATGCCTGGATGACAATAGACAGCTACTCGGTGCTGGAACCCTAACCATACCTTGACCATACCTTGACTCAGGGTTTAACCCTCACATCAAAGGGTGATTTCTGAAATATCGACTGGGGTCCCTTCCCTCTCTTCTACACCAGCCGCCATGGCAAAACACTGAGGGAAGAGGGTAGTGTTTTTTTTTGTCCTCATTTGCCTCGTTCCCACCATTCCACTTGCATTTCTGACTGGAGTGTCCAAAACCTCATTTGCCGAAGAAGGAGTGAAAAAGAGGGTTCACATGATGCCGCCCTTGGATTGTGACAGCCCCTTTTTTTCCAAACACAATTCCTGTGAGCAACCCAGCTCTTTTAGAAAAAGGTGGCAGCCGAGGCGGAGAAGGGAGAGGGCACTGTTATACTAAAACCAATGTTTAACAGCAGGGGTTATGCCATTGTAGAGAGCCGATCATAGCCTGCTTCATTCCGACAGACCCACAGTTGTACTGTAGGCTGGAAAAATACCTAATGAGAGTCAAGCGTAAACTTAGAAAAACCTCTATTGATACCAAGCCTGAGGAAACAACGAGCTACATTAAGGTTGAGGTCCCTAGCCCTGTTTACATAGACAGATAGAGAACTGTTAGATGATTATGGCCTTCCTTTTTGAACAGCTTAGATATAGCATTGAACAGGCACATATCCCCCCCGTTTTCTAGGCTACCTCCTCCTGAAACAATTTTCAGCAGAGTAGAGGCAGGATTCCATGCACGTGAGTGCCCCGTCCAATCACTGCCCTCTCCGCGTGGCCCTGAACGAAGGAATCTGGCCAAGACTGCTGTTGCTGAGCCTTGCTATTTTAACAACTATCCACTTTGTTAAACTTGCTCAATTGAACACCTAGGCTTACATACCAGTGAGCACACGTAGCACTTTACTTTTATCACAATGTTTCTTTTTATGTCATTGGATGAGAGTCTGTTATGCAATGTTAAAGATTGTTCTAAAACATTTCTTTCCTGTTTTTATCATTAGGGTAATGGTTTTAAATAACTATGCACTTTATGAATAAACTTGAACTTGAGTGTACATTTATTGGTTAAATAAATGTGGAAATATACTATTTTATGCCTATTTCTTTCACAAAACCCAAAATAAAAATGGATAAATACAGATGTAATGATCAAAACATAAATACAGATAAAGACAGATGGAAATGTCAATAGAATAAATACCATAAAACTGGGAACCCTAATTATAAATTACCAATTTAAGTTAAAAAAATTATATCATTTTTAAACTTCAAACTTTACTTTAGAAATTAACAATTACACTAACAATACTGTAGCTTAAATTAATTTTTTAACAAACAAATAATCAACATTTATACAACTATTTAAGTAAATGATATTAAATTAAACAATATTGCTTAAAATGATATTACATATAAAAAGAACTAATATTCTTGAAAACGATATTCTATGACAATATTTTTATTTTAATGATATTCTTGACACAATATTTAGGTATAATGATATTTACAACACAATATTTTGTGCAATCATCAATGTAGCAACTCAAATTTAATAAGTTATTACAGTTGAACAGGTACAGTTTTTCAGTAATACAGGTGACTAGAGATGTCCCAACTCATCTGTAATAAGGAAATTTGATGTAGATATTTAGAAAAGGATTATAGACTTCTGTTCCTTATATTGCTATATTAATGGAGCAGACATATGAAACTCTATGCTATAATACTTTTTCTATGGAAAGACAGTCAACACTCCTCACAAAGTACAAAATACTATTCACTAAACTATGTGCGGAGACCACCACCTGCCCTGTCTTTTTCAGTGGGGAGAACTCCACAAGTATGGCAGCGATCTTCACACTCGTGGGTATATGTTTTTAGTAACTCTGGGAGAGATCGGGGACATAGCTGGAAAATGAGGAATACATAGCACTAAATGGGAGGAGTTTAGGGAAATTTAAGGAGGGGTCTAGCGAGGGGTATGGAAGTGTTTAAGGCAGTACATGTTAATACAAACACCCACATTTAAAAGAACAACACCATTACTATTCACAAACTACACTTTTCAAAGTTACTACAGTATTATTGGTCACAAATCTGGGCCTTAATATAACACACAAATTAAAATGATGTTAAAAATTATATTTCTACTTATAACTTTTATATTATAAGTTATGATACGATATGATATTATATTATAATATTATATTATTATAATATATTATAATATATATATTATATATATTATACTATATTATATTATATCATACTTTGCTGTAATATATTTTGTTTTATACAGTTACATAGCCGCTTTGATCAGCATTTGGAGCTTTTGACTTTGCCCTGCATTCATAGTCATCAATATGGCATCTCAACTCTTGCACATAAGACTTCAAAGGTTGGATGACTGACAGCAATAGTTAGATTCTCATCATCTTTTTGTGCAGTCTTGTTGTTTCATTGAAACACATCAGTATGTCATTCCAAAGAATGGTCAAAAAAATGGTTTCCAGTTTGCTCATTTTTTAAGGAGGCTCAGAACATCACATATGGTATCTTGTGGTTTATCTTTCATTTTTTGTCAGTGCATTAGGAGCAGCTTGAGTTCTTTCATAACCATCATATAATGCATTTACTACATCACCACAGGGTCAGATTGGGACAAAAAAAAAAAAAAGACCCGGGCACCAAAATAAAAGTGCCCTCCTTTAACGAAGCAGATAGCTAAAAAAAAGTAGAAATTTCAGGGAAAACAACAATAAAAACCGGCCCTCCTGGACATAAAACCAACCCACAACTGCTGAAAACCGGCCCACTCACTCACTTATCTGTCAGACCAGTCCATTGGCACTGCCTGATTGCCCTATAGTGCAATCCCACCTTGCATCACCATGAGCTGATCATCAAGATTCGGACAAGCGTTTAATAACCTTGTGATCTGGGCCATCAGATAAAACTAACACATTCCAATGATGCATAGTGGAATAAAAAAGGTGTACCAATGTTGAACAAAATAAAAATAACAAAATACTGCCATACTATGCTTAGCAGCCTTTACACCTATTAGATTTAAGGAATGTTCAGCACATGGACCATAGAGAGCAAGTTAATTAATTCCTTTTATCCTTATCTATCAGCCTTAATACTGCCAAGAAATATTTGAGGCATTAGTGCAGTGTTTCCCCAAACTGTGGATCGTGACCCATGATGTGTGGTGAGTCAATTTTTGGTGGGTCTCAAGTCCAAGATGCCTTTAAATCCTATATTTATCCTGTCACATTTGTTGCGATTCAAAGACAGAGGTCAAATGTCTGACTACGTCTCTTGACAAATTGTTGCCTATTTTGTTTAGCATGGGGATCGGTGTTTACAAACTCATCTCACTTTGGAGTCAGAGAAAGAAATGTACATTGAAATATGTGACAATCTTGCAGGGGTACAGAGACTGTAACATTTAACAAAATGTAAATACTGTAAATGAACTGTACAGAATCAGCAGATAGGAAAGCAAAAATGAAGTACCTTTTTTGTAATTCTGAAGTGTGATTGAAACCAAGATTTTAGTAGGATGAAAATAAATCAAGACACTTTACATGGTGATGCACAAAACTATTCACTGAAACCCTATTTCCACACATTATCATTTATGCGTTCAATACAGTTTTATCAGTAAAACTGCATGTCTGTGCAAATATAGTGGTCATTTCAATGGAAAAGGTGATGTTTATCAATGGCAGTGAGCTACCACACAATGCTTTAGTTGAATGAAAGAATTGCCCACCTCCTGTCCATTAAAGGTAAGTCAGGAACGTTTGTTGTTCTAAAATCTGGTTCGTAATTCTAAAACGTTTGGGAAGCACTGGATGAGTGTATTACAGCAGTCTGATACTGGATTACCTGCCCTTTTAAAAATTTCTTCCACATCTGCAAGGTATTCTGCTTCATGACCATGAATAGGGAGAAATCCCAGAAAATGCTCCTTGGGTGCTTGGCCTATTATATATCGCAACTTGAAAGTCAACTGATTGACGAGAAACACACATCTGGAGTAGCGTCCACAATAAGAGAATAATATTTTGCTTCTCTTGTTTCCAATATGATCAGAGAGAAAACTTTCTTTGTAAGTAGTTTCAGTTAGATATGTGGGATTCCCTTTACAAGCAATTCTTTATTTCTTGATATGTTCTTCAAAGAATGGATTGAATTGGCTTAGCAGCTCCGAAATCCCCAAATAATTTCCATTGTGCTGTGACCCTATCATCGGATTTTCTCCTATGGCCGCCATACCCTTTGATGCCAAGAATTTCACAACTGTTACAGTTCTTCTCAATGCTCCCTGCCAGTATATTTGCCTATGCTTTATCTCTTCCAGTAATTAAGAATCAATATTGCCATCTTCTTTTTGACTAGTGCTGTACGTTACCATGCATATGAATCTCAGAGCTAACTTCATGTTCAGAAATAGAGCTAGCTTTATGCTTATAGTCGTTAAAGCTAATTGAACTGAATGCAGGCTATGTGCTACAAAACAAACACCAAGCAAAACTGTACATTGCTCCTTATGATGGTGAATATAACAGCCATTTACGGCTTACAAATTCACCATGCTGCAGTTTCCGCTTAAAAGCAACATCTGAAAAACTCCTTTTATTGTTTGTCTTAGCACAGTAGATAAATATGTGTTGATTTGGAAACTCATTGTTATAATTTTGACATGCTAAAGGATCTTTTTGAATCCAGTAAGTTATTAAATTGTTTGTAATAGGAGTCCATGAAGCAGAATCAGTTGAGAAGCTTGCTGTTGTAGGTTGAAATATTTTATAACATTGATTATCATATTACTATCTGCTCCCATTCTGTGAGGGGCATATTCAGAGGCAGTTTGTAGATCTCTACTGGTAGATGAAATTGAAGCAGATACGTGGTCAATGGAGCCTATTACTGGCTCATCAGCAATGGGGTCATCCCCTTCATGCTGCGGTGTACTACAAGGTTTTTATTGAACTGAGAAAATTGAAGTTAATTTTTAAAGCTGTGCAAGCTATTGCTTTTCTCTGTTGTTTTTCCTCTTTGCAGCTCCATTTACATATGAACATTTCATAGTATCCAATGAAAGATAGTTAAATGAGGAAATTTCAATTTTATTAGCATACATTCTCAAAATCTGAGAAAGCCTTCATTCTAAACTCTGTATTGGTGACCAGTTGTTCAATATACTATTTTAAACAGTGGTCTGAAGAAGGAAGAGGTGCTCAATAAAGCCAGAACCCAGAAAAAGTGCAGATTGATTAGCAAACATAATTGTCTTGTTAGACAAAAGTGTTACAGAGGTATAATTTCAACTTCCAATCTCAATTTCCAAGAACTAGGAGGTGGGAGTGTCAGGCTACTGGAGGCTTTCAGCCACAAGAGCAACTCTGTGAACAGTATTACAACATGTGAACATGTTGCTTTCCATTATGGGAAATACATTTTTTTGAGCAATTTTCTCTTTCATCTAGAGATTGTATTCTGATAATTCACTAAATGTTATGATATTTTATTGACAGACCTTTGTGTATAATATGCGGTAGGCACAATTTCTAAAAGGAACAGGATTTCCAAATCAAGTATTATTAAAATGCAAAATGTAACACATCAAAAAACACTTAATTAGCCATTACATTACTGTATGTTAAGCCTTATCCATACATATTGCATACCTAATGTGCTTGTTAAATACAATGCTCATCAATATTTCTGTTATGTATTTTATAGGAATAAATGATTGAGTCAAAAGGAGTCAGTAATGTAAGGTTTATACAAAAAATAATTTTAAAGCATAAATCTACCACCCCCAACCTTAGTCTACTGTTCCTCCAACTGGGGCTTAAACAACAAACCTGTGACCTGATCTGGACTTAAAGGTAGAACTTTTTTTTGTGAGTGACTCACACCAATAGTGTGCACAGCCTGTGTGTTTTTCATGTTGCACTGCTGGAAAAATCACTTTGTCAGGTGTGTGCAACAAAAGAGTACCTCTCTATGTCTGATCTGACAGACACAACTCAGTTAGATTACCCTGAGGAGGGGGCGTGGCTTGAGCCGCTTCAAGATGGCCGCGTCCGGCTGAGGCTCTGCATTCCGAATGGGACCTTTTTTATCACCGAAGCTGCTTTTCGTGTCCTGGAGAAACATGAACTGAGGCATTTACGAAGCGGACGCGGGGGCACAGGTAGCTGTTCTTTTTTCCTGATTTTGAGCTCATTTTCTACCTGTTTCCCCCTGCGCCGCCTTTTCCTCAAGCTCTGTTGGATGCGCCCGCCATTTTGTCTCCGGCGGGGCGCTCCCTTTCCTCACTGGCTTCCCTGTGCTAAGCTGTGAGAGCTCTTTGGTTTGCTGGTAAAACCGATTTTGACATTTAAAAAAAAATGTTTTTATCATTACACACTGGCGGCTGGCAGCGGACCATTGTTTCCTTCAATGTGTATTGACTCCAGCTATAACTTACTTCATTGGTTTCATTCACAGTGTGACTCTTCTACGATGATACACTATACAAATTCAACAGCTTCAGAAGACGCCATTATACTTTGGATTGTCATATGAGACTGCTTTCTCCTTCACTCTGTTTGGTCCTTTTTGCTGCAGCAGTATACACAATGCTTTCTAGCGAATTTCTGTGCTCCTCAAGTTGACACCCTTCTGGTAAATGAATTGAGATGGACTGAACCAAGCTGTCATACAGCCCGTTTTTTTTACCTGTTTTTTCCTGCGTCGCGCTCCCTTCACACAAGCCTGGTGACGCTCAACATTTTACCTCAGCGTGAAGTTACCTTTCCTCACTGGCTCTCCGGTGCCGCTGCGGTGTGTTTTTTATGACGCCGCCGCTGTTTTTCAATTGTGGAGCTCTATTCCTTGTTGCTTGGAAGATTTGGAGTATTTTTATGACATTGACTGGCAGCAAGATACTAATTGACTATAAACGCTGTGGGACCCTTGTAACATGTGCTTTGCCTGGAAATATGTTCACCTCAAATCGCTCCTAAGGTTATTACATTAGAATTCTAGGCTCCTCCAAACTATACGCTAAGTTGGGAGATACGTGTTGGAGCGCAGGCTGTTACTTTTTGTTGCAAGGCTGGTGCGACTAAGTTGGTTGGTGAAATTGTATTGACTCTATGTCTGGGTGCCAGCAGAGTTGGATGTCCCAATCCAGGTGTGGTGCGATAGGATCAGAGTAGGTTTTTCTTTTTTTCCTCACAGTGTGGAGAAGAAACGATATTCAGTGGTGTCATATCCTACGCATATACGCTGCCTATCTCTTAATATTTCATCATATCAATACTTTCACCTGCATGGAGCCCTCATCCTCACTTGCACAGAAAACTACTTTAGCAAACATGGCTTCTCTTCGTAAGGACTCCAGTCCTGCTGCCCCCCCTAAACGTCATAAGAAGGAACCTAACTCGCCTACTAAGTCTCCATTACCCATAACAATGGAAGACCTCATGGAAGAGATAAGGTTGCTTAAACCTTTTGTGATTGAGACCAATGCTACTCTTCAGAAGTGGGATGAGAAATGGTCTAATTTAGATTCTAGAGTGTCGGCAGTGGAACAGAAGATTAGCGATACTCAAGATGTGATCCCTCAAGTTGCTGCCATGTCTAAAGAGATTGCTCTCCTCAAGATGCAAACGGAGGACTTAGAAAATCGCAATAGACGCAACAACCTTCGTATTTATGGTATTCCTGAGGGAGAGGAAGGTGCTGACATGCTTGCCTTCTTGAAAATACACATCCCCAAAATTGTTGGTCTAAAGGATGGCACCACTCTTAACTTGCAGCGTACTCATCGTATTGGTCCTAAAACTGGTGATTCTCCTTCTTCTTCGTCTGTTAATCGCCCCAGAGGGATAACCGTCCTATTTTTGGAGTACAGTGAGTTATTAATGGTCCTTTCAGCGGCTAAGCTAAGAAAGCAGATGTTATGGTCAGGTCAAAAAGTTTTCTTTTCTCAAGATGTGGCTCGTGCCACTGCAGCCCGTCGCAAGGAATTTCTTTCTCTCCGCCCAGCTCTTCGATCCATGAATGCTAGATATGGCCTAGTACATCCCTGCTTCTTCAAAGTCACATATAAAGAGAGGTCCTACTCTTTTGATTGCCCTGAAGATCTAAGACAATTTATTTCTCGCCATAAAGGAGACGAGATGGACTTTGGAGGGTCTTGAGCATCATTGTTGTCTCTGCCTTGTCCTATGTTCTCTCAGTTTATCTTTTCCAATTTAATGTTCTGAAGAGTTTTTGTCTTCTTTCATGTTTGTTGGTTATGGTTTGTTAGTGTTGGTTTTTCTAGACCATTGTGGTTTGTTTGCTTCTCGGAAGCCATCTCATATTACTGTTTCTTGTGTCTTTCTCCACAGATGTTTTTTCCTTCTGTACCGACCCACTCCCCAGATGTTTCCCTATCCCCTGCCTTTTCATCTCAACCTTATTGTTTACAGTTAACCCTCATGTCTGGTAAGTGTTAACATTTTATATCATATCCCTATTGCTGTTGCTTGCTCGTTTCACGTTTATTGTTTTATGTTAAGTATGTAGTTAATATGTAGTTGGTCTCCCTGTTGTGTTATTTCATATTAAGCTCCATGCTTTCATATTTATTTCTTCAACTTTTGGTTCCGTTTGTTCCTCGGATGTCCTCGCCGGTTTTGCCGTCTGTTTCCCTTCTTGCGGCTTCCCGCTTCCCCATGCTACTTTTCTTAGTCTGGATATTTATCCCATTCTTCTTGGCTGAAGCCCCTTGGCTTTTCGTCAGCCTTTCTTTGCTTATCATCTATTTCCTCCTCTACCCTTTCTTTCTTTTTCTTTTTCTCTTCGTATATTTCCTTTTCTCTATTTTCTTCTCTTTGCCCTCGGGCCCTATGCCTATTTTTCTGTTTGTACTTTCTTTATCTCCTTTTTTCCCCCTCCTTTTTGTAATTCTTATTCATTTTTTCTTTCATATCCTTTTTTATTCTGATCTGTTTTTGCTTCAATGCCACTATCTTGTTGAATTTGATTGGTGTCATATTGTTTATTTGATCCTTTTCAATTTTGTAATACTCTTGTTATTGATTGATGTCCTCTTCACCTTTCAATGACTGATAACATTTGAATTATTTCATGGAATGTAAAGGGTTTACGTAACCCTGTTAAGAAGCAATGGGTACTTACGCATCTTTCCAAATTACAATGTAAAATTGCACTGTTACAAGAAACGCACCTTAATGACAAAGATGTTAACTCCCTTAAAAAACAGTGGGTTGGTAATGTTTATTGTTCCCCATCTAAAGACAGGAAAAATGGAGTGGTTATATTATTTCATAAGTCCCTTACCGTAGAAAAAGAAGAGAGAGATGCTGAAGGACGTTGGCTTCTTCTCCAAACTCTCATTAACGGATCTCATATTTCTCTTCTTAACATTTACGGTCCCACAGGTATAGACTCTCAATTCTGGCTATCCATGTCACATACTCTTCACTCATGCTCTGACTCTAATCTCATAGTAGGGGGTGATTGCAACCAGGTCATGGACCCGTTTACAGATAGGAAATCCTCTTCTAGATACATTCCTAATAAAAATGCAAAATATCGTTGCTCATACTATACTCTCGAGAGGCCTGGTCGACGCTTGGAGAATACTCTATCCCGATTGTTTAAAATTCACTTTTTATTCCCCGACTCATAATTCTACATCCAGAATCGACTATATTTTCTTGAGTCCACATCTTCTTCCCAATCTACTACATGCTGGGATTGGCTCCCTCTTGATTTCCGATCACGCCCTTGTCCTTATCAACTTATATCTTCCTTCCCTACCCTCCAAATCCCGTCGCTGGTGCATTAACAATTCCCTTCTTAAAGATTCCTCGTTTATTGGTCGCTTTAAGGACTTTGTTTCAGAATTTTTTCTCCTTAATGCCAGTCCAGATATGCCCCTTCACATCATATGGGATGCCTTCAAGCGACTGCTAGAGGTTTCATTATTGAATATGTGGCTAGTAAAAAGAACATTTTGCAAGGATTCTGCCTCTATGTTATCTTCCATTAAGAAACTGGAGCACGCATATTTTTCCTCCAATAATGCTGAAACTCTCAAGAATTTGGTTCACGCAAAACTAGATTTTAATATGAAATCCACGGAGGAAGCTTCTGGGATACTATTAAAAATTAATTCCAAATTCTATGGTGGCCGTAATAGAGCAGGTAAATTGTTGGCTAATTACCTGAAGATGAAGTCCCAAAGATCTAGAATAGTCAAAATTACTGATGACTGTGGCGTTCACCACTTTAAGGATGAGGAGATATTGAGATGTTCTACAGATTTTTATAAGTCCCTATATACCCCTGAATCTTCTCCATCTGATGATGCACTGGATTCCTTCTTTGATTCATTGCCTCCTCGCTCTTCCCCTCTTCCCGATTGTTCTATTTTAGATAACGATATATCCCTTTCTGAGATTAAGTCCTCTCTATCCAAGTTACCCAAGGATAAGGCCCCTGGCCCGGATGGCCTTACGGCTGAATTTTATTCTTTCTTTTCTCATATCCTTTTGCCTCATCTTTTATCTTTTTTTCAATATTTTGTTTCCCACAGTGAGGCTCGTGGCTCTTTCCTTGAGGCTATGATTTGTTTAATTCCCAAAAAAGATAAAGATCCTTCCTTATGTGCCAATTATCGCCCCATATCATTGATCAATTTAGATTGTAAAATATTTGCCAAGATATTGGCTCTTCGTATTAATCAGGTACTTCCGGATCTGATCGGTCCTGAGCAGACGGGGCTTGTCAAGGGGAGGACTATAGCTGATAATTCCAGAACTTTTCTTAATATTATCCATCTAGCATCTAAGAGCTCCTCTCCTATTGCAGCCATAACCCTTGACGCGGAAAAAGCTTTTGATCGCGTCCACTGGCTTTTTATGATGCGCGCCCTTAAGTGGCACGGTTTTGGCCCTCCTATTCTGTCCCTTATTAATTTCTTATATTCTTCCCCCACCACCTCTGTATTTGCTAATGGCTCTCAATCGTCTTATTTTCCTTTACAACGAGGTACTCGAAAGGGATGTCCTCTTTCTCCCTTGCTTTTTATTCTCTCCCTTGAGCCCTTTCTTCATTCCTTGCGTCAATCTCCGACCTTCCGAGGTTTCAAACATAAGACAATTGAAGTTAAATGTACTGCCTATGGGGATGACATTATGTTATATATTTCAGATCCCTCTACCTCTTTACCCGCCTTCTCAGATCTTCTTTCTTCTTATGCCTCCTTATCCGGGTACAAATTAAATTTTTCTAAATCTGAAGTGCTTCCGCTAAATAAATATTGTTTTAAAAGTCTGTTCGAAGGATCTGATTTTAAGTGGAATACCAGCAGTATCGTTTGCTTGGGGATTAATTATTCCTCTTCTATTGCAAAAACGATTCAGCTTAATTTAGAAGAGGTTCTTTTAAAAGTAAATAACATGATAGGTAGATGGTCTCCCCTTTTCTTATCTTGGTGGGGTAGATTGGACGCAATTAAAATGATGCTGCTTCCTGTTATTAATTTTTATTTGTCCATGTTACCAGTGAAACTTCAGTTGAAATTTTTTAAGACCCTTAATGGGGTTTTGAGTAAATTTCTTTGGAGTGGTCGGAAAGCTTGCATTTCTTTGATTCTCTTGTCTGCTCCTAAAGACCGGGGAGGCGTTCACTTCCCCAATTTCCGACAATATCACTCCTCCTTTTCAATTCGTCAAGTGCTACCGTATTTATCTTCCTCAGAGGAAATTTCCACTTCGGTCTGGCATAGATTGGAGGAATCTCTGATTTACCCTTTTCCTTTTTCTTTGTTAGCTAATTTTACTCATTCTCCTCGTTCTTTTAACTACCCGACAATTTCTAACTAAATTTCTACCTATCATCCAATTAAGCGCAAATCCCATACTCCTCTGCAGATATTTTTAGACTCACCTCTGTGGCATAACAAATCTATTAAATTGTCAAATCGTACTATTTTTGGGAAAAAATGGGCTGACAAGGGGATCTTCTTGGTTAAGCATTTAATAAATGGTTCGCTTTTTCTTTCCCCCCGAGAGGTTCAATCTAAGTTCGACTTACCTGTTTCCTCACTACTTAGATATGACTCTTTGAGGTTGTTTTTAACTAATCAATTCTCTCTTCTTTCTGAATCCTCCCCCTCTTCTTCGGACCCAATGTCAGAACCTTTACCCACCTCCTCAACCCAGGCCTCTCATATTTACAGATATCTCCATTTCTCCTCTCCTAATCGTCCTAAGAGTAAGGTTGAACTTTTATGAGAATCAGAGTTGCAGCATACCCTCTCTATTCACAAGTGGAACTCTATTTGGGCACATTTACATCATACCTCCTGCAATGCAAGCACCACTCAGACCCTTTATTATTTTTATCAAAAACTATTTTTAACTCCCTTGTCTCTCTCCAAGTATAGCTTAGACCTATCCCCGAATTGCTGGTCATGTCAACATATTCCTGGCTCACTAATGCACTCCTTTTTTCTCTGTCCTAGCATCTTATGCCTTTGGATTAAAGTATGTGAGTCAATTTCCTCTATTTGTTCTATTAAATTTCCTTTTGATATTTACTCCATATTCCTGGGGAGTAACTCTGCTAATTGGTTTGGTTCTCGCAGAGTGGGCAAGTTTGTGGATCTGTTAATTGCTATTGCCTTTCAGGTAATTACCTCTAATTGGAAAGATGCCACCAAGGTCTCTTTCTCTGCTTGGTGGAATCTTCTTTGCTATCATCACAGACTGGATAGAGCTTCTGTCAGCACGTCTCAGCAACTTATCCGAAAGGACGCTTTTTGGTCTCCACTCACCGACTACTTATCCACATCTGCACTTTGTTTATCAACCACCATGAGTATCTTATTTCTTTCTTTCTTTTTCTTATGTACTTCATATAAGTTAATGTTTGGTTCTTATCCTGCTTCCATGGAAACAAAAGATTTTATAACTGTATTGAGGTAATCTTAAAATATGACATTAGATAAGGATATTACGTTATTTTCCTTCTTCTCATCTCTTTCCTTCTTTTTCCTCTTTTTTCCTTTTTCTTTCTCTTTCTTTTTCTTTTTCCTTCTCTAGCTATCCCCCTTTTTCTGAAAAATGTAAAATGCTACTTTGTTTTAAGGTACAAATTTTTATTAATGCTATCAATTTTTGGATTTATTTGTTTATCATTGGTAGTTATCTTAAATTGTTTATTCCTCTACAATGTATATTCTGTTCGTTGTTTTTTCCTGCTATTTTTCTATAGTCACTGTTATAATGTTGTACCATATTTCTATTTGCTTCAATAAAGCTCTTTAAACTAAAAAAAAAAAAAGATTACCCTGAGGATTTATAAGAAAACAAATAGACTCAGCATGGCATCTTTCAGGGTGGATTATATTGTTGCAGCACCGTGCTTTTGTAAGGATCTGGTGCATGAAGGGCTTACTTAAGCAGTATCAGGGCTGCAAGTCCAGGTTTGAAACCCAGTAGTGGTCTGCAATTTGGTTTAGGGGAGAACGGGACAAAGTGAGGTAATATTTAAATTTTTGTCAGGAGTTTAACATCTCACTTATAATCTAAAAAATGCTACTAATTCAAACTGGAAAAGCATGACGTTATAAATGCAGTATACTTGTGTAATGTTTTTTGGAGGCTCAGGGTCTGGGTGGTCAGCAGGTGAAAACTAAGTCTGACATATACTACCATAAAAGTGATACCTTTTTGAGGTAGCGGGTAACATTGAGACTACAGAACTGGCAAGTGAAGTTTGTGCACATCCCCTATTGTAGTAGGTAGTGGTATCTCTATGCTGGCAACACAGGGCAGTTTTTAGTCTTGGTTTGTGTGGAAATGCTGAGGCAATACAGAAGAGATTATGTGCCTTTTAATTAAACAGCCTGGGCCCTCTCTGCTTTGCACCATTTGTGGAGTCAGGGAATTACAGTAAGATCTGAGTTATTTCTCACTATGGGAAGCTTATTGCTCAATTCTTACGGGGGCTAAAAGGACAATGCATGCCTGACAGAAAACAACATTTGCAGATAGATTTTTTATTCCATAGTATTTGGTTTAGAACATGATACTAGTTCAGTGGATTATGTATTTGTGATAGTGTCATACCTATTTACAGGGGTGGCTCCTCTGCTAAGGCAGAGGAGCGTCGCCCCACTGCTCTCAGCGTAGGAAAAATAAAATAATAACGTCATTATTATCATTTTATTGTGTAGATTTCTGGCTGGGTTAGGGCGGGATGGGGCTGGTGGCACAGGGGGAGGAGTGGTTTGCACACTCCAAGTGTACATGACTTCTTGGCCGTACTTTTTGGCCAGCCATCTTGGGCCGTCCAAACAGTCATGCGCACTTTGCATATTCCCCACCAGGATATAATGCACAGCCTGTTGGGGAACATGCACAGGCTCTCTGTCCCCCTCTGAGCGCCGAACCACGGTGCTCAGACCAATCACAATGCTGCATTGCAGAGTTGTGATTGGCTTTGGGGAGCCTGTGTGCTTCCTGCTTCTGGGACTCGACGGAGAAGGAGACAAGATGGTGGAGAGACGGTTACGGCAGCTGTGAGGTGGTAATTGTTTTTTTGTATTCCCCTGACCTGCCACCCCATTCCCTTCCAGCCGCTATTGTTTACCAAACTTGTTTTCTAAAATATTTTTTATTTAGAATGTTATACATAACTTGCAAGCCAGCTGTATTTTAAACAAACAGAATGGGCTTATGTAGGGCCTGACGTACTATTCCATTTGCCACACCAGAGATCTGTGATTTGTGCTTCAACTGGTTTGCAAATGACTGTGTAATTTGCAATACAACCTACCTACTAATAGGTCACATACCAAATTGTACATTCACATGGGTCACATAACAACCTACCTAATTAACGTTAAATAGGGTAGGTCACTGGTAGGAAGGTAGTCCACACCCTGTAATTGGTTGCAAATGCAGGAATGGAAGCGTGTAAAGGAAAGCAGACGCCCATTCCCAAACACGAAAAATGTGTTTTTTTAAGCAGTACATGCCCATTAAAATGGAGGGGTGCTACTTTTAACAAAAAAAAGATTTCAGTTTGAGGAGACATCTGGGAAAGCAGGCAGTGGGCGACTGTCTGCTTCCTGAAAGGCAACTGTTATGATTCCCAAAGAGAATTATATCCAACAAGGACACATTTTCCTTTACAAATCAGATACCATCACCTTTGAGGTGTTGGTATTTGATCAATGGTTTACTACTGCAATTGTCCCTGCAAACTATTGATGCGTACCATACCAAATCGTAGTTATGAGGGGATGTTCCTATCACCACCTTCCTAATTCCGATTCACTATGGGTCGATAAACCCTTTTTGCAAGTCATTAATGATTTTCCGAATTGCAAAATGGGTTCAATTGATACCAAAAAGCCATTTTGTGATCACAAACCTTGTGTTTGCATGCATGCATGTGGGTATTTGCATAGCTTGGATCTAGCCAAAGGGCACTGTACACAGCTAAAGGCAAGTACATAATCAACAAGCAATAGGAGAGATAGCAGGTTAGTTACTGCATTGTGATGTACTGTTCTTTAAGGAGGTGAAACTTTAACTGTTTCTTAAATTGGAGTAGCACTGGGGTGGGCCTGATCAATATGGGGGTGTTGTTCCAGATCCTGGATGCAAAGATGGAATAGCTAGCTGCCTTGTGTTTTCCATTTTTTACACTTTTCAGTCATAATGTTTAGTCTTAATATAGCTTAGTACATCACACTTTCATTTATGAAAAGACAACCATGCACAAAATATTGTCATTTTCTCTAACACTAGAAACTGGATGGCAACTCCTGTTGCTGAACTGCAGACTACATGTGGCTGGAAAACATGTGCTGAAATCTTAGTGGCCACTGCATGCCAAAATATGTGAGCCTGGGCAACATCTTTTCAATCTTGTAATGTTACAATATCACTTTGATTCATTGAAAGGGATAGGAAAGTGCTATACAAATGCCACATTACTGGAGGATACTATATAGCTACGACATCCCTCACCCCTCATCACATTTTTTTTGTAATCTGGTTTCATCCTGACTACACACACACAAATGCGGGTCTATGTGCTGCACCTCAAGTTTGAATGTTTTCACATCAGACATTCTGTAAATCCTCATTCTAGGGTCAGAAGGAGCACCTGCCGAGGGGTGACCCAGATTATGTTGTAGGTGAAATCAGTAATTTAGTTGTTAATTGTACAGAAATGAGTCACATGTGCCCTATTTATTTATAAAGTGCAGCCATCATCCCCTAGGGACTCCCGGTGCTGGATCAAACACACAAAAGCTCTGCAAATTCAATGCCACTAGACAGGGTAAGGCCAGGTCTTCAGACACTTACGAAATAAAAGGAGATCCTCCGTGAGGGGCATTTCCAAAGGTATTGAATTCCAAAGTAATGCTGCTAGATGACCAAATGAGCGGCCACACATTCTGGCTTTCCTGATTTCTGTGCTGCAGAGCAAGGCTTGATGAGAAGAGCGCAGTGCTCTACTGGGTTTGTAAAAAAAAACACTTGGACACACAGTGTCGCTGGCCCTAACTCATGGAGCGACTTATGGACGTAGCAGGGTTATTTAAAACTAGCTCTTTTCTGCACTTGAAGCCAGTGCAGCCGATTGAGGAAGGCTGATGCTGAGCTTCTGTTGGGACTATAACAGATCGGTCCGGCTGCCTCATTCTGTATGAGCTGCAGATGGCTAAACAGATAATCAGTCATCCCTAAATATAAGGCATTGCCGTAATCCAATATGCTCAGAATGAGAGCCTGGGTAACGGTCCTGCGCCAGGCTATAGGAATTCATCTAAATAGCTTTCTCAGCATGTGTAGGAGACCAAAACATCTCCCACACACCGAGTTTACCTTCTCTTGCATCGCGGGAGAGTCATCTCACACAAATCCCAGATTCTTGGCAGCTCTTCTGGGTATCAGAGCCACGCCAAGAGAGGTGGGCCAACAAGTGTCATTTCACACTTTATCAGCCCCTCCAAACAGCAGAACTTCAGTTTTATCTGTGTTTAGCTTCAGACAATTTGATCGCATCTAGCAAGCTACGTCAGAGAGACAGCCCAGTAGATTCTCATGAGTTCTCGGCTGACTCATCGATAGAGATGATAATCTGGGGGTCGTCAGCATAAGAGAATGTCCTATAAGATGAATACCATGTTTATTATACAGTGCCCCACACCAACTTTTCCAAGCACTGTACATAGCAGGTGTTACTGCTAAACCTAATTATTGTTACTCAATTTATATTGAAAAACTGATCACCTCTGGTGATGAAATGAGTTACATGACTCCCATCACCTCTTTCAGTGGTGACCATTCAACTCACAGAAACATCCTGCTAGTTATAGTGTGCATAGGGCGTGGCCGAAGTTTAACATTTCATCATTTGGGTCCAGCTTGAAGAAAAGGCTGGCTAAAGGTTCTGATCCCAAAAGCAGACTTTCTGTGCCAGGCATGTTTATGAATTTATTAGATGCAATTAACACCCCTTTCAACCCTACTCCAGCCTCTGGTTGAAATACATTAGGAGGATGAGTTAATCAAGGCTCAAGCTTGGTTTGGGCTGAATGCCTTGCTCTGGCTCCGCCCTTGATCATAAGATTGGCTTGGTAAACAAGATCCTTGTGACATCCCAATCACTGCCCTTCTCCCTACCTAATGTAAGATTCTTTAACACACAAAACACTGCTAAGCATGGGACATTAGAATGCATCCACAAAATTCAAAAAGTGAATTTCAGATTGTACTTTTTCAGCATTTCAGATGCCGAGCTTATATGTGAAAATGTTTACAGCTCTGCACTTCCATGTGGCTTGCTTCATTGCTTCTCATTTTCCATTGTCACGTCTGAGAGCACCTTGAATTAATTATGGGAAATGCCTTACACAAACACCTCCTTTGTATAATATTTAGAAGACTATAATGATGCTCCAATGATAACAATAATGGACATACTCGCCAGGCACATCACAATCTGTCTCTTGATTTACTCATGGCATTGTAGTGTGTAGACCTTAACGTATCTCCCATTTAAGTTGCAAGCCTCCACGTTCTCATAGCCCAGTGTATTAATGCATCCACTGCTTGGATCTGTGCTGAAATACGTGGTTGCAGGTTCAAATCCTGGTGTGTTCGCTCAGTCTTTCATTCTTCCAACGTAGATGAAATGAGTATTGTTGATTAAAAATAAACATCTCTTATTTCAGCACCAAAATACTGTTCTAGGTGAATGTGTGCTTTACACATGTTAAGTTATGGTACTAAACACTGTACAATAACATGCTCAAAGTGCTGAGATGGCATGTACAGTCTGTTTCATGGTATGTAGGAAGCTGTATAGTAATTTCTGCAACATGAGACTGAATGCGGACATGACAAATATGGCACAATCATTCCCCAAGAGTGTAAATTTGAGCTGCTAAGGCCCTAGTGCCATATTTTATTTCCACCAAAAAAAGGGGTCTGATCCAGTCAGGCCCAACTGCGGGGATGATCTATACAAGATAACATCAAAACTATATACCCCACTTGGCCATTAATATATTTACTTTATAACACAACAATAAACTTCTTCCCCATGATTTTTGCCAACGCGTTTCAACCTCTATTGTAAACTGGGATGCATTAGCTTTTGTAGCGAGGTCTTTATCAGGGCATGACAAGCCTGCTGGATAATAAGATAAAATTAAGGGCTATTTATAATTTTAGGTCTAAATTTGCTTTCAACATACATTAGTGACAGGCATGCTAAATTATTTTGTGCAATGCCTCTTTAGTGATCATGCAGGATCCCATATGTGATATAAAGTCCACAATACAGAAAAAACATTGACGTTTATATACAACACCTACACTTGCGGTTCAGGATATCTACAATTTTATAAAAATTAGTCCTCCCCACAAAGAGTGCTATCATTGGGCATTTTGCATCCATCTTTGGTGAAGAAGTTTGAGACCCTTCTCTCAATACAAATCAATGTATATCACCTGTAGATAATGAATAGTGCCAATAGTGACCGTAAAGAGAAATGATAGGTCAGGCAAAAAGAGAGAGGGAATCACAAAGACGTGTCTTCATCCCCAGTGGGGGAATACATAAGGTGTTTGTGAGGTGAAAATAACCTGGACACTGCATACCCTCACAAGCTTAATGGGATTCTGGACTTTGTTTCATGAATAGTTCCCAAAAAAATATTTTCTTTTTCTTGTTTTTCTTTAATGTAAATGTGTCTATGTAATACAGTTTATTGTTTTTTGTTAATTGAATTAAATGTTGTATATAGTGTTAATTGTTACATGTATTGCAGACGAAAAGACCAAGAATGAGTGAAAAACGTTTGATAAAATAATTGCATAAAATAAAAGATGAGATTAACTCTCCAACACACTGGATTTATGTGGTTGTTGTGTTAAAGAAGTGAATATATTAACAGCCATGTGAGGTATATAGTTTTGATGTTATATTTTATTTCCAAGCTCTTCTCACAGTTTCATGCTGCAGCACTGATGTATCTACAGAGCTACCTTAGGACAGCCAATGCACATGCACACTTCATGCAAAGCTCCTCTCTTGTGCCAGCTTCAACCAGTTTCGCACAAATGCAGCATGCCAGTGGTACCATTTCACATAGTTTCACCCATTCCTGATTTCATCCTGAGGAGGAGGAAGCCTTGGAGAAGGACAGTGACATGGAAAGGCAATTAGGAGATGATGGGAGTCGACGAGGTTACAGTATTAATGTATTAAGCATTACAGAATTCAGACAAAAAGCCAGCTGGTGGCTGACATCTCTCTATTCTTCCTCCATATCCCTCTTTGGATGATCTCCAATAGACTGACTTCACTTCTAAGACTTACGGAGGATTTGTGTCTTCTGCACACTCATTATCTTTGGATCTCTCCGATTTCATCTCAATCTCAAACGTCTGAGATGTAATCAGAGACATCCTTGAATACAATGAGAATGTGTAGGGGGCATGGATCTGATGCAGGAGTTTAAATGTGAGTTTATGGTTGATTTAAATACAGATTAGATGGGAAAATTAGGAGATGTTAGGTGCAGGTCACATGACCCTTCCTCAAGCTGGCATACATATTAAATTGAGGTCAGGGGCCACATTCCATACCAGCCTAACCCTGCTCCTTCCTCCAGCTGCTTGCTGTTTGTTGCATGGCAGTGTGTTACAAGGATGGCACGAGGGAGGAATGGTTAAAATACCTTTATTTAAGATCCGGGTAAGAGAGTAACTCAGCACAGCTCCTTTCGATTATGTCTGCTCTAACCATCCTCGTCCAGTTTCTCTGTTCTCATCCCACCTCAACACTCTCCTATAAACATGCTTTCCACCTTTTATTCATTGCATCACCCACACAATCCACAAATCACTCAGCAGAGATTACCACACATCTTATCCCTTAATATGAAATACAACAGAAGACAACTTACTAACAGCCCTGACACACAACATAAACAACAACATCCTAACCTAAAACATAGCCTTTGTATCTAATTGACATTCCACCTTTACTTCGCATGCAAGATTGTACAATTCCCTCATTATTTTGCACCCCACCATCCAGCACATCTTCCTACTCAACACCACCTTCATGTGATGTACAACAACTTACATCTAAATCCTTAACATCAATGTCAAGAAATATGTTATCAGTTCCTTGACTTCCATTTTCACTTCTCACACCCCTGATCCCATTGTGCAAGAACACTACACAAATTCCATATACAACCATCTTGATCTCTAACTGCTGTTCCCATTACTTCAGTTACTCTTTGGGGATCGAACCACAATGCATATTCCTGCTGCAAAATACCAGGATTCTTAATCCGTACCCAATCACCATCATCAACAGGCACACCACCAGATTTCCTCACACCTCCTAGTTTCCTGACCATTGATAGTTCCATCTTCTCAGGATATTCCTTTACTCTTCCCCTCATCTCAGTATCCTCAACAAAACTCACCTTCATCTACTGTCTCTACAACAACCACCATGAAACTAGTTTAGTTGTTGGTTTCTGGCCTCTTAACATCTTAAATGTCTATTTCCATGTTACAGTATTGGGAGTCACTCTATATGACAGGACTGTTGCCTGCAAGGTTTTACTCTAGCATAACTGTATCGATTCCTTAACTACTCTATTATATTGTTCCACTTGACCATTTGCTTCAGGGTAATATAAAACAACCCTGGTATACCTGTTACAACTATAGGTCTAAAACTGGTACATTTACCCAGGAGTAAATTGTAAGCCATTGTCCAAAACTAACTCCTACAGAATTCCCTCTTGGGAAAACACAAGCTCTAAAAAGCCAATAACCACTTCCATTGTCACACTACCCACCATCTGCACTTCTGACCACTTGGAATAATAACCAATTAATACTAAAGTATAGGACTCCTTCTGGGGTAAAGCAGAAGATTGTCCCATATTAGTCAATAATTGCCTCCACTAGGATATCAGTATCTCAACCACACACATAGGAGCAGATAACACACAAGCTGACTTATCACTACACCCACATACTTTACTCTCCCTCACCCACCTATTAATCTTAGCATCTATTCCAGGCCACCAAGTGTGTTCTCCCACTTTTCTCTTTTAATACCCAACTTTCCACAATGTTCTTCATGTGCAAATGCCATAACATTCTCTCACAATCCACATGGTGGATCAATTTTATCAGCCCTTGTTAATATGCTTTCCTTTAATGTCAATTATTCCTTCACCTTACAGTATGCTGTACACTCTCCTTGTAGTTTCTTATCCCATGGCTATCCTGTCACTAAATCTCCCACTAAGGAAATGTCATAATCTTCCTTCATTGCATCTTCTGACTCCCGTTCACACAAACAGCACTGTGCATTTAAGCTCTCCTTTACATCCCTCAAAGTCACATACACTTCACGATCTTCATCCTCCTCACTCATTTCTTCACCATACAATTGTAACAGTAACCTCGATGACCCATCCACTTGATCATTCGATTTTCCAGGTACATACACTACCTCAAAGTGATACAGTTGTAATTTATATGCTAATCTGGCTAATCAATGTTTCAACATTCTACTCCCACCAGGCACCAACACATTAACTGATGGTTTATGGTCAGTTCTTAACAAACATCTTGTTCCCCATAAAAAAGTTTGAAAATGCTCTACTGTCCATGAACATGCTAACATTCATGTTCAATTGCAGAGTAATTCTTTTCTGGATCACATATCGCTAATGACCCATTTGCTAAATGCATTCAGCCCCTTCATAATTTCGATCCAATACAGGACTCAATCCGTACCCTCTTGCATCAACTGCTACAACACATTTCTTCCCGCTTATAAAGGGTCTCAAACATGGAGCCTTCCTAATTTCTTTCTTTATGCTCACAAAGCAACTATCATGCTCACAATTCCATTCATAATTCACGTTTTGCTTTAACAGTCTGCATAACAGTTCAAGAAATGCTCAATAAACTTTGAATAGAATTAAGTCAAACCCAAAAATGACAGCAAAGGCTCCTTGTTGCAGGTAATAGAGCATTCACAATGCATGATCAATCTTGGGCATTATTTGAATTTTGGAAATTATGTGACCTAAGTACCCCACTTCTTGATCAAATTTGCATTTCTCCCACTTAACAGTTAAAACAGATTCTTGTAGAATACGTAAACCTTACTTAAATTGTCATTGTGTTCCTTGAAAATGACAAGGATCAAAATGTCATCCTGAAACACTCTTTCTCCATTGAGGTCCTGTAGTAACAAAGTCATCAACCTCTGAAAAACTGCTGATACACATGACAACTCAAATGGTATCCACTTGTATTAATATGTCCCTTTTGAAGTAATGAAAGCCATACAATTTTTTGAGTCTTCTTCCAGTTCAATTGGATGATACGCATATCTCAAGTCAGTCCTGGAAAACACCAAGGCTCCTTCTACTGAAGACAATAATTCTTGTTGATTTAGCAATGGAAAACTATCAATCCATATGACCTAATCAAGGCAAAGCAAATCCACACACAGCGTAAGTCTCAAACTCCTCAGGGAAACTACTACTTGCAAAATCCAATCAGATGATTTGACTGATTTAATTATACCCTTTGAGCATAAATCACACAACAACTCACAAACCTTACTGTTTTATGATAATAGCACATTCCTTAAGGTTTGCCTTACAGGTATCATATTTTTGTGCACCACAATCCTGTGTTTGTACCCTTTTAATTTCCCAAGTTTACCCTCGAAAACCTCACAAAATTATTTCTCATTGTCCACGTATCTTCCCATGATACGCTCACACCCACCAACAGCACACACTTGGAAAACTTCATTCAAAATTCTTCTTGGTATGGCCAATCTAGAATAGGTTTTCCTTTCACCCTCTGAAACAAAAACCTTACATGGAGTTGTCCTCCCCTTGAAATTTATATCAGACCAAAAGATTCTGATTATCTATCTTATGGCCTGAATAAATACCTAGACATACAGCAGTAGGTTTCAAGTTCATCCCACAGCAATGTTTCTCAAACGCATTCATACTTATAATGCTGTACCACGCACAAGAATCTACCACAACCTCCACAGGAACCCATCCATCAAGTCCTCACACTTGGCCAATCCTTTACATTAACTACTATGCTCATTGCCATTCACGCATAGGGCAATACCATCATTATACTCATCATAGTCCTTCTGACCTTCATTCATCGCCACCATGCAATTTTCCCATTTTGACTGTTCACTACATGCACAAGCAAAATACCCCCACATCTTTCATCAACTACATATTTTATCCGCAGCTGGACAAAACCGGTAAATGCTATTTGATTTCTTTTTGCTTTGTACAGAATTTTCATTTTTCCTTTCAAATTTCTTAGTACATTTTTTGTTATAGCATTTCCACCACATTGGACTTGGCCCTCTCTGCAGGGTCACCTCCAAACTTTCTTGCCTTTACTCTGCACGTTTTGCTCAAATATTGTTTTTGTTACCTCTAGAACTCTGTGCACTTTATCACTGCTAACCAGTGCTAAAGTGCTTGTGCTCTCTCTCCCATAGGCATATTTATTGTATTTATAAGTCCCTTGTAGAGTAGTATACATATTCCTAGGGCATGTAAATTAAATGCTACTAGTGGGACTGCAGCATTTATTGTGCCACCCACTGTAGTATCCCCTTTAAGCATGTGCCAGGCCTGCCACTACAGCCTGAATGCAGTTTTAAACTGCCAATTTGACTTGGAAATATGTAACTACCTTACCAAACCTTAAACTCCCCTTTTATTGCATACAATTCACCCCTAAGGTAGACCCTAGGTAGCCCAAAGGGCAGGGTGCATTGTAATTAAAAAATTGGACATGTACTTTTAAGTTTTAAATGTCCTGGTAGTTCATTTTTCACTACTGTGAGGCATACCTCTCCCATAGGATACCATTGGGTTGCCTTATTACATTAAATAAGTGCTAACTTTAGCTTGGGAACCGAAAAACATTTCATGTTTGGTGTCTGTGACATTGTATTAAAAAATCATCTTAAATATTAAAGTCGTATTTTAAGTTACAACTTTGATAATGCCACTTTTAGAAAGTTGCCATTTTTCTGCCCTAACCATTTGGTGCCTGCATTCAGTTCTTGGGTCATGTGCCTGGGTGTAGTTGGCAGTTTATTCCTCCCAAACAGCCACTCGATAGAAGGATTAGGTGTGCCTGAAAGGGCCATCAACTGGCAGGACGGGATGAGTGGAGCTAGGTACAGCCCCACTTGCAACTCAATAGGCTGTGGCCTGCCTTCACATAAAGGACTTGTCACCCCTGCATTGTTCATGCAGCCAGCTTGAATCCAGGGCTGGGGAGTCCAGAAACATCCAGCACTTCAAAAGGAATTCTCTAGAAACTTCTCCTACTTCAAAGGAGGCATGAGGCATAAAAATAGGACCCTCAGACCCACTGTTCAGTTCACTTTCTTGACCTGTGGAAGAACTCTCAGAGGACTACCTGCTGCTGTGGCCAGCTGTGTACTCCACAAGACTGCTTTTCTACACCTGGAAGGACTGCTTTGCTCCCTGGAGACTGCCTTGAAACCTTAGAGTCCTGTCCTGCTACTTGAGCTCTGTTTCATTACTTGAACCCAAGGCCACCACAGTGACTCCAAGGGCTAGTTGGCTGGCCTCCTGATCAGAGCCTTAGGGACAGAAAAGGCTCCAACCATCGTGAACCCGCACCTGGACCCACATTGAGTGAGTCCTAACCCCCAAGTAGCACCCCTGCAGTCCTGGATCAATAGTGGTGGTGCTAAAGGTGCCCAGTTTGCCAAAATCCAAAACTTGGGACTTAAAGTTTTTTGGGCTAAAAACTGCTCTGAGGACTGAGACGAGACCAGGACCAACCTGCTCCTCTACCTGTCCAAGGTGCATCGCCGGTCAGCCTGACTTCACTGTAGCTCATGCTATGTTCTTCTCCGCAGCAGAAAATCCTGTTCAGTGGTCCTTCGCCAAATGCGTATCCAGAATTGTGGAACTCTCGTGAGCTAAAGACTCCAGCCTCGTCCCGCTCTAGGTTTTCGGCTTCCAGAAAAGAGACTAAGTCCGAACATAGGAATTTTCACTTCAACTTTGGCCAGTGGCTCCCCGACAATGATGCCTCCTCCTTTGACACTGTCTGTAGCCTTGTCCCGCTGAACTTTACCTATTCATAAAACATTTCCTTTAAATTTCTTTTAAGTCTGAAGGTAAGACCGGGCCCAAACCACGTATTGCATTTGACTCGTGCTCAATCGCGGTCGGCCATATTTTTTGATTTTGACCAGTCTCATGTGACTAGATGTCTATGGTTAGTGCTTTGATGTTTTAAGCACTCATTTTTACCATACAAATTTAAGAATTCTCAACTCCAATTCTACTGATTAAATTTTTGTGTTTTGGTGCCAAATAATTTATTAAAATGTACTCTATTTTTCTAAATTGGTGTGAGATTTTTCTTGTGTTGTGTTTTCACTCTATTACTGTTTGTGTGCTGCATACACACTTTACACATTGCCTCTAAGTTAAGCCTAACTGCTTTTTTTGCCATACTTACCCCTATAAACGTTGTATTATCTGTGCCTGCCCATAACCGCTCCTGCACCTTCTTGGATTTGGTTTTCGTTAATATTTTATCACATAATACCTGTTCGTATTTAATATGATTGAAGTCACAAGACACAGCCAGAGCTCTTAATGCAGCCACATACTGGTCTATATCTTCACCTTTCCTTTAGTCTCTAAAATAAAATGTAAACCTTTCTAACACTACATTTACCTTTTACCTATATCTACTTTGCAATTATTTAATAGCAAATGAATACACACTTAAACTAGTTATATCCTCCAAAACTGGCAAGTTCCTAAACTCTTTCAGTCCTACAGTACCAAGTGACAACTTTTGAAACTACAATTATCTTTGAGGTAAACATTCTCCATCCTCTAACACATCCATATATACCTGGAATAAGTCTATCTACGTATCCCATTCGAAGGGCAGATCTCCAGGGCACTGCTAAAATTATGGTGGAGGTGGTACATTGTATATTTTGTACAATGTATACAATGATTTTCATCATGCAACTGATAATTCAATACGCAATTCAATATGATACATGTACCCCTACTGTTGTACTAATAATGGAGTGCCCATCGCCGAGATGACAAAAATGTGGAGAATTGGTTTTACTTATAGTCCAATGAAATTAATGTATCACTGATGTTGTAGTAATAATGATGTGATCATCAGGGAGATGACAAGAACAATGAGATTTGCTTTTACTTACAGCTCAGTGGTGCTCCCAAACAGCAAAGATGATATGCACTGATGAAAAAAAATATTTTGATGGAAGCCGGTTAAAACAAATTATTCCCTCGGACAATAAGTACGTAGACGACTCAATATGCTTTGAGACTGATAGTGTGCCCATCACTGGAGGCAATGTGCATTGTTGAATGTAATACCTTGCCACACAAGTTTATGCCCAGTGACACAAAACACGCCACTAATTGGTCAACAACCAATCACTTACTTCGAGAATTACCGTTACAGGTTGCTGCTTATGTTGTCAGTGCACAATCACTAAATTCCAGAAAGATGTATGAAGCAATGATGCTCTGGCTGGGAATGTTCCCTTTTACTTATTTCCTCTGCGTGTGGCAATGTAACATCTCCATGCACAGCTGCCAAGGTTATTTGTGCCGATAAACTGACCATGCATTCAAGGATTACCTGGGATTCCAATTTAGGTCTAATAGGCATATACTCAAGTTTCTTTATTAGCATTTTTTATGATAAACAGGTTTATAAACCAGTATTGTGTGTTGTTCCTTCTGTGATGCAGTTTTTCCCTGGCATTCATGCTGCACAAGAGGTAGAGCTATGCAAGCCTGGAAATTCATAGGGAGGGTTGAACCTGGTACAGTCCTTTAGCATATCCCACATGAAATGATACAGCAAGTGGCATGCAAAAACATATGGCAAAGACTCTTTCAAAACAAAAAGAGGATATTTCTTTAACAGTTGCATTTGAATGTATTTGTAGTACAATAGATGACACCACAGCAAACTGAGGATGACAGACTTTGGCACCATAGGAACTGGGCAGCAGACTGCCACAACCCTAAAACCTGAATTCTAACTGTTTCATTGCACTGAATATGCAGCATCAGATTGCTAACCACAAGAGCCATTCTTCAATATCAAACCGGGTTCCGGAGCCACACAATACAATAGGATTTTTCTGTTACTACATCAGGCATAACACAACAATTGGACCTTTTCCTTAAACAAGCAAGACCTATTGGCTGCGCTGATGTGTTTTAGCTGTATCAAACAAACGAGTAGCAATGATTTTGTTAGATAATGTGAAATGAAAATGTCAGTCCTTGACACCATTTTCTCTGCAGTCTCTCACTTTTAGACACTTACATCCTTTTTGCCCCCACAGCCTCCTGAAATCCTAAATATGCATCTCACACGTCATTTCTTTCTTCTTGTGCACCTTTTTTTCACTCTCACCTGGACATACTTCATTTCACCTCCTCTACTTCAACACTCCCCCCACACATACATACACCACCCACCCACTCACCTGCTGCAAGCGCTGCATTTTGTTTCTCTTTGGCGATGTCTTAGTTGGAATTACAGTTACAATTAGCATATATATGACCATCCCTGTCTGTGGTTTGTACAGAGGCCAAAATTGGAGGTGCATGTAGTCTGAACTGCTTTAGGACTCACTGACAGACACTGTGAGAAACTGGCACTGCATTCTACCTTAACTGCAAAGCTCTCAATCACCTCCCATCATAATCACACATCCTCAGGTTCTACTCAATAAGACACATGGATGAGACTCTTTCACAGTTTGCACGGTCATATATTGCGTAAAAAACTGCAAATGCTCATTTGTCATACCTCATCCTCTCAGGTAATGCACAATTAAATAATACATGAAGTATCCATGCATCTCAGCATAATCTGTGTAAAACGGGATGGTAATGGAGTGGCCGTTGATGTAAGAATGTGTGTGGTGTGCATTTCTAAAACATGTGTATTTATTATTGTATGTACTGTACAGTGATTATTATACTACATTTATAAAAGCAAACTGTGCATGTAAATGAAACAAATGTTAAACTTTATTTTAGGTTGAAGGAAGGCCTGCGTGAATCAAAAAGAGGTAGGCAAAGGTTTCACACCTGCTCAGACAGTGGTGCTGCAGTTACACATAATAATGTCATTGTTATCTGTGCGAGGTCCTGAGCAAATCCACTTTCCTGTCGAGAAATACAGTCCTCCATCTTTGCTAGCAGTGGCTCGTTGTTGCTATAGTTTATGCATATTTTGGAAAGACCAAGGTAAAGGCCAGTAGCATAGAAATGATGTCATGGGTTCTGGAGCATGCAAGGAAAATGGCTCCTTTGACTGATGTTGGGATAGGAAAATATAGAAATTTACTTGGTTGAATGGTCCCTGGTGCCACTGCACCTGCTGCAACAATAGTAGCTCCTCCCCTGGCACCAACATCAGCTCATGTACACTACATCAAAACAGTGAGCTGGTGCCTCTAAAAGAAATGCTACAATTAGTGTTGTGCAGTGTTGTGCCCAGGCCAGAGGTGCCCACTGAATGTTGATTATTGCTGTACTGACAGTTTAAACACACATTAGTAGCTGATTTGTATAAAGTGAACCCAGAAAACCTGAGATTACTCCCGGCATGTCCACGTAACCAAATTGTGTGACCTTAGGCAAATAGTTTATTTCAGCAATATGCCATTTGCTTAATTATTGTATTTGATAGCACCTTCAAATAGGTGAGTTCAGTGTAAGACGCATCCAAACATATTGGGCCTGATTCACAAAAGTAAACTTAGACCAAAAGTTTAGACCTAAATTCTAACTTTACTACCAGAAAAGTTAGACTTTTGGTCTAAGTTTAGACCAAAAGTCTAACTTAGACCAAAAGTCTAACTTTATTAGTAATAAAGTTAGACTGTAGGTCTAAACTTAGACTTCGGGTCTAAACTTAGACTTTTGGTCTAAGTTTACTTTTGTGAATCAGGCCCATTGTGTTTGATTTACTAGACTATAATATACAACTTACTTGCCTAAGTTCACAAACGACATTGCTACGGGGGAGGGGGGAATGGTTATAAGATCATGTTTAAAAACGTACTTTTATTTATAAGGTTAAGATTGGTGTGGAAGAGGAGCAAGATGGCGGTTGGCTGAGGTAACGCTGAGGCACCGCTAACGATGCTAGCACCCTGATCCATTGCGGACCCCTCCCTGCAGGCTGAAATGCATCCACCACCAGCAGAATGCTAATGACGATTTTAGATAGCTTGCTGGGCTTGCTACAAGAAAATACCTGCCACTGTACTCCTCCCTGCTTCGTGGTGTTGAGGCAGCAGGAACAGGAGCTGAGACGTACCTGTCAGAGGATATACGCGACGCGGCAACCTGAGTTTTGCGTGAGCTGCTGGTCCACCGCTGAGGTATACGGCGGTGCACTCGCTGGTATGAAGCCGAAGGGTCCCGCGGCGGCGGTTTTGACCCGCGGTAAGGCGGCGGTTGGCTTGCAGAGTCCAGCTGCGGAGACATTGACCGAGGCTTGTGGAACGACGGGAGGAGCTCCGCGGCAACAGGGACGCCGCGGGCAGACTGCAATCCGGAAAGAGCCCGCTGAGAGAAAAGGAAAAGGCAAAATGAACTACCAGCATAAACCTGGCCCGACGATCGCGGAACTGTTCTCGGGAATGAAGAAACCCGATGTGGTAGGCAAGGATCTGCAAGGCGATGAAGCGCCGGATCTAGGACTGACTGGAGATGTGTCCCCCGAGTATCAACTCCACAGGTAGATACACAAAAACTGGCTCAGGTAGCTCTGGGACAGCTAGAGAAAGATTTGATAGCTGATGTAACCCCGACCCGGAGCGAACAGATGCCGGGGAGTGACAGCCCAGTACTTGTATTGCCTAATAACCTGGAAAATGTAGTGCCCACAGAGGTTGTTGAAGCTGTGGATGATACTGACCAAGGCAGGGAACTGGGTCGGCTGGAGAATGCTCATGCGACTCAGGATAATACTATTGCTGTTGATGTTGCGGTGAGACTGGAGCTACAGCCAACCAAAGAAACAGTACTGCATGTGGTATGCCCTGTGAATGCTGGAAGGAAGCAGGAACAAAGAAAGGGGGCGATTACCATTATGGTGGCTACTAAACAAAAAACTAAGAGTAGGGTCAAGCCTAAAAATGGGAATAAGAAACTACAAGAAAGTATCAAGCAGGGGTCTAAAGCTAATAATCCCATTAAAGCAAGTAAACAAAGACAGGTTGCTGATAGACGGCAGATGACTGATATAGAGAGGGAAATGTCAGAACCCTTCTATTCTTTATCTGATGATACAACGTCAGTGGAAGACTCCTCTATGATGCTGAGCTCAAGTGGAGAAGAGAATGAGTCAGAGAGCAAATCGGATACTACTGGTCAAAACTCTGCCATAATCAGAAGGAAGGGTAGCCAGACACCCATTCTCCCTGATCTTGAAGAAGAATTAAATTGGGACTACACGCCTACTAATCAACTTATTGGAGAAATGGGAGAACGACTACCTGGGCTGGAAAATAGCTTAAATGCAACCTTGGACACCATATTGCAATCGGTGTTAGCTCATCGCGAGGAAAGTAAACAAGAGAATAGGCGGACACAAACAGCTATACGAAAGATCCAGGGGTCAGTCCGAAAAATTGCTAAGGTATGTGGGGAGATTTTGGATCGGCTTTCATTGCTGGAGACAAGAACAGAAAATCTGGAGACGGATGTCGCGACAGTTCAAGCACAATCCGAATCACATGAGGCAAGATTAGCCAACATTCAGTGGAAAATGGAAGACCAAGAAAATCGCCAGCGAAGGAACAATTTAAGATTTTGGGTATTCCAGAAGACAAGGGGGACAGACATGCGCCTTTTATGGTTGATCTATTGGCAAAGGCTTTCCCTGAGGTTACGGGTTGGAACTGGGCGCAAGAAATTCAGAGAGCCCACCAAATTCCATTAATAGCCAAGCAACATAGTGGAACTGATGGCAGGCCTAGAGCTGTATTAGTATACTTCGGAAATTATCTTCTTAGGCAGGCTATATTTGAAAAAGCCAGACCAGATAAGAAATTTCAAATAGATGGTTTGGAATTTTTTACACGCCCTGATTTTTGCCATGTCACTGTAGAGAGGCGCTGGTGCCTTCGACAGATGATAAATCAGTTTCAAGAGAAAGGCATGCAGGCTTATCTTATGAACCCAGCTAACCTGAAAGTTGTGGTAGGAGATAAATCTCGCTTTTTTACTTCGAAAGTTAAGGCTAAAGAATTCCTAGATGAATTAAATAAGAAATAAGGGACATTTATGAATTGGTAAATAATACACTGTCTAAGCTCAACACTAGCTAGCTGAGGGCTATGAGGGTGGGGGTAGGATGTGTGTTATGTTTTACTGTGGATTGATATAATGATTATAACTAATGTTATCGTTGCTGATGTAACGGAATTAAGAGAGGGGGGGGTAATGGATTGGGGATGAGGCTTCGTTTTCATCTTATGCCAGACCTAGGTCTGGAAGCTTCTAAGGGGGCAGGGGGGGGGGAGAGCTTGGGGGGCAGGGAGGGTGGGAAAGAGGGTTGGGTTTGGGAAGGGATAAAAGGGGGAAAAATCAAGCAAGGTAGATGAAAATAAAGGGGGAAAAAAAAGAACAAAGAACTTTGAAAATGGTCAATTTAGATAGTGGACTTTAATAAACTGGTATGGATAAAATACGGGTTTGCTCGGTAAATGTTGGAGGGCTGATTAATAGGAAAAAAAGAGATAGGGTATATGGGATTCTACGGTTCTGGAACCCAGAAATTATATGTTTACAGGAGACCGACATTTCATGGGCCAATAAAAAATATTTGCAGATAAGGGGCTATGAAATGATAATATGCTCATCACAAACGACAACGATAAGAGGAGTCACAATATTTATGCGGCATAATGTAGGATGTGTGAAACGTACATTGGCGGATAAATGGGGTAGATGGGCCATTGCTACATTAGAAACAGGGGTCACAATAGTTACTGTCTATGGCTCTAACCAAGACGATCCTAAAATTTGGCGGGACCTTGAGGTTGAGCTGGCAGCTTGGCCAACTCCATTATTAGTATGTGGAGACTTCAACATACATCATGGGGTTCTAAGACAGGATTCTTTCCAGTATAAAGGCAGGAAGCCACAGGTCCACCGGGCTCTAAAAGCATGTCAAGAAACGCATGGTTGTCAGATGCCTGGGTACATAAAAACACTAATGATCCCGGGTACACATATTTTTCACATCCACCCAAAAATATGTACACTTCGATTACTTTATGGTTTCCACCTTGATGTTGGAAAGAATGGAAATAAGTAAATTACCCCAAATTTTTTCAGACCATAATCCATTGTTATTAGAAATAGACTGGCAAGATTTAAAAAGATTGAAAACGCGACAATGGTCATTTGATTGTAAATTATTAGTAGAAGAAGCATTTAAGGGTCATATTAAAGGATGGGCTAAAGAATATTTTAATATGAATAGATATAGTGCCCCAAGAATTATTGTATGGGATGCTTTTAAAGCAGGATTACGTGGGGAAGTAATAAATTATGTAGGATATCAGAGGAAACAGCGACGAAATATGGTTAACATATTAATGACAAATTTGGCCCAATTAGAGATAATGCACACTGAACAGATTGCACAAGCGGGGCAGGAGGCACTAAGAGAACTGGGGATTAAAATAGCAATTATCAAAGCAGAAATAAATAAACTATTTCAGGTACAGGCTGCTCAGACATACCAGGTACATCAGAAGGAAATGTACGAATATGGGGAAAAGGCAGGTAAATTACTGGCCCTCCGTACTATGCAGAGAGCGATTAGAAATAATATTAAAAAAATACAGAATACTGAGGGTCAGCTTGAGACGACTATGGATAAAATTATAGGGGTATTTGAGCAGTTTTATCAAAAACTATATCAAGATGATCAGATGGACGTTTCCCAATTACTAAGTGAGGTAAGGGATATAGGAATGAGCAAGATCGAGGAAAGAATGAAACTAGAATTGGAAGAGGAATTTACATTGGAAGAAATAATAACTGCAATAGCTTCCCTATCTTCTGGAAAAGCCTCGGGCCCGGATAAAATCCCGATTGAAATTTATAAGATATTGCAGCAAGAACTGGCTCCATTACTACACGATTTATTCCTGGATTTACAGTATCGGGGTATCCCACCTATTTCCTGGCAGGAAACTGATATAATAATTTTCCCAAAAAAGGGGAAACCAGCAGAGCTACCTGGTTTGTATCGTCCCATCGCATTAATAAATTCGGATGCAAAGATTTATTCAAAAGTTTTAGCAAATAGGCTGCAGAAAGTTATAGCCAAATTAGTATCGCCATGGCAACATGGCTTTATTCCAGGCCGAGGAACCACGGATCACATTAGACGGGTAATATCGTTACTGGATATTGCAGAGGCCAAAGGGGAAAAAATGGCTGTAATCTTTTTAGATGCCGAAAAGGCTTTTGACCGCGTGGCCTGGCAATTTTTATGGGATGCGCTACTGGAACGAGCGTTTGGCCCGCGAATTATTACAGCTATTTGTGCGATGTACTACAGACCTATAGCCAAATTACAAATTATGGGAAATGCATCAGGAGCCATAAAAGTAGCTAGGGGGACAAGGCAAGGCTGCCCATGTTCCCCAATTCTTTTGCCATCTATTTAGACCCATTTATTAAACAGTTACTTTTGAATCCCAAAATTAAACCAATAATAACTAGTGGCTATGAAACTAAAATACTGGCTTATGCGGACGATATTGCCATTACTACGTCCGAGCCAGGGGTAGCAATTAAGGAAATTGAAAGGATGGCGGGAGAATTTGGACAAAGATCAGGATATCTACTAAATAAAGGCAAGACACCGATAATTTGCTCAAAGCAATGCAATATTCAAGACCAACGTCAAGTTGAATCAGCAGTATATTTGGGGGTTAAGATAGGAGCTGATTTGGATAAGATATGGCCAAATAATCTTGAGCAAATGCTGGATGAAATAGGTATGGATCTAAGACGGATAGATACAATTCAGCTAACTATAGTCGGGAGGATCAATGTATTGAAAATGAAAATGTTTCCAAAAATACTATATCTGTTCCGCTCTATCCCCCTGGAACTGCCGGCTACAGCTAGTCGGAAAATGGAAGCAAGGTTTTCAAATTTTGTATGGCACTATCAAAAAATTAGACGATCCTTAAAGTCTCTAACACTTCCACAAGACAGAGGGCGTTGGGCGGCTCCAAATCTGTTATTTTATTACTGGGCAGCGATCTTGCAACAGATGGGACCTCTCCTAATGGATAGGTCTAGGAGAGAAAATGACTTACCTTCAATTTATCATCTAGCTATAGTCAATGAAGCTTCGGGTCTGTTTTTGAGGAAAATAGAACCTAGTTACTATAAAAAAAACCCGATTCAAATACATAAAAGCTGCCTGGAGGGTGTGGATAAGAGTAAAAAAAGTATTGAAAATCCCAAGCTATAATAGATATACCCCATTATGGGGATCATCACTGTTTCCAGTAGGATTGGATGATGCTATGGCGAGAGGGTGGGAAAGGGCAGGTGTTGATAAAATTGGTCATTTATATAATGGTAAATCAGAGATTATAACATTTTCGGATTTGGTTAAACAAAAGGGGATAGCTGAACGATCCCAATTTAAATATATTCAAATTTGGAGCTGTTTGAAGATACTGCCGCAAGGGACTTTTAATCATGATATTATACCAGTATTAGAAATGGCTTATCGGGGAAGGCACGGATTGGGGATTACTATAATATCTTGCTGGGAAATCTTCCTGATGATTTAGAAAAAATCGAGACCAAATGGGTAGAAAAACTTAAAGATGAAGAAATAGATTTGGATAGATCATTGGAACTGGCAAAAAAAAAAATTCTTTCAGCAAATCTTAAATCCCAACATTATAAAACTATATTTAATTTGTACTATACGCCCGCGATGCTATTTAATTGGGGGAAGCGTGAAAACGATAAATGTCCTAGGTGTCAGGCTAGTCCAGCAGATATAATACATATGTTTTCCACATGTAGTAAACTAACACCCCTAAAAACTGGTATAGAGGAATTTTGAGTTACAGACAATCAATAAAAAAATTAATTTAACCTCACCACTAATGCTATTTGATATGATAATCGTCTTGGTCTATCTTCATCGCAAATAGATTTTCTATTTATAACAGTGGCAGTAGCTAGATTACTGATTGCTACAGCTTGGAAGGATATTGAAGCACCTATGTATTTAGCATGGTTCTATCGACTTTTGAATGTCTATAGTCAGGAGATGACATTATATGAGATTAAGGGGAGACGAGCCAAGGAGAAAGGCTATAAGATCTGGGCTCCTATGATTAGATGGCGTGAAGATAGAAGGTAAAGAGGTGTTATAGAGGGCTCCGATAGATAACAATGCAGAATAATGTAAATATTGTAAATAGAATTTGTGTAGTGAATATGGAATGATGGATTTGCTCTGATTGATTTTTTTTTTTCTGTTCCGGGACCACTAAGATATGTATATGATATGTATGGAATAAGTATGCAATACCAAAGGGTTGGTATTTGAGATGTATTCTTTTGTTTACCTTGCTTAATAAAAAAGACAACAACAAAAAACGTACTTTTATTCAGTGCTGTGCAGTGATATAATGTGACACATTAATGCCAAAGCTTCAGCGTGTTTAAGAAAGGTGCGTTTCTGTATTTTAAAGAGGCTTTACCTTATTTTAGGTGATATTTGCTGCATGATTTAGTTGACAAGCATTTCATGGCTCAGCTGGTAAACTGGGCAGGTGCACTGATGCACTAAGAATAATCAGCCTGACCTTTATCCACGAGAAATGACTTGAAATTGGGAAGGTCGAATTTTCTTGCCTCTCTTTTCGGAGCATGTTTCATAAGTTTAAAATATTATGGAAACATTGGAAATTGCATAATCATTATTATCTATATCTACCAACGCTTGGCAAATTCAATAAAAATCATGTTGAAAAAATACATAAAGAACAGCTAGCCACAAGAAGAAAGCAGACCAACCGGCACTAGAGAAAATAAAACCTAAAAAACTACAAAATTAATTCTTTTTTAAAGTCTTATTTAGAGGTATAATTAAAATGAAAACACAACAAAATAAGCACTTTCTAAATAAACGTGAAAACGAATGACAAAATGCACTGCACCATAAGCCTTCGCCAAACCATCACACAACTTTCTTTAAATTGTGGACAAGCCCTACCTCACCCTCCTGTAGTAGCCAGTGGAAATCCACAAAGTAGGAAATGCTGGCCTAGTCTTAGGTGCCAAAATTCTGATCAAGTTCCATCAAATCCAAACTTTCTTTTAGTTCCATTAGCATCTATCAGAACCTCCTTCAAGCTTATAATACTTCAGCTTATAACTCAGAAATATGAGCAAGAGGTGGGGCTGGAGCAGTCAGTCTCAGCTGGGCCCATCAGGAAATTCTCGGGTCACTTTGGAGACAGAGCAAGAAGGCTTATCAAGGACCCTCAAACCATTGTTGATTAAGCAAAGTACCAGCGACAGCACATGTGGCATCCTGCACCTTAAGACCCCTTGACGAAACCCTAGCTCCTCAATATAGTACCCTTTGCTGCTGAGGGTCAGAGGGTGGAAGCTACAGAAGGCAAACACGAGTCATGGAGATTTAACTACTTTCTAGTCCTGTTTCTGCTTTCATGAGCATTGAAACGAGGGCTAGCGAGGACACTGCATGTGTACGAAATGACAGGTTTTAGGTCGCAGTTGCTAATTTATGTCTGTGCTTTTAATACATTTTATTCTGTTTTAGTAAATGTCATTGGCAAAATCCCCATTTTTTTTGCTTGTACACCATAACGCATATTAAAATGCATTAGCATACATCTGGTTATATTTAGTAAAGTGTAAGATATGTGGCTTTTAAAGTCCTTCATGAAAACATTCTTCGCTGCGTGGAGATGAAACTGCGACATGCTGTTCTACTCAACTCACTGTGGTAGGGCATCGAAGCATGTATGATTTATGAATGACTTGATTAAACTGTAGACTGTTCCCATCCAAGCAGGGGCCTCTGTGATAAAAGCATGGTACATCTCCCTGCAATGGTATCAGAAAGCAATATAAGGAGCATGTTCAATTACTTTTTCGTGTCAATATTTTGCGTGGTTACCATACGCATAATACTTGCAGCATTTATAGTTTTGCTCATGAAGTGTCTTACCTCCTGTGAAGTGAAGGTGATGTCAGTTAGCGTCAGCTTTCTGAAAAGCTGTTTGTTTTCCCGGTTTCTCGCGTGATGCATTGTGGTGCCTGATGTGTCGTGTCAGGTGCTGACAGCCTGCTGAGCGAAAGTGCATTTGATCCGCCATCTTGCAATGTATCCCTGTTCCCGCAGTGACATCTAGAACTCTACATTTTTTTCATTATCACAATACATTAAGCAGAGTGCACATTTGTATTTAAAGCAGTGAATGGCAGCTCTCAACTCTGGCTCAGCACCGGATCTCAAAATCACAAAATAAAATGATGGACGGACCGTTGAAACTTTTCAAACACTCACTCCCAGTCACATATCTGGGTTTAATCGATCACTATTTTGCTCTCCACGTCACCCCAGTTTGGACCCAGAGATATGCAAATTAGTCTTGACCCTGCTCCCTATGGGAACAGTCCAGCCCGAACAGCCAAGCCAGGTCCTCCCTGGACCAGAAACAAGCATCCTAGGACCGGTTTCAGGGATTCACTCCTCATCAGCCAGGCTAGCCTGAATCCAGTGGCGCAGCGAACAAGGGACCCACGTCTGGGCATACCCTTAGCCACTTGGGGTGCACATAGCAACATAACAGAATAAAATGATGGACTGAGTGTTGAATCTTTTCAAACACTCACCCCCAGACACATCAGATGTTGCCACACCCCAAACTAGACCCTAGGATTGGATAGACCTAGTCTTCTCTGGCACCCAAGCAGCTTTGTGCAACCTCCACGGCTTTAAGGGTGATGTAAAATGGGGGGAGGGCTCTAAAGTGGGCGGGCCCTACGAAACTTAACTAGGAATCCTTACCAAGAGGCGTGGTCCATGTAATTATGAGTGTGGTTTAAAACATAAACTAAAATCTTGTGCTTACCATAGGGTGCTACCCTACCAGCAATTTGGTGGCTCTGTGTGAGCTATCTGCTATTGCACGCAGACATATAACACAGCAATGGACATGAACTTAGAAGAAGCCAGACTTATTGGCTTGTTAGCAGTATCGAACAAAATCTGTGTAACAAAGATTTAGTCAGGGCTAAAGTCCTAAAAAAAGAAGTGGGGGGACTCACCAAGATAGGCAGATCGGGAATGACATCACCACGTGTGACATCACTGCTTGTGACATCACCACATGTGACATCACAGGAAGTGGCATCACCGTGTGACACCACAGGTAGTAACATCACATGAAGTGACATCAAAGTGCATGACATTGCATGTGGCATCACAGGAAGTGACATCAGATCTTAAGACCTCACATATGTTTAGCAGGTCTATTTTGAGTACATTTCATCGCATTACAATATTTAATAAATTAGATTTTGCTTTGGGGTTGTGCCAAAACATTGACGCAACCCGGATGCAAAATCTGAGCCTTAACCCATACATTTATTTCTTTTAAACCCTGCCACAAAGAAATTTGCAACAAGGAGAAATCTGTTCTGCTTAATTGGTTGAAATGTCTGTATTTTAAAATATTGTAAATATCGTATGGGGTTAAGGTATCTGCTGCAGGGATCTTTGTGTGCCAATTAAATCTCAGGAAATAATAATAATGGTAAGAAAACTCTGGAGGATAACATATTTGCTGCAGAGATCTGTGTTATGCCTCGTGCTAGTTTTGAATCAAAGTACCTTAGAGGGGTAGTATGTCTCCTGCAAAGCACATTATGGGCCTAATTACGATGTCAGTCCACCTGACAGCGTAGCGTTCTGGAACCACCCGACCATAGGTCAGTGTTTCCGACCTCACAATTTGGATGCGACCTCCCATAGGGCGGCTGGAAACATCCATTTTGCTAAGGCAGTTTGTGCAGCAGGCGGAAAAGGCCCACAGTATAAGTTGCCATAGCAAAATGGATGTTTGGAAACATCCCTGCATGGTGCCTGCAACACGGTGCAGAGATGCCAGGCCCCATAGCGGAGGGCCAGGGGGGAAGGGGGCCCTGGTAAGGGCCTTTAAAGTCACTTTCCACCTGTCTTTTCATGGAAGGCCAACCGCCATGAAAGGGCAGGCAGAAAGTGCCATCATAATCCCGACGGCGGAGCCGAGGCTTGGTCTGTCGTCATTAGGGAATTATGGTGCCTTCCAATGCACCAACGGGCTCCTAGAGCACAGCGGAATCCCCTTGCAGGTTTCACTCTGACCACCACCATCCTTATACAGCGGTCGCACTAAAACCTACGATGTCGGACAGAAAGACTCTGACAGCTGGTTGGAGGCTTTCTGCCCGACATCGTCATTAGGCCCAATGTAACACGAAGATGACAGATTTTTATTTTATGTAAATGGGTAAGTGGATTACTGCTTTTAAGACAGAGATTCTTTTGTTACTTGTAGTTCATAAATTGTAATTCTTCTAATATAACACAGTGAGGTATGAAGGACATGTCGCTCCTACACCTTGTAACCCTCACTGTCTTATGCACCACATACTTTATATAGATGTACAGACATTTGATTTATTTTCAATGTATAAACTGTACATGTGATGTAAAACACTCAGACACTCTGCATTGGGATGAGTAGTGCTAAAGCGCTATAAAAGAAATAAAACAAACTAGTGGTATTTAAAGTGTTATTCGTGTAAATACTGGGACAGACTAACACATCTGACATTCTTACAATGCATGCATATCTCTTAGATACAGGGGTTGAACAAAGTCAAAAGCATGCCACTCTTAAGTACCTTTGAAGTGATAAGCTATATGCCCTTGTTTCCCCCCACTGCATTTAGATGTGAGGCTCCTGAAAGCTCCCAGCCAGGATACTCCGACAAAAGGAGGCCTGGTGGCTGCCTAACTTTGGGTTTCGTTATGTGAGCTGAAATCTGATAAGCCCCTTCCCCACCTGCATTTTGATGCTTTGAACAAAAGCAGACACAGTGCAGGTGCTGCTGAAAGTGTTCTGGTGTCTGAAAATTCTACCGGGACGAGTTCAGCATATTTCAGTGAATTCTGGGAGAAGTAGGAAAGGAGCGTGGCACTCTGCTGAAAGGGACCAGCTTTGCAGCAGAGTAGATGGTGTCTGCCCCCTGAAAATAGTGGGTAAATGGTGTCTACACGCTTCTATCCTCGACTGGATTTAGGTGTGTAGAATTGGAACTGAAAATGTCTTTATTGCAAAAATATGTCTGTTGTTGTAAAGTGGAATATTAGTAGTGATAAGTAGTGACACCACTAGTAATAAGGCGGCAATCACAATAAGAGGGTCATTCAGGGTCTCAATAAATTATTCCATTGCTCAACTCTTGGTAGCTGGCAATGAGCCGGCAGGTGTCATGTGGAGACAGGTATATAAGGCATTTAAAAACACCAATACATTAAATAAGTAAGACACACCACACAATAAAAATCCAACTCCTATTTATAACAATGGATTATATTTCTATGAACAAATTGACACCAAAACGACAAAAATCCAATGCAGGGAAACAGAGATATGAATTTTTAAAGAATAAACACTTACCAGTGGTTAAAAATATATAGCACTACTTTTGGACATCTGGTCGTGCTTAGGCCTGGGTGGTGAACTTCGCTACGTTCGCGGAGTTTTCTGCACTCCGCACACCGTGGAGCTCGCGGAGTGCAGAAAACTCTGCTTCGCGATGTGCAGCAGAGTTTTTTCCCCGCTCGCGATTGCAAACGGTAAGTTCGCGATCGTGAACGGTAAGTTCGCAAACGCGAGCTGCCGCTCGGGTAGAATTTCTACCCGAGCGGCAGGAATACCAGCACAAACTGCAGTTCGCACTGCACTCCCCCACTCGCGGAACTTCACGGAGCTTTTTTGTAACTTTGCGGAGTTCCGCATAGCAAAACTCCGCGAACTACGCCCAGGCCTGGTCGTGCTTGACCGGGACAAAGTAAAAGTTTGAGGCTGACCGTGATGGAGCCCTGGTTGGATAAACTAAGCGGGAGGCCTTGGTCAAAATGTTATCTTCGGATTTAGAAACTTTTCTGGAGGATTTTTCTCTTGACGTTGAGGCATCCCCTTCACCAGGCCGATTTTGATGCGACCCAGTCGGATTGCTTCTCTGTGAGGCAATAGTCAAATCCTAGAATGTTGGAGCTCCGGAGCTTTCAGTCGGGCGAACCTGAAATATATGCTGGGTCACGGTTGAAGGCAGCCGGCTTGACTTTCGATGTCGAGTCGGTCACCTTATGGAGGTTTTTGACAAAAGGTTCCCAAACTTCACCAAACATCTGGATCTTCTTCCAGAAGGTCTCCATGAGGGTTTCAAGTATCCAGAACACATATCCAAGGGCCTGGAATCTCCTAGATGGTCCTTGGGATGTCTGAACTACAATTCCCACAATTCACCTAGTCAAATCCTTAAAAGTCCACTGAACGCATTTCAGGATGGCGACTCTTGGTGGAGATGATGCAGGTGGGCTCTGTTAACCTGTAGCTTTCAGGGAGTTCACTTCTTAATCCTCTTGAAGCAAGACAAAATCCTTAGGGCTCTAGTACCAGATTGTGCAGCAGGGGCAGTGATGTAGAGTGCAGTCCTTTGGGTACAGATCCAGATTCCAGCAGGCCAGTCCTTCTTCTCCTTGTAGTTTCAGGCAGCAGATCTCTGAGGAGCTATTCAGCTTTCCCATATTTATTCACAGTTTCTGGGTGTCAAGCAGGGCGTCGACACTAACCAATGGGATGCAGGGTGACACCTACGTGTATGACCACTTCCTCCAAAGTGTGGCATATTCTTGTCCCAGAAAGCAGCATTCTCTCAAAATCCAACATGAAGAAAGTCTCTACTTTGGGATTAAATTTGGCTAAGCCAACCCACTGATGTGACCAGGTTTCACTAACACTCCCCTTCCAGACCCCTGACTAATCTAATTACTGAGGCTCCTATGTGGCTCTGGGGTGCATTATGTGTGTGTCAGCCTGTGCTTGTCCCAAATTGTCATTCTCCCTTTGAAGACAAGTTTGGCTCCCCCACCCTCTTCCTGCCATTTGGCTTCTGCAGCTAAAGTTCTCCACCCATAGGAAATCCATTGTCTACTCTGACAGAACACTTCACACCTCATCAAGCAGCTCTGGCCCTGCCTGGGAAAGGGTGGCCAATCAGGAGACTGCAGCTGGAAAGTGGGATTTTGGCTCACAGAAAAGAAATGTTATTACATTATTTTCTGTAATAGTTATTTTAAATCTAACAGTGGCAAGTTGCTGGATTTATCTTAACAATTAATTAGATACCTTGAAGTATATTTTAGGTGGCTCCTATCAATATTTGTACTTAAATAAAATATCCCAATTTTGGCCTTTGGAGCCATTCACTACAAAATTGAATTAGCAATGTGTCCCTCACCAGGCTTATAAAGCAACTTTTAGAATGTCCCTGCTTATAATTACACAGCACCCTACCCCGGGGGCACTTAGGGGAGACCTACGGGGTGACTTATATGTAGAAATAAAGTAGTTTGAGACTTTGGAAGTACCTTTAAATCCAAAGTCTAATTTGCATATGCATTAATGGTAAAGGCAGTCTTAAAGGCATTATGCCTTTAAAATGACAGCAGGCACCACAGTAGTGCACACTTAAGTGCATTAAGTCTACTAGGCCTCTAAACATACATGCCTTATTATATACTAGGAACTTACAGCTAGGCTGTCAGTACCAATTATAATTACACCTAATTTGCATATCCTTATAATCAGAGCACTGGAACTGGGCCTGGAAAGCAAAGCCTAGGGTGCAGTCAGAGTCAGTTAATAACAGTACCAAGCAAAACATGGGGGTGATCAGGGCAAAATGGATGACTTTCTCACACCTCCCCCCCAGACAAAAGTTGATGGGTAACTAACCTACACCCTGGTAGTCCTCATCAGCTAAGTGGAAAAACCTGGAAAGTCCATTGGCATGGGCAGTCTCAGGTCTGTGTTCCACTGTAAAGTACATCCCCTGTAGGGAAATGGACCACCTCAACAGTTTAGTATTTTCTACCCTCATCTACAGGAGCCATTTGAGAGGTCTATGGTCAGTTTGAACACGGAAGTGAGTACCAAACAGATATGGCCTCAACTTCTTCATGGACCAAACCACAGCAAAGGCTTCCTTCTTAATTGCACTCCATCTTCGTTCTCTGGGGAGAAGTTGCCTACTGATGAAGGCAACTGGCTGATCAAGGCCCTGTTCATTTAGTTGTGCCAACACTGCCCCAATCCCTTGTTCTGAAGCATCTAGCTGAACCACAAATTCCTTTGTGTAGTCAGGGGCAAGTAGCCCTGGTGCTGAACATAAAGCCTCTTTCAGAGTATCAAAAGCCTTCTGACACTGTGGTATCAAAATAACTTTCTTGGGCATCTTCTTAGATGTGCGTTCTGTCAGTGGAGTCACAATGGTCCCATAGTTCTGAACAAATCATCTATAGTACCCAGTCAGGCGAAGGAATGCCATAACCTGAGTCTGGGTTGTAAGAACTACCCAATCAACAATAGTTTGTATCTTGGGCTGGAAAGGTTGTACATGGCCTAAAACCTACAGGTGGCCCAGGTACATCACTGAATTATGCCCTATTTGGCACTTACTGGTCTTAATAGTCAGGCCAGCCTTCTGCAGGGCCTGAAGCACTTCCTTCAGGTGGGACAAGTGATCCTCCCAGGTGGAAATGTGACACAGCTGTTTCATCCAGGTAAGCTGCACTGAACTGTTCCAGCCCAGACCGGACCCTGTTCACCAACCTTTGGAAGGTGGCAGGGGCATTCTTTAAGTCAAAGGTCATTACTGTTAATTGGTAATATCCCGCTGGTGTGGAGAATGCTGACATCTTTGTTGTTCCTGCAGTGAGGGCAATCTGCCAATAGCCTAAGGTCAAATCAAATGTACTCAGTAATTAGCAGCCCCTAACCTATTAATGAGCTCATCAGCTCTAGGTATAGGGTGAGCATCAGTCTTAGTGTCTGTATTCAGTCCTCTGTAGTCCACACAGAACCTTAACTTCTTCTTTCCCGCTAGGGATTAGGTTTGGGCACCAGCACCACTAGGGTGGCCCATGGATGGTCAATTACCCCCAGTTCCAGCATTTTAGCCTCCTCAGTCACGATTCTGTCTCTGACATGGTCAGACGACCTGTATAGTTTGTTTTGACAGGCAGACTGTCACCAGTTTCAATTTTGTGGGTACACCAAGTGGTAATACCTGGGGTCAAAGAAAACAGATCAGCAAACTGCTCCTACACCTGCTTGCAGTCTTTGTGCTGCTGGTCTGTCAATTTGGGAGAGAGTACAACTCCCTCCACTGACCCATCTTGCACATTGTTGGAACAGAGGTCTGGCAATGACAGTCTCCTCTTCTCCTCCCTCATCTGTGACCCTCAAAATGGTCATGTCTGCCTTGTCTTGGTGGGGTTTCAATCTGTTGACATGCAGGACCCTGTGAGGGTTCCTGGGGGTGTTAAGGTCTACCAGAGAGGTAACCGCACCCTTTTTCTCTAGGATTGGATAGGGCCCAGTCCACTTATCCTCGAGGGCCCTAGGAGCTACAGGCTCCAACACCCACACCAACTGTCCTGGCGTATACTCAGGCAAAGCAGTCTTCTGATGATGCCAGTGCTTCATGAGCTCCTGGCTAGCCTCCAGTTTCCTGCTTGCCTTGTACATGTACTATGCCATGCGAGATCTCAGGCTTAGTACATAGTCAAGCGCATTGTCCTTGGCTCCTTGAGAAGCTTTTCCTAAGACTCTCTCACCAGGCACAATGGCCCTGCCATAGGGTGCCCAAACATTAACTGTAAGGGGCTAAAGCCAACCCCTTTTTTGGGACCTTCCTGTAGGAAAACATTAGGCATGGGAGGAGAATGTCCCATCTCCTCCTAAGTTTGTCAGATAAATCATTGATCATGCCCTTCAGGGTCTTATGGAACCTCTTCACCAGACCATTAGTCTGGGATGATATGAGTAGGCCCGGGCGTAAATCTCTGCTCTGCTTGTGGAGTTTGCGGAATTTGGGCAATCCGCATTCCATGGAGTTCCTGAACCCCACTTTCCCGGGCAAGAAGCAGAGTTTTTTCCGTTAGTGTTCAAGGTTATTTTAGGCTCTCACTCACGAGCGCCATGATAAACTCGGGCCGCTAGCGAGCTCGCGGGATACATTGCTCTTGCATTCACGGCTTCCGGTCGCAATGGCGCCAATGTAGTGCCAATCGTGAACGCTCCACTCGAGCAGCTTTTGTGCTCGAGATACAGCTGATAGGCTTTTTGAGTGGATTATTTCTCCAACAAACAGTTGGAGTTGTTTTTTGTGTGTGAGAAGCCTTTTATTAATTTTTTTTTTCCAACAGGAAGGAAGTGCCCAGAGACTCTTACTTCCTGTTCATGTACAGAAGGCTCCTCCCAGTGTGGTGTCCATCTCCTGATCACTTTTCATTGGGATTTGGAGCTGGAAGGATCACTCTCCTTCTCTGCTGCATATATACCATTGGATTTAAGGACTTCAGTATTTGCGATTTCACAAGTAAGTTCAAAAACTGTTGTAAAAGGGTGGTGTTTGTTTAATTGGGGGCATGCACAAGGATTTATTTGTACTTTTATTCAATTTTAAAAATGTATTGCTTTTGCATGTAATTTTTCTTCTTTTGTAAAGTAAAAATGTTGCACAGTTTATTTCATTTTCCCCATGTTTTTTTGATAAATTTGCAATATTCATGTACTTCGCTATGTGGCCTAGTCTGCCAATGAGCCTTCCAGCCAGTAGGCCCAGTACTAGTCATGTGTACATGAAAAAACTGTTTCTGTGGTGTCTGTTGAATTGAAACATTATGTAGGCCATGGATGGCATTGGATTAAATTACAAAATGTGTTTTTTTGGGGGTGTTTCAATTTTTTTTCTCAAACACTGTATAGGTGGGGTGATATATTTGATGCCTTTGGATGATGTGTGTTGCTGTAATTTTTTTTAGCCCAGTTAGATTTCGTTTTTGGCATTGCTGAATTAATGCTGTTTTCTCCTGTGTTACCATTTACCATGCCTCCTTTCTTTGTCTGGCCAATGTGGGAGTGTGTTTGCCATAGGCTACCATTTGTTTTTGTTCCCTGTGCCATGTGGCTACGGGCAATTTTTTTGTATAGTCAATGTCCATAGGCCTGTTTGTGTTCTTTATTTTCCATGCGTCCTGCTTTTTGTTGTTTGACCATGTGGCTGGTGGCCATTTTGTGTAGGCAGCCAGTGGGCTTTTGCCATAGGCCAGCATGTATTCTTTGTTTTCCATGCCTCCTGCTTGATATTGTGACCATGTGGCTGGTGGCCATTTTGTGTAGGTAGCTAGTGACTTTTGACATAGGCCTTCATGTGTTCTTTGTTGTTGCCATGACTCTTGCTGGTTGCTGTTGTGACCATGTGGCTGGCGGCCCTTTTGTGTGGCCAGCCATAGGCTTGCATGGATGGATGGGATACCAGTTTAATAATATGCTTGAGGATAATTTCACTTATTTGAAAAATAAATATTTAAATATTTAATATTTTACAATTTACATTTTTTAGGTTACATTTTTTGTAATTTTAATTTTTTGTAATTTTATTTTACATCTTTTTTTAATTACTTTTTAAATTATTATTTAAAAAGTTTTTATCATTTTTTAAATTTGAATTGTAACTTTTTTAACTTGAATTTTTCCCCATTTTTTTATATTAAATTATTATTTCCATTTTGCCTTGGTCGATCCATCATCCATCCATCCATGCATCCAACATAGGCGCACAGCCTCGCAACAGTTTTTCAGGTAAATCAAATCAAATCAAATCAGCTTTATTCGATTTTCACATTAAAAAAATCATAAAAGCGCATGTCATAATCACAATTAATTATACTCATAAAAAGATATATCAATAAGTAATAAAATATTCAAGTGAAAAGAGAAACGATTATTGTTATTTTACATGGTATATCTATACTTCATAACTCTTTTAAAAAAAGCAATAATGCTTAGTATGTCTTTCTGGTTATCCAATCTCTGTAACTTTAAATAGGCTGTTCTACATTGCCTTAGATTCATACTTTTTAAAATTGGCAATAAAAAAGTTTTCCTCGGTATAGTATAAAATTTGCAAAATAATATAATATGCATAGTTGATTGAGATGATCTATCGTCACATGGACACAGAGGTAAATTTATACACCAATCATTAACTGTAGGGAACGTAAACAGTCTAAAAAGATTTCCAAAGCGAAAACGTGTTAACAGCATGCGGTCATAACTTTTTTCAACCACTTTAAGATAAGGTTGGATTCCTGGAGTAATTAACATTAAGTGGTTTTCCATAACTGTTTTTTTAATTCTTTCTTCCATCCATCTATTATTTTCTAAAAATGTCATACATTCTGGTTTTAAAATCTTTCTTGAAATATCGCCCAGAGTTTCTGGGTCCTCATATAATTCAGGTCGGCCAATTTCCTTTGTCAATCTTTTTATATACCCAAGCCATGGTATGCGTCCACCTCGCTCAAGTTTTAGACAGTCCCTAATAATCTCACGGTTGAGGCTGGTTTCTTCCGACACCCAAACCTTATGCCATAATAGAAGGGGATTAACTTTTATTATATCAGTTATATAATGTAATCCCAACTCAGTGTGACATATGAAATTAGCAGTGGAGCTAGGTACAGCCAATAAGTATCGTATAAAATGGTTCTCGCAGATTTGTATCGGTTGGGCATCTGCATACCCCCAAATACCGGCCCCATAAACAGCAGTGGAAAGGCATTTTGATTTATATATGGACAGTAGCTCAGGGACAGGTCTACAACCCATTTTTCTTGAAAAACTAATCAGAGCACCTATGGCTCTGGAAAATAATAATTTCCTTGCATGAATAGCCACTTTCCATTTGCCTGATTGTTCGAAGTTTATTCCTAAGTAGGAAAAACTATTTATACATTCAATCTTTTTATTGTTAATAAAAATATTACATTTCTTTTTCGCCTTTTTACCACATTGCATTGTGAAGGTTTTCCCTATATTCACATTTAAACCCCTATCGGACATAAAAGTCACAAACTTATCAACTGCTCTCTGCAACCCTACTTGCGTCCGTGCCATTATAACCGCATCATCCGCGTATAAAAGTATTGGAATCGATATATTATTAACAGTTGGGTAATCATTCTTGAAAGTATTTAAATATTGGCCAATATTGTTAATATATAACATAAAAAGAAAAGGGCGAGTACACACCCCTGCCGTACTCCCTTTTTATCCTAAATTTATTTGTACACTCTCCCTGTTTCCCAAAGCGCACCCTTGCCCCTGCATCTCTATATAGTTCTTTCAGGAAATTAAGCAATGAGAGATCCACTTCCATCTCTTCGAGAGTCTTCCATAGCTTCTCATGGTTCACGCAATCGAAAGCTGCACTCAAATCAACAAATGTTAAAAACAAGCTTTCTTTTTTCACTATCGTATATTTATTTAAAATTAACATTAAATTGAGCCCTTGCTCTATGGTCCCTAACCCAGCACGAAACCCATATTGTAAATTCGATAAAAGATCTTTTTCATGTGCCCACGTTTGTAGCTTTTTCAACAGCACCCTACCAACTACCTTTAAAAGTGAATCCAACAATGAGATTGGGCGATAACACTTTGGATCACAACGATCTCCTTTTTTAAAGATTGGAATAACTATTGCGTCTGACCATGTTGAAGGAAAACCTTGTCGTGTGCATCTGGCCAAAATATTAGTTAGAAGCGGGGCCCATAATTCAATATCATGTTTGTATATATCTACCGGGACACCGTCCGGGCCCGAAGCTTTACCAGCTGCACTCTCTTTAATGGCCAATTTTACATCCTCCAATGTGAGACATATATCCAACGGAAAGACTGAGGGCAATTCAGAGTTAGTTATGGCTGTACTAACTAGTGAGGTCTGCTCCTGCTCTTCAATTATATTTTCATCTACATTTAAATGATCTGTATACAGTTCAGTGAAATGAAGTAACCAAACATCTTCCTTGATTGCAATGTCAATAATATCTATATCTCTTGTGCAGAGGAAAGGTGAATTGACCACTTTCCAAAAGGCAGTATTGTTTTTACTTATAGCTGCCTCATGTAAACTATCCCAAGCCTCTTTTCTCATCTGCAACTTCCGAATCTTAATTGCTTGTACGGTATGTCTTTCTAGCCCGTCCGATCTCCTCCCTGTCTCTATTCTCTTTTTGAAGAACTTTCTTTAGATGAATATTGGCCTTGGTACATTCCTTGTTAAACCAGCCATGTGTTTCATTCTCCCTCTGTTTATACTCCCTTGTCAATAGTTTCTGTATATCTCCTGTTAGTTTTAAAAAAGCATTCAAGACCACTATATCTTCTCCTTCTTCAGAGAGGCAAATTTCTATGCTTTCCCTAGAGCCTTTTACTAATTTATTAATAAACACATCAGGGTCTACCTTTGCCCATTTTAAGGTGTATCCATTAACAGCAGCCAGGGTAATCTCATGATTATATTCCGAATCCTTCCTTTGTTTTTTCTTTTTTGTGCTTTCCATTACTACGGTAACACTATTTGGATGGTGATCACTCCATGGGGTAATTATAGTTTTAAAATCCCCAATTTTTGTAGCATACCTATTTGACATTAATACAAAGTCAATAATGGAGTTACACCCTCTGCCAATAAATGTAGGCTGGAAGGGTACCATAGGAGTACATATCTCATTAGCATACCCGAGATCATATTGGTATATAATTTCATTTAACATATCCCCCATATATGTATGGGAGAAATGTGTTGGCGTATCATTATTTTCCGTACCCAGACCACAGATTCCAGTTTGGCAATATTGACACATAAAACAATTAAAATCTCCCCCATACAATACATTTATCACTTGTCTTATCATCCTCTAATGTACTTAAAACAGTACGTAGTGACTCCATCACATATACTACTTGTTCTTGGGGGATATTGTTATAAAAATTAATCAGCACTATACAGAAACTTCTTGTAAAATACATCAATAACACCTGGAAAAATTCCGTTTCCTTCTCAAGTTTAAATTTAGTCACCCCCAGTGTATTTGAGACATAAATACATAACCCTCCTTTATTGTGACCTTGTACACTGCTAACCGCTGGGGTATGAATTGTTTGATATCCCAATAGGTGTTTTCCTGCTTTTAGCCAGGTCTCTTGGAGGCAGATTATCGGGTAATCTTCTATCATGCTTAACCACTGAGGATCTTTTACCTTCGCTACTAACCCTGCAATATTCCAAAATAGGATCCCGAACCGATTATAATCTAATTCAACAATCTGGGTACCTACAATATTATTTAGAGTATTAATACTTGATATTTGCAGGTTAGTTTCATTATTAATATTCCTTGTACTCTCCTCCCTTTGGCTCATCACTACCTCCATATCCAAACCTAATATACATTGTTCATCTTTTTTTCTTGAATTTGTGTCTCAACACTCATGATTCCCGGCGGTATAACATTTTCTTGTTTTGATTTCTCTGAACCCAATGTGCACAAATTCCCTATAAGTAGGGGCTCCCTAGTGCCTCGGGCCACTTGTCAATCAATATCTTCAAGGGAGGTTAATATTTCATAACGATTGTATATAGGTATGTTACTCAAAGCCTGTACATTCTCGCCCCCATATACTTTTTGGGATTTGCTCTAATTTGCGACTGATAAAAAAAGCCAAGTGGTAATACATTAATGTCGCTTTGATTGAGCCATATACTACCCACCCTGGACAGGACTGCATGTACTAATCCAGGGTCACTGAGGGTCAGTACGATACAATCGCCTTGAAACATTTTTTTCCCGTTACCCACCCAAGCAACTCTTCTCACCATTTTAAACTTTTCGAAGAGTGAATTAGTAAAACCAGTTTTTTTACCCAGCCAATGAAGTGCTTTATTGCGCAATACATCCCAAGTTTCAAGTGCAGATTTAGTTAAACAGGGTACGTTTGTTAGAATTACTATATACGGAGTGGCCTCCGGAGGAAGATCCAGATGGCTATACATCTCATTATTTCCATAACCTTTTGTCTTGGCGGTATTAATATTATGCACAACTATGTTATTCACAGTCTCCCTCTCAATACCCAATTTATCATTAATACTACCATTAGTGCCACAATCCATAATATTAGAAGGGTTTACCAAAACATCTACAGCTGATCTATCACTACTTAAGGGTAGTTTTTCTTTTGATCACTTATTTCCTTTGTTACCACTATAGGGTTCAGAGACCATTTCCCTCCTTCTCTAGTTATAGTGGTACTATTTTGATGTACCCTATTAGGTAATTCAATCTCATCGATAGAAGTGGGCCTATTTTCCTTTCTTAACTGTGTTTCTATTGCCTCGACCCTTTCCATCAGTTTTCCCAATGTATCCTTGAGATAGCTATATAAATCATCAATTTTTTTCAAAATGATACCATTATCGGCTAATTGACTCTCAAGGGGTATGCTTTCATTAGGTCTCCTTAGGCCTAAGGACATTCTTTTGCCCCTATTGTGGGCTGTGTATACACACATTTGCGTTTTTTCCTTATCGTTTTTGTATTAGATTTTGCTATATGTGATGCTACCTTGTCATCAGTATGTGCTATTTTCAGCTCCCCAAAGGCTTCAGGATTTTTTTGTTTTTTTAATGGGGGCTGGGTATCATCATCCAATTCACTACCGCTGATAATCTCAGTAACCTCTTGTATACAGCCATTATATGACCTTAATTTAATTTGGTCAGCCGGGGTATGATCTATAATATGATTATCAGCCTTTGGAATGGTGTTACTCAAATTTTGCGCACCCAACCCACCTTGTGAAAGTGTCTCCTCCACTGTATTTATTTGGTCTTCAATTGCCCCCATTGCTCCAGTAAGATAATTCATTAATGTTTGTTGACTTCCATGTCCGTGTTTACTAGTACTTATATGACCAGTCTTCCTCTTCCCCATAATTTCCCAGAATCAAATTTTTTTTTTTTTGTAATTTAAAAAAAAAAAAAAAAGGATAAAATAGAGCAGACACTATTTCACTACAATAAAAATTTCACAAATAAATAAAATGTAGTCTTAAATTGCTCACTGCAATCGGAGGCCTCCAGTGGGTGTATCAGTACATCGGAAAGTCAAATAAACAAGTACAGATTAAATCCAACCTTAGAGGGATGGCCCGGCCCGGCCTTTAACGGTCTATGACGGGCTAAGACGGGCCCGTCTTGGCCCGGTCTTCGCCCGCACGCGTCCCGCGCTGCGGGAGCCGCGGACGCCCTTTTGAGCCGGTGCAGCCCCTCCAGGGGCTGTAAGTAAAGTGCTGCGTGCGTTGGTTTCAGGGATCTTGGGCAAAGGATCAGGATCGGTAAAGAGCGGCTTCCCGCCCCGCGGGAGCCGCGGACGCCCTTTTGAGCCGGTGCAGCCCCTCCAGGGGCTGTAAGTAAAGTGCTGCGTGCGTTGGTTTCAGGGATCTTGGGCAAAGGATCAGGATCGGTAAAGAGCGGCTTCCCCAGGTATATAATTCCATTTCCTCCTGGACACCCTGGCTGTGGTGCACTTTAGAGTAGGCATTTTGGCATCATTCATTTGTGTAATGATGATTATTCCATCCACCCTGGACCACATTGCCTGCCATAGGAGCACACTAACCTCCATTTTTAAAAACATTACAATTCCATTTACCCATTCAGTTCCCTGAGTGACACAGGTGCCTCCATTAGAATATACAGACATAAATGAAAGAGCTCTATCATTCTGCATATTGTGTGTTATTCTGATGAGGAATTATAGTATAGTTTGACTTTAAAGTGGTTACCTAGGTTAACAAAGTAACCACACTCATATTGCCTTTGTCTGTACTAATTTAAACTGCAAACAATGCCATGTTTCACATTAAATGTTTTTCTTGCTTGTTTGCTTTTAGGTGCACTAGAGAAGAGACATCACCAGCAGTTCTGCCAAACAGAAGGCCTGTGCAGTCACACGTCAGTCATCCACTCTCTTCCGCTTGTGCAGCCTAGTGCCATTGCCAACTGAGAGCTTTAAGATGGCCCCAAAGAAAGATCCTTACAAAAAAGTGGTTAGTGAGAAAAAGCAGTTTTCCACCAGTGGCATGCCACCTTAAACCTTTTTGGACCACCATGTTGTGTGCCTGTCACACCAGCCTCCAAGGAGCAAGCTGATAGCAGCACTCCTGCATCAACAGCACCACCCCAACCTAATCCCAGGACAATGTCTGTCAGTGAGGCAGCCACTGCAATCATGGCAACGCTGACAAGTAGGGGCATTTAATTGGATTTCTCTCTTTCACAAATTAGTACACAATCGTTTCAGCAAACAGAGCAAAGTGGACAGCAGCCGCAGCCAGCAATAGTACGTTTTCCTCATGTTGGGGCAGAACTGGAGGTTGAGCTTCTTTCTGAGCAAGACCCTGTTCTTTTATAATCATTGGCTCTCAGATCTTCAGCAAGGAGAGGTTTTAGGAGAAGGAAGGGTACTACTCCACCATCTTCTCCAAGCACCACTTTTGATGATGATGATGAAGATAGGGGCATGGATTGGACACCAGCAGAGTCCAGGCGACAACAGAAGAGGTAAGGGGAAAGAAAAGTTCCTGAAAGATTAACACTTATGGAAGAAGATGATGAGGAGGATGATGACGATGACAAGGCAGTCATTGTGGAAGGTGACACAAAGGAGTCTAACATTGCTATTCAACCTTCTCCGCAGGATGTGGCACAGGTAGCAACCCCAGCTCCCTTATTTGCAAAGTTCCAGCTGAAACCTGTACCAACCCCTACCTCAAGAGAAGTAGAGAGGAAATCAACGACCCACCCACCTACCTCCAGTTATTTTTCAGGCATTGGCAGTAGTACAGTAAAAAAGTACTTCTCCCCAGTTTGGGACATTTCTACAGTTAGCCAAGGGGGGTGAGCACATTGCAGTATACAGCATCCACCACATGAATGTTCCTTGAGTTAAACCTGCTACAAATCATGGTACTGGAGGCCAAACGACCCATATGAAAAAGCAGCACACAATCAAGATGGAGGAGTGCCTTAAAAAGATTGCTGAACCTGGTCATGGTGGTGAGGAGAGCTGGGGAGCATCAGCTACAAGTCCAATCATTTTGGGAGGTGATGATAAGGAAGAAGAGGGTGGCATCTTCACACAAATTAGCCCTGTCCCCAGCAGTATCACCCACTTAAGTGACTTTACAATGGCACAAGGCTCGAAGTGAGATGGAGCCACCACGGCATACAGTGACTGCCCCACCATGATGCACATTGAGTCTGCCACCCCCTTCTACTTCTTGAAAGACGCATGTGTCAGTGACCCCAGGAAAGAAGAAAATCCAGGCTACTATTATGAGCATGTTTAGGCAGGAGGGAAGCTACGACCGGAACCACCCAACAGCACGTTTGTACAATGGGAAACTGGCAAATATGTCAGCGCTGGACTTCCTCCTTCTTTCTTATGTGGAAGGAGTGGGTTTCTTAGAATTTGTGGCAGTCATCTGCCCGAAACGGAAGGTACAAAGTTGGACCTATTTTGCCAGAGTTGCTGTTCCAGCGCTGCATCACAATGTGCTGCAGTTGGTTGGACAAGCTTTGCAGCAAAGTGTTGTTCACACTATCCACCTAACGACAGACATGTGGACCAGTTGTCAGGTGACTGATTACAAGTGCATCACTGCACACTGGATCTCTTTTGTGGGGGTGAAGCAAAAGCTATCTGCAGGTCTTAGCCCTGAAAAAGGTTTTAAGAGCATTAAGCGGCATGCAACAGTGGAGAAATCACATAAGCTGAAAACATCTTGGACAAATTTAACAGCAAGGTGTATGAATGGCTGCCACCCAGAGGTCTCAGAATTGGATTTGTTGCCACGGACACTGGCAGGAACATAGTCACGGCCATGTTAGATAGAGGCTTTTTCAGGGTTCTGTGTTTGGCCCATTGCATCAACCTAGTGGTGAAAGACTTTCTCAAAAAAGAAGACATAGTCAGCAACATAGGACCACCTGCCAAAGAATCTGCACTAATTTCAGCCATTCTTTTAAAATCTGGAAACAGTTGCGGATTATTCTGCATACTGATAGAGCACCAGTTAAAGCCCTGAGACAGGAGGTGCCAACACATTGGAAGTCCACCTATTACATGTTGCAATGTCTGTTTGAGTAGTACAGCCAGATCATGACTATGTCATTTTAAGAGGAGGGGATGCAGTTGTGAAAGTTATGACCACGGATGCGGGCAAATGGGGCCCATTCAACTACCTGACACAGATGTTACTACCTTTTGAGGTTTTCACACAGGAAAATAGCAAGGAGGACAGTGCAATGGGCCAAGCTATCCCGTAGTTGCTTTTGCTACAAGACCAGGTAAAGAAGGTATCTGACATGTTCACCACCACAGGTGTGAATGAAAACACGGAGGCTCATGCCTTGGTTCAGAGCTTAATCGTTTGCCTGGCTTGTGATACAAGGCTGCAACACTACTTGATCCATGGTACAAAACGTTCTGCCCACTTTCATTCCTTTTTCTGAAGGGGATGTTTCAAAATACAAGAGGTGGATTGATGAGCAAGCCGTAGACCTGGAAGTAAAATGGCTAGAACTTAGAGTCCCACCCCACAGTTCTGGGTCGCCGCCTTCAACTTCCAGAGAAGGCAGTCTTGTCTCGCAGCAGCCAACAACACCATCAACCAGAACACCAGCAACAACAGCAACAGAAGGACTGGACCCAATCTCTGAATTGTATTGCTTTCAATCAGCAGGGCATAACTCCAGTGCTGGGGCAATGGCAAAAGAGGTTGAGCAAGTGGCAGCACCAATGGCCATTCACAGGATGTTCCAGGAGTATCTGGATGGTCCAAATGAGGTCTATGTGGATCAAATCCCATTGTTGTATTGGTGTCGGAAGATGCGCCTATGGCCAGAGCTCAGCATGCTGGCAATAAAGTATCTGGATTGCCCTATACCCGTGTGTCTGCTGAGTGTATGTTCAGTGCAGCTGGTACAATTGTTACAGTGAGAAGGACCAGTCTCTCGCCTCAAAATGTGGAGAGTGACTATGATCAAAATGAACCAACATTTTATACCACACAATTACACCATTCCTGAAACAGTACAGGAGGAGGAGGATGATTGGTCAGAAATATATGTGCTGGCTGACCAACTTCTGGGTGAACCACCTGAGTTTGAGGACAAACTCTACTTCCCGGACTGAGAATGCCAGTACCCCCATAGAACCTTTTAATTATTTCTCATGAAACGTCTATCTTTGCAAAAAGAAGAAAAGTAGTTAATGAAACATTATTATTTTTTGTGTCAGATTTATGCTGCCTCACCATTTTTAGTCACATATATTGCCGGATTGCAGTTGAACTAGTGTGCATTGAAAAAGCCTCCTCAATTCCTTTATGACATTGGGGACAATGTCTACCCTCACATGCCTATCCTTTTTTGCATCACTCAGCACTAGCAGGGCAGCCCCAGAAGATCGTTGACTTACAACAGTGCCAATACCCAATTCCAATGAGTTGCTTGCATCAAAGATGAATACCCACTACTTAAAAAACCCTTGCTTGGATTGGAAGAGGTAACTACAGCTATTGCAATGGTGAGTGAGTGATTGTGTGAGTGATGATTGATGATTGATGATTGATGTGGTGGTAGAGAGTAAGGGAGGGTGCTGAACTGTGATTTGGGAACTTGCTTGTGATGATTTGCAATGCTTGGGGCCTGAATGATGGGCAATAATTTTTTCCCTGGACGAGATTAGCCTTTAGAAACTAACTTGGTAAAATTTGATCAACCTGTACAGTCCACTTTTATAATCCTTCTGTGTTTTCATCATCTAGGAGGTCTGCCCCATGAGATCATTTGATTTACAGACTGCCAAATTCCAATCTGTTGCTTGCATCAAAGGGGAGATAGTGCACCTACCACTGTGTTTGAATTTAAATAGGTAATTATTGTACCAATGAGTGATCTGATTATTGAGTGATTGTGAGTGATGATTAATGATTCATGTGGTGGCAGACAGTGAGGGAGGGTGTTAAACTGTAATTTGGGAACTTGCTTAAGATGATTTTCAATGTGTGGGGCCTGAATGACGGGCGATAATTTTTTACCTGGAACTGAATGGCCCTTTCACACTTAGCCATTATTTACTTGCAGGGTTCTCTACTTTGTTCTGGCTCTTCAGAGACAAGAACAGTCACTTTAGTTAACAAACAAAAACCTATGCAAAATACTGCAATTCTGTTTCTTTACTTGTTCTTCAACAGCATTGCACTACACGTCTATCTTGCTCGGGTCATGACTGGTCTGGGATGGAGTTGCTCGAAGTCAGGAGGAGAATGGAAGAACTCAGGGCGGGATCCACAGGACTACCTCATCAACAGGTAGAAGCAAGAAGTTATCGACCTCAAAGGTGAGACTGAGGCCTAATTCTCAGCAATTTGGAATGGAGAGAGGTGCGTTGATTTGTAAAAATGCTGCTGTGTGTGTGTGTGTGTGTGTTGCAATGGTGGCAAAAGTGAAACTCTTAGTACCCCTTTTGTTTTTTTTGCTCTGCATCTGCATCTTCTTGATACACTCCACATGAAGCTTGCCTTCCTTCTGTCCTTCTCCTTGACTCTAAAATACAGTTTCTGTTTTACAATCTGCAGGTCTTCTAGTCTCCTGCATGAACGAAAGGCGAAAGCTGAGCTCAACACTCCTGCTTACCTACCGGACCAGTCCAGACAGGCCCCCAAGAGTGATGGACATTCCCAAGGAGAATGCAGATGCACCACCTAATTTAGAAATACAGTATCATTTTTCTATTAACAATCATATTTGGAGAACTGGGTGGGTGGGTTCACTCTCAACCTAGAAGACACCACTAAGTCACTAAGTTTTATTTAGCTCAGGGATATATATATATATATATATACAATCCATCCAGCTCCACACGGGAAGAAGGCATGCACACGAAGTTCGAAGGTATAGGGCTTCCTTTATTATCTCGGGTCTCCCTCGACCCCGTATCTGAAGAGAATATATATATATATATTATCTACTGGCGGTCGCCAGTAGGTTGGTATAGTTAGTTATAGTTAGGACCTAGTTTTCTTAGGAAAAGCGTTTTTTGATTTGTCAATATCTTTGACGCCATTTAACGAATCTTTGCGAAATTTTCAAAACTAATGGAGCGCTCCGGTCAGCTCCTGTCTTGAAAGTTTTGGGGTGATTTGTCAAGCGGGAGCCGAGAAAAAAGGGGGTCCCAAAACACGTTTTGTCAACGCCTACTGGGGCGGGACTCGAAGATTTAATAAAATCAGCTGTTCTGAATAGTTTGCTGTCTCCGTGAGTAAATGCCAGTAGCCAGTGATCAAGAGCAGGATATGCTTGAAATGCATTTGGCTTTTATTGGAAGGAAACGAGGGGGAGCGCTGAAGCTGCAGCCACCTGCAGTATTTGTGTGCACATCCCTGCGTGTGTGGCATTTCCAGTGGGGCAACCTTCTGTTATGTGAAATATATCATCGCAGCCCCTCTGCAGCACGAAGGTATTAGTGACTGGAAGCGGGTAATTTGACCTGGGTCCCACCGGAGGGCTGTAAAACAATTGAACATTTGGCAGATAAACATTGTTAGTGAAACGACCTCACCGAGGAGGAAGAATTGGGACTACCTTTCCCGGCATACCGCTTACTGGAAAGCGAGTGCCAGAAGAGTATTAAATGTGGTAGTCCATTGCTGTTTCACCTACACGCCAATCCTATGATTAAGGTGCTAGGTGCACCAAAACGCATCAGGATGATGTATGAACTGGGTCTTGGAACGCTGCTTCATGAATAAAAAGTTTTGCCAAACTTACCTTTGTGAAGTGCATCTTCAAAAGCTCGGGGCTTTTTTGGGGGAATTTAAATGCACAGCGCTTCCGGCTGTGGAAGTTTGCACCGCCATTTAAACCGGACTGGGACTGTGGGGCTGAAAACTTCATCGCAGCCCCTCTGCAGCACGAAGGTATTAGTGACTGGAAGCGGGTAATTTGACCTGGGGCCCACCGGAAGGCTGTAAAACAATTGAACATTTGGCAGATAAACATTGTTAGTGAAACGACCTCACCGAGGAGGAAGAATTGGGACTACCTTTCCCGGCATACCGCTTACTGGAAAGCGAGTGCCAGAAGGGTATTAAATGTGGTAGTCCATTGCTGTTTCACCTATACGCCAATCCTATGATTAAGGTGCTAGGAGCACCGAAACGTGTCAGGATGATGTATGAACTGGCTTGGAACGCCGCTTCATGAATAAAAAGTTTTGCCAAACTTACCTTTGTGGAGTGCATCTTCAAAAGCTCGGGGCTTTTTTTTGGGAATATATATATATATATATATATGTAACCAAAAATGCCCAGAAGCTTGAGGCCACACACAGCTGCAGGTGAGTTACAAACTCCATTTGAACCAAGCAGGCAGCTTAACATCCCTTTGAAGTCCATGGCCTGACGCGTTTCGATGCCGCTGTTTGCATCTCCTCAGAGGCCGTGTTAGCGGAGGTGATTTATGGCTGCCGCATTTCCCCTGCATGTTTGTGGTTAGTGAGCTATCAATGCTCCTCCCTTGGTGGAAGTTCATTTTCAAATGCACGCTGGGATATGAGGTCTCATTTTGCCAAATAACGCCCTCTGGTGGGTTACCTCCGCTGCAGCTAATTATGGACGATTATTCTCGGCCCTCCATTGAGCCTTGGATGATACTCTGCCGGCTTCATTAAAGGTACCCTGCAGCTTCGAAAAGAGGAATCTTCCTCTCCCCTAGTCCCGTTGGTTGCGAGCAGTGCGATCCCTCTGCGGCCTGGAACCGCCGCATAATATGTAACCAAAACGCCCAGAAGCTTGAGGCCGCACACAGCTGCAGGTGAGTTACAAACTCCATTTGAACCAAGCAGGCAGCTTAACATTCCTTTGAAGTCCATGGCCTGACGCGTTTCGATGCCGCTGTTTGCATCTCCTCAGAGGCCGTGTCAGCGGAGGTGATTTATGGCTGCCGCATTTCCCCAGCGTGTTTGTGGTTAGTGAGCTATCAGTGCTCCTCCCTTGGTGGAAGTTCATTTTCAAATGCACGCTGGGATATGAGGTCTCATTTTGCCAAATAACGCCCTCTGGTGGGTTACCTCCGCTGCAGCTAATTATGGACGATTATTCTCGGCCCTCCATTGAGCCTTGGATGATTCTCTGCCGGCTTCATTAAAGGTACCCTGCAGCTTCGGAAAGAGGAATCTTCCTCTCCCCTAGTCCCGTTGGTTGCGGGCAGTGCGATCCCTCTGCGGCCTGGAACCGCCGCATAATATGTAACCAAAAACGCCCAGAAGCTTGAGGCCGCACACAGCTGCAGGTGAGTTACAAACTCCATTTGAACCAAGCAGGCAGCTTAACATCCCTTTGAAGTCCATGGCCTGACGCGTTTCGGTGCCGCTGTTTGCATCTCCTCAGAGGCCGTGTTAGCGGAGGTGATTTATGGCTGCCGCATTTCCCCTGCGTGTTTGTGGTTAGTGAGCTATCAGTGCTCCTCCCTTGGTGGAAGTTCATTTTCAAATGCACGCTGGGATATGAGGTCTCATTTTGCCAAATAACGCCCTCTGGTGGGTTACTTCCGCTGCAGCTAATTATGGACGATTATTCTCGGCCCTCCATTGAGCCTTGGATGATACTCTGCCGGCTTCATTAAAGGTACCCTGCAGCTTCGGAAAGAGGAATCTTCCTCTCCCCTAGTCCCGTTGGTTGCGGGCAGTGCGATCCCTCTGCGGCCTGGAACCGCCGCATAATATGTAACCAAAAACGCCCAGAAGCTTGAGGCCGCACACAGCTGCAGGTGAGTTACAAACTCCATTTGAACCAAGCAGGCAGCTTAACATCCCTTTGAAGTCCATGGCCTGACGCGTATATATATATATGAAACAGGAAACATCTTTTCCACGCATGATCGATCTGCAAAGACGAAGCGAACCCAATTGCAGTGCAAAGTAGTTTATTCTTATTCAAACCCCTGCACCACCGCCATTACGCGTTTCAGCCCTCATGGGGCCTTGATCACATGATATCACATAATATATATATATATTATCTACTGGCGGTCGCCAGTAGATAGTTATAGTTAGGACCTATTTTCCATAGGAAATCCGCAACATTCTATTTGCAATAACGTTGGCGCCGGTTGACGAATCTTCGCGAAAGCTTCCAACTTGTTGGGGCGCTCCGGTCCGCTCCTATCCTGAAAGTCTCGGGGTGATTCGTCAAGCGGGGGTCGAGAAAAAAGGGGGGTCCCAAAACGTGTTTTCCCCATTCATTTTTCCATAGGAACCTTTAGGCGCAGCTACAGCCCGAACTGCTGAACGGAATTACACCAAATTTGCCAAAAAGGTAGCCCTTGGTTCAGAGTCGTGCCTTTTGCTTAAATGGTGTAAATCCGTTCAGTAGTTCCTGAGAAAATCAAAAATAAAATCACATATATATCTATGGCCACGTAGGGTCCGCGCACCCTCCCGATCACGTGCTGTATGCTAATTGGCTGTCAACACTCCAAATCAGGAAGTGTTGGCAGCCATCTTGTTCCTCGGTAGAACCGAGGAACAAGAAAGCAGTAAAAAAAGTGCGCAAAACGCAAAAAGGGGGCAGGGTAGAAACACCCTGACCCCCTAGGCCTGCTCAGGGGGTCCTACAAGGACCCCCAGGGCCCCAAAACATTTTTTTTTAAAAATCGGCAAAAGACGCGCTGGGTGCGTGAATCCAGCCGATTAAAAAAAAAATCGAAGCGCGGTCTCCCGCGCTTCGATGCTATTTTGCCCCCGGGTGGGCCAAGTCCCGGGGGCATGCGGGGGTGGGTTTATGTTTTATGTGGGGGGCCTCTAAGGCCCCCCCAAGCCCCGGGGACTGCCACCCATGGGGCTTTATAAAAAAAATGGTGCGGGAGGGCTCTCTGCACTCCCGCAGCCCCGGGAACCGCCACCCCCCGGAGCTTCTTTTTTTAAATTTAAAATACCTGTGTGGGGGGGGCTCCAGCCCCCCCACAAGCCCCGGGGACCGCCACCTCCCCGGGGCACTAATTAAAGAAATGTGGGGGTCCGTTTCGGACCCCCGAAGCCCCGGCGACCACCACCTCCCCGGGGCAGTGCAATTCAAGGGAGGGGTGCCGCGCGGCCCCCCTCCTGGAGCCTGTGATGGCCCTGGGGACCGCCACCCCCCAGGGCCGGCTCCTGCAGTGTCCCGAGGTGCCTACCCCCGGGACACTGTAGTTTGCTATGGCAGGGCCAGAGCCTCGCGGCTCCCGTCCTGTCATAGCAAACTGCTTTGGTTTTTGGAAGAGAGAGCAGGAAACCTGCTCTCTCTTCCAAAAACCAAAGACAATTGCTTTTCCACACGGGGAGCTGCATCTTAGCAGCTCCCCATGTGGAAAAGCAATGCCGGCTCCCGAGGGACGAGGGGAGCCGGCGGGACCGTGGGAGGATTGGGGACCCCCCAAGGTCCCCAAAGGAGAGGGCCAGCCTCCGGGGATGGGGTCCCTGGGGCTACAAGTGGCCCAGGAGGGGGGCCACGCGGCCCCCTTCCCCAAAATCAAGGGGAAAAAAAAAAGGAAAAAAAGGGCCGGCCCCGGGGGATGGGGTCCCTGGGGCCTAAGGAGGCCTGGGAGGGGGGCAACGCAGCCCCCCTCCATGAAATTTTTTTTTTTTTAAAGTGGCAATGACCCGGGGGATGGGGTCCCCGGGCCGAAATTGGCCACGGGAGGGGGCCCACGCGGTCCCCTTCCCCGTTCCTTTTTAAAAAAAAACAATAAGGGGGGTCAGGCCCTGGGGGATGGGGTCCCCAGGGCCCAAAATAATTAAAAAGAAGGGGGCCACACAGCCCCTTTTAAAAAAAAAAAATCCGGCATTGCGCCGGAGGCCACGCCCTCCTTGTCAGCACTCTGCAAACGCGCCCTGGCGCGTTTGCAGAGGGGAACAAATTCCCCTTGAATACTGGGGTCCCTGGGGGCCAACTAGCCCACCAGGAACCTCCAGTATGCGCCAGGGGCTGCGTTGCAGAGAGGTGTTCTGAGGCCACGCCCCTTTTACACCTCTCTGCAACGCAGCTCTGTGGCGCTTAATGGAGGTAGCTGGTGGGCTAGTTGCACCCCAGGGACCCTCAGGATTCAAGGGGAGTTAATCCCCAAATTAAAACGCGCCACGGGCGCGTTTGCACAGTGGTGAAGGGAGGGCGGGGCCTGAGGTGACATGTGTGCAAACATGCCCTGTGGCATGTTGTAAGTTGGGGGATTAAGTCCCCTTGAATCCTGAGGGTCCCTGGGGTCCAACTAGCCCACCAGGTACCTCCAGTAAGCGCCACAGAACTGCGTTGCAGAGAGGTGTAAAAAGGGGCGTGGCCTCGGAGCGCCTCTCTGCAACTCAGCTCTGTGGTGCTAACTGTAGGTACCTGGTGGGCTAGTTCGCCCCTAGGGACCCTCGGGATTGAGGAGGAATTAATTCTCCAACTTAAAACGCGCCACAGGGCGTGTTTGCAGACATGTCACCTCAGGCCCCACCCCTTCCTTCACCATTGTGCAAATATTCCTCTAAAATCAGCCGAACTACAAATTCCGATTTACTCACCTGTTATCAGGAGAGACCTCAGTGCTGCATCTTTGAGCCCAGTACTGATCCTGAAAAGTAATTCTAACCGTACTTACCAGTAACTTGAATTTCCTTCCATAGGCTAACATTGACTGGTTTCACTTGGAAATTCTTCTAAGTGTGGAGTTTTGGAACTTTATAATATTCCTCTAAAATCAGCCGAACTACGAATTCCGATTTACTCACCTGTTATCAGGAGAGACCTTAGTGCTGCATCTTTGAGCCCAGTACTGATCCTGAAAAGTAATTTTAACCGTACTTACCAGTAACTTGAATTTCCTTCCGTAGGATATCATTGCCTGCTTTTTGCTGAAAAAGTTTCCAAGTGTCGATTTTTGAAACTTACAAATATGCCTCTAAAATCAGCCGAACTACGAATTCCGATTTACTCACCTGTTATCAAGAGAGACCTCAGTGCTGCATCTTTGAGCCCAGTACTGATCCTGAAAAGTAATTCTAACCGTACTTACCAGTGACTTGAATTTCCTTCCATAGGTTAACATTGACTGGTTTCACTTGGAAATTCTTCTAAGTGTGGAGTTTTGGAACTTTATAATATTCCTCTAAAATCAGCTGAACTACGAATTCCAATTTACTCACCTGTTATCAGGAGACACCTCAGTGCTGCATCTTTGAACCCAGTACTGATCCTGAAAAGTAATTTTAACCGTACTTACCAGTAACTTGAATTTCCTTCCATAGGATATCATTGCCTGCTTTTTGCTGAAAAAGTTTCTAAGTGTCGATTTTTGAAACTTACAAATATTCCTATAAAATCAGCAGAACTACGAATTCCGATTTACTCACCTGTTATCAGGAGAGACCTCAGTGCTGCATCTTTGAGCCCAGTACTGATCCTGAAAAGTAATTCTAACCGTACTTACCAGTAACTTGAATTTCCTTCCATAGGCTAACATTGACTGGTTTCACTTGGAAATTCTTCTAAGTGTGGAGTTTTGGAACTTTATAATATTCCTCTAAAATCAGCCGAACTACGAATTCTGATTTACTCACCTGTTATCAGGAGAGAACCCAGTGCTGCATCTTTTAGCCCAGCACTGACCCTGAAAAGTAATTCTAACCGTACTTACCAGTAACTTGTATTTCCTTCCATAGGAATCCATTGTCTGGTTTTCAGCAGAAAAGTTTCAAAGTGTCGATTTTCACAAACTACAAATATTCCTTAAAAATCGCCTGTATGACTTAAACGCATTCTTTCAACTGTTTACAGGAGATGCACCAGTGCTGGATCCAGGATCCACCACTGAGTAAGAAAAAGTAACGATAACACTACTTACCTGCTAAGTGAATTTCCTCCCATAGGATAAGATTGGTGATTCTATGTGAAAAGTTTTTGTGTCAACTTTTAAAATAGAATAATATTCCTTAAAAATCACTACTGTAACCAAAACGCTTTTACTCAACTGATTACAGGAGATGTCCCAGGACTGAATCTAGGATCCAGTCCTGTGGATAGAAAAGTAATCCATAAAGTAACTAATTGCATTTAACTAGAAATTCACATTGAGCTCAATGTTGCATTGTGTTTGAAATTGTGTTGCCCATTGCAACAACTGTAACTACTGTACTTAAAAGTCTATTGCCTATTTGCAAAGTATTTAAACTAAAGTAATTCATTCTGAGAAAGTATATTTTGTAATGTAATGTATAATGTAATTACAATGTAATTTAAAAAATAAAATATCTAAAAATAAATAGTTTAAAAAAATGTAGTAGATCAGTATCAAAAAAAGAAATATAACAATTAATACATTTGAAAATTGTCATTTACAAAACCTTTGAAATTCACTGAAAAAAACCATAGGTTTCAGACATGTTATAGTTAGGAATTAGCATTTAAAAAACCTTTGAAATTCACTGAAAAAACCATAGGTTTCAGGCACGTTATAGTTAGAAATTAGCATTTAAAAAACCTTACAAATTCACTGAAAAAACCATAGGTTTTAGGGACAGTTATAGTTAGTTGGACATTGTACTCGTACAAAACCCGTGAAATTCCCCCGTTATAGTTAGTTCAGCTAACTATAACTCGCGCCCCGCAATGCACTGCTGATGACGTCACATATTACATCACTCATGACATGGTCATGCCCCCTTCCTGTTTTTTTTAATGTTTTTTAAAAAAGGGTCAGGCCCTGGGGGATGAGGTCCCCAGGGTCCCAAAAATATTAGAATTCAAACAGAAACAACAACAAAAAAACAAAACAAGAACCAGTGGGCAGAATGACCAGATCGAAGAAAGCAGGGAATCAGATGAGCTAAATGAGGAGGGAGAAACTATGGAGAAGAAACTAATGATTGTGAATTTGTCTGACAGGGTACTTTCTAAGGATGATGTCTCAGTTTTAAGCAAGGGACTTGATTTTTGCCCTAATCAGATGGGGAATGATGTTGTGATATATTATTTTTTTCATATTTTTTTACTTTTGGGTATTCATATAAGGATTTTGTATATGTTCAGGTCCGTGGTACGACATGCCATTCCAGCTAGGTTTTTTCAGCATTCTTTGTTCTTTTTTGTTTCTTCTCTTGTGTTCCTTCGTGTATCTAAGCCCTGATGGCTAATCTCTTTTTCTCTTTTCTCCCTTTTTCTCCCTTTTCTCTTTCTTAGTCTATTGTTGACTTGTTATTATTGACAATGCATCGTTGTATGAAGTGAAGTGATAATAAGATAAAGTCACTGGAGATAGGTACAAAATTGAGTAAAAAATAATAAATACAAATTTTGTTCCGGTTGGAACTTTTTAGGCCTTCACAATTTGTTAACAATCATTATTAAGCACTTTAGTATTTTTTATTTAAAAATGTAAATAGATGAATTTATATATGTTTCAGAGTATGTCGGTCTGTCGCTGTCGTGTATAATGTGTAAGTGTTGTTTACGGACTAGGATTCTGCCAATTGGTATTTATGTATAGGATGTCCTATGTGTGTTGTAAATGTTGTTTTTTTAATGTATATATATATTTGTTTGTACTTAACAACCCTGAAGAAGTCCTGTATTAGGACGAAACGCGTCGGCTGTACTGTTTGTTGAGTCACTTGAGCTGGACTCTGTGTTTTTATCAATGTCAAATGAAAATGGAATAAAAGAAAGAAAAAACTGAAGAACTTTTGTGTCTGGATACAGACTTCTTTTATTGATTTAATTTTGCTGAATGGTGCACCTGTGGTGTTGTTTTGAATTGTTAGATTCCTTCGGGAACAGGCATTGTGACGGTGGGTGCTATTCTGTGTGCACATGGATCCCAATTTGTACTGAAGGGATAAGATTAAGGTAGTGAATTTAGGTTAGGTGCTGGAAATTGGAAGGTACCACTGTTAGTTCTAATTTTTGTATGTGGTATTTCGTGTATAGGAATTATGTAGAGTGGGATTATGTGTTATGGAGAGTAATTATGTGGTATGGTAGTCTGTGTTGTGGAGTGGTAACCTCAGGTTTAGTCTTCCTCGTTTCCATAGAAGCTAAACTATGAACTCAATGAGACAAAAGAAAGAAGGAATCACTGAGGAGCACTTCTGGACCTAGTCAGAGGTAAGAGCAGGGTCACTGGAATTATGCGACTGTTTTGCTGCACCGACTGTCGCACAATTAAAATTTTTCCGATTTAGCTATATAATCCATCATCTGCTGCCTAATCTGCAGATTTGTACAAAAGAAGTCTTGTTTCTAGCTTAAATGGCTCAAACGTTACCAAAAATGCAGCGACAAGTGATAAAGCGCGTTGAAAGGTGCTTTGCGAACCTAGAATGGTCACATCTTACTTATTGCTAAATGTGGGTGTTAAATTGGTACTAATGGCGTGCAAGCCACTCTTGCTTCTTTCTGCGCCTCTCTTGCCTCTTTCTGCATTTCTGTTGCTTCTTTGTGCACCTTTATTTCTTTTTCTGCACTTCTCTTGCCTCTTTCTGCAAATCTCTTCTATTTTCTGCACCTGTTTTGCTTCTTTCTGCACCTCTGTTGCCTCTTTCTGCACCTCACTTGCTTCTTTGTGCACCCCTCTTGCCTCTTTCTGCACCTCTCTTGCCTCTTTCTGCACCCCTCTTCCCTCTTTCTGCACCCCTCCTGCCTCTTTCTGCACCTCTGTTCCTTCATTCTACACTTCTTTTGTTCCTTTCTGCACCTCTCTTGCTACTTTCTGCACCCCTCTTGCCTCTTTCTCCACCCCCTTCCCTCTGTCGGTATCTCTGTTGCTTCTTTCTGCACTTCTCTTGTCTCTTTCTCCACCCCTCTTCCCTCTTTCTGCACCTCTGTTGCTTCTTCCTGCACCTCTTTTGCTTGTTTCTGCACCTCTCGTGCCTCTTTCACACCCCTCTTCCCGCACTCCTCTTGCCTCTTTCTGCACCTCTGTGCCTTCTTTCTGCACTTCTTTTATTTCTGTCTGCACCTCTCCCTTCTTTCTGCACTCAATTTTGCCTCTTTCTGCACCCCTCTTCCCTCTTTCTGCAACCCTCTTGCCTCCTCCTGCACCTCTGTTCCTTCTTCCTGTACTTTTTCTGTTTCTTTCTGCAGCTCTCTTGCTTTTTTCTGCACCCCATGCCTCTTTCTCCACCCATCCACCCTCTTTCTGCAAACCTGTTGCCTCTTTCTGCACCTCTGTTCTTTCTTTCTGTACTTCTTTTATTTCTTTCTGCACCTCTCGCTTCTTTCTGCACCCCTTTTGCCTCTTTCTGCACCCCTCTTGCCTCTTTCTGCACCTCTGTTCCTTCTTTCTGCCCTTCTAGTGTTTCTTTCTGCAGCTCTCTTGCTTCTTTCTGCACCTCCTTGCCTCTTTCTCCACCCCTTCCCTCTTTCTTCACCCCTGTTGCCTCTTTCTGCACCTCTGTACCTTCTTTCTGCACTTCTTTTGTTTCTTTCTGCACATCTCTTGCTTCTTTCTGCACCCCTTGCCTCTTTCTCCACCCCTCTTCCCTCTTTTTTCACCGCTGTTGCCTCTTTCTGCACCTCTGTTCCTTCTTTTGCTCTTCTTTTGTTTCTTTCTGCACCTCTCTTGCTTCTTTCTGCACCCCTCTTGCCACTTTCTCCACCCCTGTTCCCCCTTCTTGCATCTCTGTTGCTTCTTTTTGCACTTCTCTTGCCTCTTTCTGCACCTCCGTTGCTTCTTTCTGCACCCCTCTTCCCTCTTTCTGCACCCCTCTTGCCTCTTTCTGCACCTCTGTTCCTTCTTTCTGCACTTCTTTTGATTTTTTCTGCAACTCTCTGGCTCCTTTCTGCATGCCACTTGCTTCTTTCTGCACCCCTCGTGCCTTTTTCATACCCCTCTTCCTGCACCACTCTTGCCTCTTTCTGCACCTCTGTTCCTTCTTTCTGCACTTCTTTTGTTTCTTTCTGCACCCCTCTTGCCACTTTCTCCACCCCTGTTCCCCCTTCTTGCATCTCTGTTGCTTCTTTCTGCACTTCTCTTGCTTCTTTATGCACCTCTGTCACTTCTTTTTGCAACCCTTGTACCTCTTTCTGCACCCCTCTTCCCTCTTTCCGGACCCCTCTTGCCTTTTTCTGCACCTCTGTTACCTTCTTTCTGAACTTCTTTTGTTTTTTCCTGCAACTCTCTTGTTTCTTTCTGTATTCCTCTTGCCTCTTTCTCCAACCCCACTTCCCCCGTTTCTGCATCTCTGTTGCTTCTTTATGCACTTCTCTTGCTTCTTTCTGCACCTCTCTTGCTTATTTCTGCACCCACGTGTCTCTTTCTGCACCCTTCTTCCCTCTATCTTCACTCCTCTTGCATTTCTACACCTCTGTTTCTTCTTTCTGCACTTCTTTTATTTATTTCTGCACCCCTGTTGCCTCTTTCTGCACCTCTGTTTCTTCTTTCTGCATTTCTTTTGTTGCTTTCTGCACCTCTCACTTCTTTCTGCACCCCTTTTGCCTCTTTCTACACCCCTCTTGCCTCTTTCTGCACCTCTTTTCCTTCCTTCTGCACTTCTTTTGTTTCTTTCTGGAGCTTTCTTTCTTCTTTCTGCACCCCCTTGCCTCTTTGTCCACCCATCCACCCTCTTTCTGCACCCTTTTTGCCTCTTTCTGCACCTCTATTCTTTCTTTCTGCACTTCTTTTGTTTCTTTCTGCACATCTCTTGCTTCTTTCTGCATCCCAAGTGCCTCTTTCTGCACCCCTCTTCCTTCTTTTTGCACCCATCTTCCCTCTTTCTGCAACTCTGTTGCTTGTTTCTGCACTCCTCTTGCTTCGTTCTGCACTCCTCGCGCCTCTTTCACACCCCTCTTCCTTCTCTGTGCACCCCTCTTGCCTCTTTCTGCACCTCTGTTCCTTCCGTCTGCACTTCTTTTGTTTCTTTCTGTACCTCTCTTCTTTCTGCAGCTCTCTTGCTTCTTTCTGCACCCCCTTGCCTATTTCTCCACCTCTCTTCCCTCTTTCTTCACCCCTGTTGCCTCTTTCTGCACCCCTGTTCCTTCTTTCTGCACTTCTTTTGTTTCTTTCTGCACATCTCTTGCTTCTTTCTGCACCCATCGTGACTCTTTCTGCACCCTTCTTTCCTCTTTTTGCACCCCTATTGCCTCTTTCTGCATCTCTGTTCCTTATTTCTGCACTTCTTTTGTTTCTTTCTGCACATCTCTTGCTTCTTTCTGCACTCCTCTTGCTTCTTTCTGCACTTCTCGTGCCTCTTTCTCCACCCTCTTTCTACTCACCTGTTGCCTCTTTCTGCACCTCTGTTCTTTCTTTCTGCACTTCTTTTGTTTCTTTCTATACATCTCTCGGTTATTTCTGCACCCCACGTGCCACTTTCACACCCCTCTTCCCTCTTCCTGCACCCCTCTTGCCTCTTTCTGCAACTCTGTTGCTTTTTCTGCACCCCTCTTGCCACTTTCTCCACCCTTGTTCCCCCTTTTTGCATCTCTGTTGCTTCTTTCTGCACGTCTCTTGCTTCTTTCTCCACCCCTCATCCCTCTTTCTGCACCTCTGTCGCTTCTTTCTGCACTTCTCTTGCTTCTTTCTGCACCTCTGTCCCTTCTTTCTGAAACCCTTGTGCCTCTTTCTGCACCCCTCTTCCCTTTTTCTGCACCCCTCTTGTCTCTTTCTGCACCTCTGTTCCTTCTTTCTCCACTTCTTTTGTTTCTTTCTGCACCTCTCTTTTTTCTTTCTTTATCCATCTTGCCTCTTTCTCCTCCCCACTTCCCCTTTCTGCATATCTGTTGCTTCTTTATGCACTTCTCTTGCTTCTTTCTGCACTTCTCATGCTTCTTTCTTCACCCCTTGTGCCTCTTTCTGTACCGCTCTCCCCTCTTTCTGCACTCCTCTTGCATCTTTCTGCACCTCTGTTGCTTCTTTCTGCACTTTTTTTGTTTCTCTCTACACCCCTCTTGCCTCTTTCTGCACCCCTCTTGCCTCTTTCTGCACCCCTCATGCCTCTTTCTACAAATCTGTTGCTTGTTTCTGCACTCCTCTTGCTTCTTTTTGCACTCCTCGTGCCTCTTTCTCCACCGATTCACCCTCTTTCTGCACCCCTGTTGCCTCTTTCTGCACCTCTGTTCTTTCTTTCTGCACTTCTTTTGTTTCTTTCTGCACATCTCTTGCTTCTTTCTGCACCCCACGTGCCTCTTTCTGTACCCTTCTTCCCTCTTTGTGCACCCCTCGTGCCTCTTTCTGTACCTCTGTTCCTTCTTTTGTTTCTTTCTGCACCTCTCGCTTCTTTCTGCACCCCTTTTGCATCTCCTGCACCCCTCTTGTCTCTTTCTGCACCTCTGTTCCCTCCTTCTGCACTTCTTTTGTTTCTTTCTGCACCTCTCTTGCTTCTTTCTGCACCCCTCTTGCCACTTTCTCCACCCCTGTTCCCCCTTCTTTTTGCACCCCCTAGCCTCTTTCTTCACCCCTCTTCCCTCTTTCTATACCCTTGTTGCCTCTTTCTGCACATCTTTTCCTTCTTTCTGCACTTCTTTTATTTCTTTCTGCACATCTCTTTCTTCTTTCTGCACCCCTCTTGCCACTTTCTCCACCCTTGTTTACCCTTTTTGAATCTCTGTTGCTTCTTTCTGCACTTCTCTTGCCTCTTTCGCCACCCCTCATCCTTCTTTTTGCACCTCTGTTGCTTCTTTCTGCACTTCTCTTGCTTCTTTCTGCACCTCTGTCCCTTCTTTCTGCAACCCTTGTGCCTCTTTCTGTACCCCTCTTCCTGCACCCCTCTTGCCTCTTTCTGCACTCCTCTTGCATCTCTTTGCACCTCTGTTTCTTCTTTTTGCACTTCTTTTGTTTCTTTATGCACCCATCTAGCCTCTTTCTGCACCTCTGTTCCTTCTTTCTGCACTTCTTTTGTTTCTTCTTTCTGCACCCCTCGTGCCTTGTTCACACCCCTCTGCCCTCTTTCTGCACCCCTCTTGCCGCTTTCTGCACCTCTGTTACTACTTTTTGCACTTCTTTTGTTTCTTTCTTCACCTCTCTTGCTTCTTTCTGCACCCCTTGTACCTCTTTCTGTACTCTTCTTGCATCTTTCTGCACCTCTGTTTCTTCTTTCTGCACTTCTTTTGTTTCTTTCTGCACCCCTCTTGCCTCTTTCTGGACCTCTGTTCCTTCTTTCTGCACTTCTTTTGTTTCTTTCTGCACCTCTCGCTTCTTTCTGCACCCCTTTTGCCTCTTTCGGCACCCCTTTTGCCTATTTCTGCACCTCTGTTCCTTTTTTCTGCACTTCTTTTGTTTCTTTCTGCAGCTCTCTTTCTTCTTTCTGCACCACCTTGCTTCTTTCTACTACCATCCACCCTCTTTCTCAGATCCATGGTCCCCCTCCTGGCATGCTCTCTGCGATGAAGCCAGGCGCCAAGGGGAAATCCTGCAGTGCTCCATGCACTCCACCGCAGCGGAGGTCAACTCCTTTGAACAGGAGGTATTTCAGCGCTCTAAAAGTGCTCTTAGTAAAAATGATGAAGCCAAAAACGCTCTGCCTGCCCTCAATGTCAGAGGGCACAATCAATGAGTGCCGAGCCTGTCTCCCTCCTGAAGATAGCGCTCTTTGCCCCCAAGTCCACAAGGGCAGAGCTGGGCACAGGCAGGCCAGCATGTAGCGACCCCCAGGGAGCAGCAGCTGGGTCCCACAGCGGTTCCTCCTGGCAGTTCAGCAGCCTGCCGGCTACCAGTTCCAAGTCAGCACACACAGCACTTTCATGGTGTCACAGCCCCAATATTTATACTCCTTGTGTCCTTTGTTCTGCCCTGACACAGGGCTTGGGTCCCAGTTCCAACCAGTTCTGGGGGGCACTTAACATTTGTTTATAGTGCTCACAGCCTCCTCATTGTTAGGTTAGGCTCTGGCCGGAGGCCCAGCACCCTTTCTCCACCTCTCTGCAAAGGTGACTGCTAGTTAAAGAAGCATTTGCAATGTAATAGGTTTCACATTTGCGAGAGTTAGAGCTATTGGCATTGTAAATGTAAAAGTTTTTTACTAATGTTCATTGGAGTGGAGTGGATGTACGTTGTGTGTAGTGTAATTATGTGGTAAGTTGTGCAGTGAAATTATGTGGATAGAAAGTATGTGGTATTTAGTGTATACGAATTATGTAGAGTGGGATTATGTGTTATGGAGAGTAAGTATGTGGTATGGTAGTCTGTGTTGTGGAGTGGTAACCTCAGGTTTAGTCTTCCTCGTTTCCATAGAAGCTAAACTATGAACTCAATGAGACAAAAAAAAGAAGGACTCACTGAGGAGCACTTCTGGACCTAGTCAGAGGTATGAGCAGGGCCACTGGAATTATGCGACTGTTTGGCTGCACCGACATTCGCACAATTATACATTTTCCGCATTAGTCACACAATCCATCATCTGATGCCTAATCTGCAGATTTGAACAGAAAATGCCTTGTTTCTAGCTCAAGCGGCTCAAACATTACCAAAAATGCAGCGACAAGTGTTACAGCATGGTGGGAGGTCCTTTGTAAACCTAGAATGGTCACCTGTTACTTATTGCTAAATGTGGGTGTTAAATTGGTACTAATGGTGTGCAAGCCACTCTTGCTTCTTTCTGCGCCTCTCTTGCCTCTTTCTGCATTTCTGTTGCGTCTTTCTGCACCTTGCTTTCTTTTTCTGCACGTCTCTTCCCTCTTTCTGCACATCTCTTCTACTTTCTGCACCTCTTTTGCCTCTTTCTGCACCTCTGTTGCCTCTTTCTGCACCTCACTTGCTTCTTTGTGCACCCCTCTTGCCTCTTTCTGCACCTCTGTTCATTCTTTCTGCACTGCTTTTGTTTCTTTCTGCACCTCTCTTGCTTCTTTCTGCACTGCTCTTGCCTCTTTCTCCACCCCTCTTCCCTCTTTCTGCATCTCTGTTGCTTCTTTCTGCACTTCTCTTGTCTCTTTCTCCATCCTTGTCCCTCTTTCTGTACCTCTGTTGCTTCTTTATGTACCTCTCTTGCTTCTTTCTGCACCCATCATGCCTCTTTCACACCCCTCTTCCCTCTTTCTGCACCCCTCTTGCCTCTTTCTATACCTCTGTTCCTTCTTTCTGCACTTCTTTTGTTTCTTTCTGCACCTCTCTTGCTTCTTTCTGCACCCCTCTTCCCTTTTTCTGCACCCCTCTTCCCGCACCCCTCTTGCCTCTTTCTGCACCTCTGTCCCTTCTCTCTGCACTTCTTTTGTTTCTTTCTGCACCACTATTGCTTCTGTCTGCACCCCCTTGCCTGCTTCTGCACCCTTCTTCCCTGTTTCTGCACCCCTCTTGAATCTTTCTGCACCCCTCTTGCCTCTTTCTGCACCTCTGTTCCTTCTTTCTGTACTTCTTTTGTTTTTTTCTGTACCTCTCGCTTCTTTCTGCACCCCTTTTGCCTCTTTCTGTACCCCTCTTGCCTCTTTCTGCACCTCTGTTCCTTCTTTCTGCACTTCTTTTGTTTCTTTCTATAGCTCTCTTGCTTCTTTCTATAACCCCTTGCCTCTTTCTCCACCCCTCATCTCTCTTTCTGCACCCCTGTTGGCTCTTTCTGCACCTCTGTTCCTTCTTTCTGCACTTCTTTTGTTTCTTTCTGCACATCTCTTGCTTCTTTCTGCACCCCTCTTGCCTCTTTCTGCACCTCTGTTGCTTCTTTCTGCACTCCTATTGCTTCCTTCTGCACCTCTCTTGCTTCTTTCTGCACCACTCATACTTCTTTCTGCACCCCTCTTACCTCTTTTTGCACCCCTCTTGCCTCTTTCTGCACCTCTGATCCTTCGTTCTGCACTTCTTTTCTTTCTTTTTGGAACTTTCTTGCTTCTTTCTGCACCCCTCTTGCCACTTTCTCCAACCCTGACCCCCTTTTTGCATATCTTTTGCTTTTTTCTGCACTTCTCTTGCCTCTTTCTCCACCCTTTCATCCCTCTTTCTGCACCTCTGTTGCTTCTTTCTGCACTTCTTTTGCTTTTTCTGCACCTCTGTCCCTTCTTTCTGCGACCCTTGTGCCTCTTTCTACACCCCTCTTCCCTCTTTCTGTACCCCTCTTGCCTCTTTATGCACCTCTGTTCCTTCTTTCTGCACTTCTTTTGTTTCTTTCTTCAACTCTCTTTCTTCTTTCAGCACCCTTCTTGCCTCTTTCTGCACCGCTCTTGCCTCTTTCTGCACCTCTGTTTCTTCTTTCTGCACTTTTGTTTCTTTCTGTACTTCTCTTGCTTCTTTCTGCTTCCCTCTTGCCTCTTTGTACACAGTTCTAACCTCTTTCTGCACCTCTCTTGCCTCTTTCTGCACCTCTCTTGCCTCTTTTTCCACCTCTGTTGCTTCTTTCTGCACTTCTATTGCCTATTTCTGCACCCCTCTAGCCTCTTTCTGCACCTCTGTTGCTTCTTTCTGTAATTCTCTTGCTTCTTTCTTCACTTCTGTTGCTTCTTTCTGCACTCCTCTTGCCTCTTTCTGCACCCTTCTTCCCTCTTTCTGTACCTCTCTTGCCTCTATCTGCACCCCTGTTCCCTTTTTCTGCACCTCTCTTGCCTGTTTATGCTACTCTCTTGCCTCTTTCTGCAGTTCTCTTGTCTCCTTCTGCATCTCTCTTGCTTTTTTCTGCACCCCTCTTGCCTCCTTCTGCACCCCTGTTGGTTCTTTCTGCACTTCTCTTGCTTTTTGCTGCACCTCTCTTGCAAATTTCTGTACCCCACGTGCCTCTGTGTTCACCTCTTTTGCCTCTTTCTGCTCCTCTCTTGCCTCTTTCTGCACCCCTCTTGCCTGTTTCTGCACCTCATTTGCTTTTTTCTGCACTTCTCTTGCCTCTTTCTGCACCCTTCTTGCCTCTTTCTGTACCTCTGTTGGTTCTTTCTGCACCTCTCTTGCCTCTGTCTGCTTCCCTGTTCCCTCTTTCTGCACCTATTTTGCCTGTTTATGTAACTCTCTTGCCTCTTTCTGCACCCCTCTTGCCTCTTTCTGCACCTCTGTTGCTTCTTTCTGCACTTCTCTTGCTTCTTTCCACATCACTCTTGCTTCTTTCTGCACCCCTCTTGCCTCTTTCTGCACCCTTCTTCCCTCTTTGTGCATCTCTCTTGCCTACTTCTGCAACTCTATTGATTCATTCTGAACTTCTCTTGCCTCTTTCTGCACCCCTCTAGTCTGTTTCTGCACGTCTGTTGTTTCTTTCTGCACTGCTTTTGCTTCTTTCTGTACCTCTCTTGAAAATGTTGGCACCCCTCTTGCCTCTTTCTGCACCCCTCTTGCCTCCTTCAGCACCTCTGTTGGTTCTTTCTGCACTGCTTTTGCTTCTTTCTGCACCTCTCTTGAACATTTTGGCACCCCTCTTGCCTCTTTCTGCACCCCTCTTCCCTCTTTCTATACCTCTCTTGCCTCTTTCTGCATCTCTGCTCCTTCTTTCTGCACTTCTCTTGCCTCTTTCTGTATCCCTCTTGCCTCTTTCTGCACTTCTGTTGCTTCTTTCTGCATCCCTCTTGCCTCTTTCTGCACCCTTCTTCCCTCTTTCTGCACCTCTCTTGTCTCTTTCTGCACCCCTGTTCCCTTTTTCCTCACCTCTCTTGCCTATTTCTGCAACTCTCTTGCCTCTTTCTGCAGTTCTCTTGTCTCCTTCCGCACCTCTGTTGCTTCTTTCTGTACCTCTATTGCCTCTTTCTTTACTTCTCTTGCCTCTTTCTGCACTTCTCTTGCCTCTTTCTGCACCTCACTTATCTCTTTCTGCTCCTCTCTTGCCTCTTTCTGCTCCTCTCGTGCCTCTTTCAGCACTTCTCTTGCCTCTTTCCACACTTCTCTTGCCTCTTTCCACACTTCTCGTGCCTCTTTCTGCATATTTCTTACTTTTTCTTCACCTCTCTTGTCTGTTTCTGCAACTCTCTTGCCTCTTTCTGCAGTTATCTTGTCTCCTTCTACACCTCTGTTGCTTCTTTCTGTACCTGTCTTGCCTCTTTCTGCACTTCTCTTGCCTCTTTCTGCACTTCTCTTGCCTCTTTCTGCACCTCACTTAGCTCTTCTGCTCCTCTCTTGCCTCTTTCTACACTTCTCTTGCCTCTTTCTGTACTACTCTTGCCTCTTACTGCACCTCACTTACCTCTTTCTGCTCCTCTATTGCCTCTTTCTACACTTATCTTGCCTCTTTCAACACTTCTCTTGCCTCTTTCTGCACTTCTCTTGCCTCTTTCTGCAAATTTCTTACTCTTTCTGCACCTCTCTCGTTTTTTTCTGCAATTCTTTTGCTCCTTTCTGGACTTCTCTCGCCTGATTCTGTATTTAAATGGGAAATGCAAGCTGTCAAGTTTAAAGGTCTGCGTGCTCTCGTCACTGAGGTATATGTCTACTTGCACATGTATTCTCACATGTGTTATGCATCTGAAGATGGTAGCTTAAAAAGTGGGTAGCTTCTCTTATAGGTGGTCAAAGCTTCTTAGTTCTGCTCTGTCATTCGGTTGCACAGGCAGACATGTCTTATGTATATATGTGTTATAGAGCCCCTCAAATATACTATTGAATACCCACGTGCCCTGTATTGTGAGCAGAAAGAAATGCATACACCTTCCGGCCTCTTCCTCCGTCACCAGCAGCTGTAGGGTGGAAGGATCCTCGGTCTGTGCGGTGACCTTCATCTTCTGACCCCAGACATCACCCCCAGCCTCGGATTGTCATCTTCACCGTCCCAGGCCCAGGGAGAGAGGGCTCTGAGCAGGTGTCTGCGCAGGTCTTCTGTGATTGCTTCTGGACTTGTGCTTCTGCCCCAGCTGTCTGGAGTAATATTGCCCCACAATAGACCACAAATAAGGAATCAATAGATAACTCTTTGCAGTAAGCTTTTTTTACCAGATGGAGCTGGTGTGAATCGTTTGTTTTCGTCGAAGCTTCAAGAGGAATATACCTAGTTGTCATGGAGTTCTATACTGTTTTGAACATTCTCGGTTGGAATTTTTATTTATGAAGTAATGTATATTCTTTAAAGGGCTGCCTGAGTTCCCTGTTCTGGTTGCTGCTACCGGCCCCTTGGCCCTACCACGCACTTTGCACTTTTTCGCTGGTCCCTGGAGGGGCTTTAAACTGCACACAGCGGTCCCGCAGCGCGGAGACCGCTGAACTGAGTTCCCTGTTCTGGTTGCTGCTACCGGCCCCTTGGCCCTACCACGCACTTTGCACTTTTTCGCTGGTCCCTGGAGGGGCTTTAGACTGCACACAGCGGTCCCGCAGCGCGGGAGACCGCTGAACTGAGTTCCCTGTTCTGGTTGCTGCTACCGGCCCCTTGGCCCTACCACGCACTTTGCACTTTTTCGCTGGTCCCTGGAGGGGCTTTAAACTGCACACAGCGGTCCCGCAGCGCGGAGACCGCTGAACTGAGTTCCCTGTTCTGGTTGCTGCTACCGGCCCCTTGGCCCTACCACGCACTTTGCACTTTTTCGCTGGTCCCTGGAGGGGCTTTAAACTGCACACAGCGGTCCCGCAGCGCGGGAGACCGCTGAACTGAGTTCCCTGTTCTGGTTGCTGCTACCGGCCCCTTGGCCCTACCACGCACTTTGCACTTTTTCGCTGGTCCCTGGAGGGGCTTTAACTGCACACAGCGGTCCCGCAGCGCGGAGACCGCTGAACTGAGTTCCCTGTTCTGGTTGCTGCTACCGGCCCCTTGGCCCTACCACGCACTTTGCACTTTTTCGCTGGTCCCTGGAGGGGCTTTAAACTGCACACAGCGGTCCCGCAGCGCGGGAGACCGCTGAACTGAGTTCCCTGTTCTGGTTGCTGCTACCGGCCCCTTGGCCCTACCACGCACTTTGCACTTTTTCGCTGGTCCCTGGAGGGGCTTTAAACTGCACACAGCGGTCCCGCAGCGCGGGAGACCGCTGAACTGAGTTCCCTGTTCTGGTTGCTGCTACCGGCCCCTTGGCCCTACCACGCACTTTGCACTTTTTCGCTGGTCCCTGGAGGGGCTTTAAACTGCACACAGCGGTCCCGCAACGCGGGACGCGCGCGGGGCGTGCCCGGGCGAAGACCGGGCCAAGACGGGCCCGTCTACGCCCGTCAAAGACCGGAAGAGACTGGACTGGGCCACGTCCCTGAAATTTGGTTGCAAAAGGGTTTGTGGTTCATTCTGTGTTTAGGTGTTAGAGGATAGGGTTTTCTATTGGGGGTTACTGATAAAGTATTCATATTGTATAATGAATAGACGTGATGGGAGGGGGAAAGGGGCTCAGGTTGCCGGGGTTACTGGAAGTGGGTCTATTGCAGGAACATTGGATACATTTTTATTAAGAGCTACTTCTGTCCTTGAACACGAGATTGTCATGGCGGAGCGGCGTCTATCCCTGGAACCTATAAGTAAAGGGCCCACTACGGGGTTTTTAGATTTTGATATAGATGGTGTAGGATCCCTCGATTGTGGCCCTCTCCCGGTAACTGGGTCGCTAACTAATAGCTTATGTAACCCAAGTAGTGCTGTACTGGAGGTAAATCCGATATGTAATCTAGAATGCTCTCTTAATAAGGTATTGAAGCCACCTATAACAGTTGGTCCTGATATAGCTCCCGTGTCTGACCCAATTCCCATCTCTGTGGTGAAAAGGAAGAGGGGGAGGGCCCACAAAGACCAAACCCTGCTAAAATTGCGAAACAGTCCAAAAAGGGAAGGGAAGGTTTAAGTAAAGGTAAAGGTGTAGTAGAACAGGCAAAAATTCGAAATGTCGATACCCCTCCTACTGTAAGCCTATCTCAGGATGAAGCCACATGGCAGAGGCTAGAAGCTTTGATACTAACTATATTAAATCCGCTTACTATGAGATTGGTTTATATTGAAGATAGGCTTAAGGGTCTTGAGTTGCAATCAAAAACTAATTTTCGGATTCTAGAAGCTCATATAACTAACAGTAAGCCTCCCTACCCCCTAATTAGTAATCTAGAGAGTATTGAAAGGATACTTGTTTCTAAACCTAATCCTAATCCTATATTGTCTGAAAAGATGAGCAACGGTGTCGAAGTGATACCTGTTGTTAATCCTATGCCATCTGAAAAGAGGTCCCAGGGGGAGGGCCCTGGACCTGTTGTTATAAGTTGGGTACCAGCACAAGATACCAATCGAGCTAAGAGCATGGAACCTACCTCCCTGGGGGGTACCTCAGGAGAATTTGCACAAGACCTTATGAGCCCAACTGGGCCCAATAAAAACAATAATAGGGTAGAGGCAAATAATCATGTTTCATTGGTTGCTAATGTTGGAAATGACCTGACAGGGTTAGGTATATTACCATCTAGGATAGGCTCTACGGGCGTAATCAGGAAGACGGCTGCGGTATTTAGAGATGGGAAAGGTATGGAGAAATGGAGTAGGCCATTACAATTGCCTCCGGCAGCTGCCCCTCTGGTAGTGGTGCTGGGAAATGTGCCATCACTAAGGGAGGGCCAAGTTGAATCAACTGTCCAATTGATGCATAAAGCTATGTTTTGGCTGGATCAGAGTCTGAGGGGGCTGGCGCTTGGGATAGGATAGACAAAAACCATCTTATTATGGCAAGGAGAGTTACCTGGATAGGGACAATGGGGAAAGAACTTGATGGGGATTGTGTGGTATTAAATTTTAATAATGAATTTATTGTCAAACACCTACTGGAGTCGTTGGGTAGTTTTTCTAACAACTTTGTAACTAAGATCATAGTTCTACCCTTGGCCTTTTTTTATAGGCCATTATTCCCTAAAGTGTTGGGACCATTACAGTTACGTTTGAGTCCAAGGGCACAGGCTTGGGGGATTCTAGTTGTTTACCCAGGGTCTATAACCCTGGATGTGTGAATAGATTTGCCCCCCTTTCCGGCTTGGACGCGTGCGACTGACAACCACAGCCCGTTCAAACTCTTATTGACAAGGTCTACCCTTTAATAAATCCCTCAAGAGTAGAATGGCTGCACCCAGAACCCATAAATCTAGGGGAGATAATAGAGAGTATGCCACAACCAGTTTATTTATCAAAGGATGACTTAGATCTCCTGGATAGGGCATCCAATGAACAGGACACGAATATGATGGGTAAGGATCAAACATTGTGCGGTAAACCCCAGGTTGTGGATTTGAAGGGAACATTACTATCCTGGAATATTGCAGGACTAGGATCCAAACTGGGTTGCCCAGATTGGCATAGTTTTATTGAAGCTTTCGATATCTGCCTCTTTCAGGAGACTTGGGCAGAAAGCCCTCTTTTTTGTTTAGGTTATTTAAATTCCTTTATCCCAGCATCAAAAGGACCAAAGGGGAGACCGTCTGGGGGTCTGATAATATGGGTAAAGCAGAACCTAGGACTGGATGTAAAAGATATACCGACAGTTAATAAGGATATCCAGTGGGTGCAACTGTCTAGAGGGAAAAAGGTAATATTGAATTTATTTAACATTTATATACGTGGTACCAGGGGGAAAAGGTCAGGTGTTCTTACCGCCCTAGATACCATTTTAGAGGATAGTAGAATGACTTCGAATATTGTGATAGGGGGAGACCTGAATGTGACGTTTGAGCCCCTTTTGTGGGAGGAAGGTAATTTCGTGGAAGAGGAAGATATTAAGTGGGATATACCGAGACTTGAGCTTGAACCAATAAAAAGATGGACTGAAGTAGTGATACAAATTAACACCATTTGTATAGAGAAGGGCCTACGGGCTGTAAATGGCCGTACGCCATCAGATAAAACAGGAACTAATACCTACGATAATGGATATAGCAGTAGCAGGATAGATTATGTGTTGGTAAGTTTGACGCTATGGGGTAGGATAAAGGATATGCGGGTTCAGGTTAGAATGGAAAGTGATCACAATCCGTTATGCTTGGACTGGGACCTATTAGAGTCCAAGACTGGGCACAAAACAAATGTGATGTATGCTACCGCAGAGGTTGTTCAGTCGAACGATATGAGGCGCCTTAAGTGGGCGAGTATATCAAAGCTACCTGATGTACTAGATAGCATTGGTAAAGAGCTGGCTTGTGCCCTCCAGAAGTTGAGGGTGTGTGCTGAGAACCAGGGGGCGCCCGATGATTCTACCAATATACATGCCATTTTTTTTAACCATCTACGATCTTATTTTATTAAGGGAGGTAATGCTAGTAAGGCACCTACCCAAAAAATTCATAAATGGTATAATAAAAACTGTAAAGAGGCACGTGTAGCAGTAGGTAGGGCCATAAAAGCGGGTGCTTTGTTGTCAGTTCAAGAAGCAAGAGCTAGTTATCGTATAGCAATAGCTAAGGCAAAAAAGACCTGGGATAACAGTCGTTGGGAGGAACTCCGGGTCGCTTGTGCAGGGAGAAATACTAAACAGTTCTGGGATGTCTACAAATGGGGCAGTGGGGGACGTGCTGCAGCACCCTCGAATTATGTTGCCCAGCAAGAGTGGGTTAACTATTTTAAGCCCCAGTATGCTGTTGAAGTGAGAGACTCAGATTGTAGTTTTACTAAATGTTTTTTTAAGGAGATATATTTTACTATGCAAGATGTAAAGCAAGTGCTCAAAGCTATCCAAATTGGTAAGGCATCGGGCCCAGACTGCATCCCGGGGGATGTATTCCATTATGATATTGAGAGCTGGGGTATGTATTTTTACCTGCTAACAAACTCTATAGCCCGGGGTGCTGCTGTTCCAACTTCCTGGGCCGAGGCTGAAATTATTCCCGTTTTTAAGAAAGGGGATAGAGCGCGTCCAGGTAATTACAGACCAATAAGTTTGATAGATGCTGCTCAAAAAATTATGGGTAGGTTGGTCCTAAACAAAATACAGTGCTGGATTGATGAATTTAGTATTTTATCCTCTTTTCAAGCTGGATTTAGATCCTCCACCAGCACAATTGATCAGGTATTTAGATTCACCTTACTTTTTTGGAAGACAGTTGTGCTGGGTAAAGGAAGTCTGTATGCGGTCTTTGTCGACCTCCGATCGGCATTTGACCTCGTACCGCGTGGAAAACTTTGGCAGGTGCTGCAGGAGATGGGCCTACCCCTAGACCTATTGACCTTAGTGGCCCGGTTACATGAGACTAATTCTGCCAAGATTAGGTGGGGTAAGCAGGGAGAGCTCACAGAACCCTTCCCAGTTGAAAGGGGGTGCGGCAGGGTTGTGTGATGGCCCCAACACTATTTAGTCTATATATTGACGGGATAGTGGATTTCATGCTGGCGACTCCAACTGATGCCCCCACTCTAGCAGGAGTAAAAGTGCCGATATTAATGTTTGCGGATGACACATTGATCATTTCCAAGACACCAAGCGGACTCAAAAGAGCACTTACCATCTTTGAGGAGTTCTGCTCAAGGCGTGGCTTGGAGGTCAATGTGTCAAAGACAAAGATGATGGTTTTTAATCCGCATAGGGTTTTTAGGGGTGGTATAAATATGAGTAATCTCCTACTAGAGCAAGTCAAGGAATTTACCTATTTGGGAGTGATCATTCAGGAAGGGTTAAAATGGGCGCACCAACTTGATATCTCAACCCTAAAACATCGGCAATTAACAGGAGCACTCCAAAGAGAATTCAATTCCTCCTTTCACAAGCCAATAAGTCCAGTGCTAGAAATATATAATATGAAGGTAATGGGCTCTGCATTGTATGGTGCTGAGCTCTGGGGATATGAGGACTTATCTAAACTCTCAATCTCCGAAAACAAGTTTTTTAGGCACATTACTCGACTGCCGCAAAGTACACCTACATATCCACTGTTGTATGATCTGGGGAGGAAGCCTATAGCACATCTAGCAAAAATTCGCCCTCTTTTGTATTGGCGCAGGCTGTGGTCCACCCCAGAACTAGCAGATTATGCAGCTGGATTTTTAGACGTAATTAAGGCAGACACGCAGCACCAGATAAAATGGCTCAGGGAGTTAAAACGATCTCTGGTGGAACTTGGCATGAGCCATTTATGGGAGGACCCGAAAAATAATGTTTTCCCACCCAAAAAGATTTTAAAGGCTAAATACTGGGAAAAGGTCCTTAACTGTACGGAAGCCAGGTTTGATTCCTCATCCCTAACGGGATTTTTTCTAGAGCATAAACCAATGCCGAAGTTTGAATATTATTGGGACTGCATTCTTAAACCCCTAGAGCGGAAACTGTATTTTCAGTTCAGGATAGGTACTTTACCTATAAGAGTTTTCACAAACAAGTGGTCTAATGCACATAGTGAGTTGTGCCCAGTTTGTATGATTAAAAAGGAAACAATGGGCCATTTTTTGTTTGAATGTGCAGGTTACCATGCCCCACGCCGGGCCTGGCTGCGCCCTATATGCAAGTTATTGGGAATAAGAGGTGCGAACCAAGCAGTCAGAATATTAAGAAGTGATACAAAGGAAGCAATAACCATAGCAATGGCTAAATTCCTGGGGTGGGCTTGGATAATCAGGGCTTGTTCGCAACGAAAATTTGATGTGTGATTTTAGAAGGCTTAGTAAAAGATACTGAATTGATAGGCAGGACGGGTGTATCGTATAGTTTTACTGTGGGGGTAAACAAGATTACTATGAATTTAAAGCCGGTTGTTACTAAAGCTTGTATTTTGGTAAATATTTTAATAATGGTAGTTTTTAAAGTCAGGGAAATGTTTTGGGTCTCGAAACTTATAGTATGTTTAGCGTGAGGTTCTTTTCGACATATATTGACGAAATGTCAAGAACTAAAATTGTAATTAACGTTTTTATGGTATTTTATGCATTATCTAATGGTGTTTTATTGTTTCTAATGTTTTGTGTATAACTGTGTGCTTTTATGACTGAAAACGTCGAATAAAGCTATTTGATGATGCATACACCTTTTTTTACACAAATTTACAGAGTATGCTGTTTGAAACACAGGTATTCAAGTGTTTGTATGTTTGTTTTGATTTAACATGTCACTAGGTAAAGGCATAGACACACATGCATACCTTCACAAACCTGGTCAGACTTACAACAGTGATATGCTTAGGATTGCAGTTTTATATTTGATAGGCCTAACATTCTGAGCAGTCGATTAATAGTGAACCTTCAATAGAAAAGTGTGGTTTAAGACATCTTCAGAGATGGATTAGTGATTTGGGTAGTTTGTACGAGTCTGTTGTAAGGTACAGTCAAAGTAGGCCTCTTTCTGTACCTCTGTTGGTTCTTTCTGCACATCTCTTGCTTCTTTCTTCACCTTTCTTCCCCTTTCTGTACTTCTGTTGCCTCTTTCTGTATTTCTCTTGCTTCTTTCTGCACCTTTCTTCCTCTTTCTGTACCTCCCTTGTCTCTTTCTGCACTTCTCTTGCTTCTTTCTTTGCCTTTCTTCCTCTTCCTGCACATGTCCTACCTATGTAGGCATAGTCAGAAATTAGCATTTAAAAAACCTTACAAATTCACTGTAAAAAACATAGGTTTCAGGGATGTTATAGTTAGAAATTATCATTTAAAAAACCATGGAAATTCACTGAAAAAACCATAGGTTTCAGGGACGTTATAGTTAGAAATTAGCATTTAAAAAAACATAGAAATTCACTGAAAAAAACACAGGTTTCAGGGACGTTATATTTAGTTGGACATTTCACTCGTACAAAACCAGAGAAATTCATCCGATATAGTTATTTGAGCTAACTATAACTCGCACCCCCACAATCACTGCTAATGACATCACATATTACATCACTCATGACATGGTCAGTGACATCAGTGATGACATCACTGATGACATCTCAAATGACATCACTGATAACATCATCCGTGTGATAATCTGATGCACTTCCTCACAGCCTAATATAACCTTTGATACACCCACTCTAAAATACAGACTGCCATTCTCGAAACCATAGACACACTAATACCAGTTACTACATACCCACTCACTGATTCCTAGGTCTATACACACAACCACTCCCTCATCCATACAGCCACTCATACATGCAGTCACTCATCAATACAGCCACTATCATATGCACTCATACACCCATACAGATACTCACACACTGCCACTCACACATAGAATTACTCACACAGCTAGCCAGTCATGCAAAGAATCAATCATATTCCCGTTTACTCACCTACACAGTTATACACACACCACTTCACTTATTTATACAGATACTAACATATACGTACTCTCTTATACAATCACTGTGACAAGCACACACTCATGCATACAGCCACTCTCACAATCACTCACTGTCACATATAATCATTTATATACTCCAACACTCACATATACTGCCTTTCACATATGTAGTTACTCACACATGTACCACTGAGACATCCATTCACTCACCAACACAGCCATACACATACTCACCCACCTATACAACCCCTCACAGATGCACTCTTGAACCCATACACCCAGTGAATCACCCACTCACACATCCATGCATGGAGTCACACATACCCCACCCACCCACACAGACACTCAGGCACCCATTCAGGTACTCAGACAACCAATCAAAAACCCATATAGACACTCATGTAGCTACTCACCAACCCAAGCAGCCACTTACACACCAACTGACAGACTGATATAGACATTCATACAGATTAGTCAGTTACTCATGTATTGGTAAGTCACGTTTAATCACTCACTTATACAGTCAGTCATGCACCTATTAAATCATCTGTTCAGACACTCACAACCCACTCATTCTTCAATACACCTTGGCATATATATATATATCTTCACTGAAAAAACCATAGGTTTCAGACATGTTATAGTTAGAAATTAGCATTTAAAAAACCTTTGAAATTCACTGAAAAACCATAGGTTTCAGGCACGTTATAGTTAGAAATTAGCATTTAAAAACCTTTCAAATTCACTGAAAAAACCATAGGTTTTAGGGACAGTTATAGTTAGTTGGACATTGCACTCGTATAAAACCCGTGAAATTCCCCCGTTATAGTTAGTTCAGCTAACTATAACTCGCGCTCCGCAATGCACTGCTGATGACGTCACATATTACATCACTCATGACATGGTCAGTGACATCACTGATGACATCACTGATGACATCTCAAATGACATCACTGATGACATCATCCATGTGATAATCTGATGCACCTCCTCACACCCTAATATAACCTTTGATACACCCACTCTAAATTACAGACTGCCATTCTCAAAACCATAGACACTCCAACACCAATAACTACATACCCACTCACTGATTCTTAGGTCTACACACACATCCACTCACTCACCCGTACAGTCACTCATACTTACGGTCACTCAGTACAGGACTATCATATGCACTCATACTCCTATATAGACACTCAAACACCGCCACTCATCCATAGAGGTACTCACACACCTACTCAGTCATGCAAATAATTAAACACACTGCCATTTACTCACCCATACAGTTATACACACACCAGCTCACTTACTCATACAAATACTAGCACATTCTTACGCTCTTATACAATCACTGATACAAGCACACACTCATCTATACAGTCACTCTCACAATCACACACTCTCGCTTATAGCTATTTATATACTCCAACACACATATATACTGCCTTTCACATATGTAGTTACTCACACATGTACCACTGGGACATACATTCACTCACTAACACACTCTTACACACACTTACCCACCCATACAGTCTATCACAGATGCACTCTTGAAACCATCCACCCAGTGAATCACCCACTCACACATCTATGCACAGAGTCGCACACACCCCACCCACACAAACACTCAGGCACCCATACAGATTCTCAGACAACCAATAAATAACTCGTATAGACACTCATGTAGCTATTCACAAACCCATGCAGCCACTTACACAGCAACAGACAGACGGATACAGACATTCACCCAGTTTAGTCACTAACCCATGCATTCAGTAAGATACGTTTAATCACTCACTTACAGAGTCAGTCACGCACCTACTAAATCATCCATTCAGACACTTATACACCCACTCATTCTTCAATACGCCTTTCCCTAAATATATTAAGCATTTTTAAACTTTACAGAAACACACACTCACTGGATGATGTCATCAGTGATGTCATCAGTGATGTCAGTGACCATGTCATGAGTGATGTAATATGTGACGTCATCAGCAGTGCATTGCAGGGCGCGAGTTATAGTTAGCTGAACTAACTATAACGGGGAATTTCACGGGTTTTGTACGAGTGCAATGTCCAACTAACTATAACTGTCCCTAAAACCTATGGTTTTTTCAGTGAATTTGAAAGGTTTTTTAAATGCTAATTTCTAACTATAACGTGCCTGAAACCTATGGTTTTTTCAGTGAATTTCAAAGGTTTTTTAAATGCTAATTTCTAACTATAACATGTCTGAAACCTATGGTTTTTTCAGTGAATTTCAAAGGTTTTTTAAATGCTAATTCCTAACTATAACATGTCTGAAACCTATGGTTTTTTTCAGTGAATTTCAAAGGTTTTGTAAATGCCAATTTTTAAATGTATTAATTGTTATTTTTATTTTTTTCATACTGATTTACTACATTTATTTATACTATTTATTTTTAGATATTTTATTTTTTAAATTACATTGTAATTACATTATACATTACATTACAAAATATACTTTCTCAGAATGAATTAATTTACTTTAAATACTTTGCAAATAGGCAATAGACTTTTAAGTACAGTAGTTACAGTTGTTGCAATGGGCAACACAATTTCAAACACAATGCAACATTGAGCTCAATGTGAATTTCTAGCTAAATGCAATTAGTTACTTTATGGATTACTTTTCTAACTACAGGACTGAATCCTAGATTCAGTCCTGGGACATCTCCTGTAAACAGTTGAGTAAAAGCGTTTTGGTTACAGTAGTGATTTTTGAAGGAATATTATTGTATTTTAAAAGTTGACACTTAGAAACTTTTTCACATAGAATCACCAATGTTATCCTATGGGAGGAAATTCACTTAGCAGGTAAGTAGTGTTATCGTGACTTTTTCTCACTCAGTGGTGGATCCTGGATCCAGCACTGGTGCATCTCCTGTAAACAGTTGAAAGAATGCGTTTAAGTCATACAGGCGATTTTTAAGGAATATTTGTAGTTTGTGAAAATCGACACTTTGAAACTTTTCTGCTGAAAACCAGACAATGGATTCCTATGGAAGGAAATACAAGTTACTGGTAAGTACGGTTAAAATTACTTTTCAGGGTCAGTGCTGGGCTAAAAGATGCAGCACTGGGTTCTCTCCTGATAACAGGTGAGTAAATCGGAATTCGTATTTCGGCTGATTTTAGAGGAATATTTGTATGTTTCAAAATCGACACTTAGAAACTTTTTCAGCAAAAAGCAGGCAATGATATCCTATGGAAGGAAATTCAAGTTACTGGTAAGTACGGTTAAAATTACTTTTCAGGATCAGTACTGGGCTGAAAGATGCAGCACTGAGGTCTCTCCAGATAACAGGTGAGTAAATCGGAATTCGTATTTCGGCTGATTTTAGAGGAATATTTGTATGTTTCAAAAATGGACACTTAGAAACTTTTTCAGCAAAAAGCAGGCAATGATATCCTATGGAAGGAAATTCAAGTTACTGGTAAGTACGGTTAAAATTACTTTTCAGGATCAGTACTGGACTGAAAAATGCAGCACTGAGGTCTCTCCTGATAACAGGTGAGTAAATCGGAATTCGTATTTCGGCTGATTTTAGAGGAATATTTGTATGTTTCAAAAATCGACACTTAGAAACTTTTTCAGCAAAAAGCAGGCAATGATATCCTATGGAAGGAAATTCAAGTTACTGGTAAGTACGGTTAAAATTACTTTTCAGGATCAGTACTGGGCTGAAAGATGCAGCACTGAGGTCTCTCCTGATAACAGGTGAGTAAATCGGAATTCGTATTTCGGCTGATTTTAGAGGAATATTTGCACAATGGTGAAGGGAGGGGCGGGGCCTGAGGTGACATCTGTGCAAATGCGCCCGTGGCGCGTTTTAAGTTGGGGGATTAAGTCCCCTTTAATCATGAGGGTCCCTAGGGGCCAACTAGCCCACCAGGAACCTCCAGTATGCGGGGCTGCGTTGCAGAGACGCACAGAGGCCACACCTCTTTTACACCTCTCTGCAAGGCAGCTCTGTGGAGCTTTTGGAAGTACATGGTGGGCTAGTTGGACTCCAGGGACCCTCAGGATTCAAGGGACTTAATCCCCCATCTTAAAACACGCCACGGGGCCTGTTTGCACACATGTCACCTGAAGCACCGACCCCTCCCTTCACCACTGTGCAAACGCGCCCGTGGCGCGTTTTAAGTCGGGGGATTAACTCCCTTGAATCCTGAGGGTCCCTGGGGGCCAACTAGCCCAACATGTATATCCAAAAAGCGCCACAGAGCTGCGTTGCAGAGAGGTGTAAAAAGGGGCGTGGCCTCTCTACACCTCTCTGCAACGCAGCCCCCTGGCGCATACTGGAGGTTCCTGGTGGGCTAGTTGGCCCCCAGGGACCCCCAGTATTGAAGGGGAATTACTTCCCCATCTGCAAGCGCGCCAGGGGGCGTGTTTTCAGAGTGGTGAAGGAAGGGGGCGAGGCCTGTGGCCCGATCGTTTTTTTTTTTTTTTCTTCCCCTGAAGGGGGGCTGTGTGGCCCCCCTTCCTTTTTCCTATTTTTGGCCCTGGGGACCCCATCCCCCAGGGCCTTATCCCCTTTTTTTTTTTTTTTAAATTAAACGGGAATGGGGCCGCGTGGCCCCCTCCCCTGGCCGATCCTACCCCGGGACCCCATCCCCCGGGCATGGCCACACTATTTACATTATTTTTAAGGAGGGGGCTGCGTGGCCCCCTCCTCAGGCCTCCTTTTGCCCCGGGGACTCCATCCCCCGGGGCAGGCCTTTTTTTAATTATTTCTGGGGAGGGGGCCGCGTGGCCCCCTCCCGGGCCACTACTTGCCCGGGGACCCCATCCCCGGGGCCTGGCCTTCTGGTTGGGGACTGTGGGGGTCCCCAAACCCCCACAGTCCCGCCGGCTCCCCGTGTCCTACGGGAGCCGGCATTGCTTTTCCACATGGGGAGCAGCTAACATGCTGCTCCCCGTGTGGAAAAGCAATTGTCTTTGGATATTGGAAGCGAGAGCAGGTTTCCTGCTCTCTCTTCCAATATCCAAAGCAGTTTGCAATGACAGGACGGGAGCCGCGAGGCTCCCGTCCTGTCATTGCAAACAGCAGTGTCCCGGGGTAGGCACCCTGGGACACTGCAGGAGCCGGCTCCTGGGGGGTGGCGGTCCCCAGGGCCACCACAGGCTCCAGGAGGGGGCCGCGCGGCCCCCTCCCATCCAAATGCACAGCCCCGGGGAGGTGGTGGTCGCTGGGCTCGGGGTCCTTAACGGACCCCCATTTTCAATTCTGTTAGTGCCCCGGGGAGGTGGTGGTCTCCGGGCGTGTGGGGGGCTGGAGCCCCCACACATGTTAATTTAAAAATAAAGAAGCCCTGGGAGGTGGTGGTCCTCGGGGCTGCGGGAGGGCTCAGAGCCCTCCCGCTACTTTTTCAAATAAAGCCCCGGGGGTGGCGGTCCCCAGGGTTTGGGGGCCCTTAGGAGGCCCCCATACATAAAATAACCTCCCCCAGCATGCCCCTGGGACTTGGCCCACCCGGGGGCAATTAACATCGAGCGCGGGAGACCGCGCTTCGATTATTTTTTATCGGCAGGATCCGCGCACCCTGAGCGCATCCTGCCGATTTAAAAAAAAAAAATGTTTTTTTTGCCCAGGGGTCCTTGTGGGACCCGCTGAACAGACCTAGGGGTCAGGGTGTTTCTACCCTGCCCCCTTTGTGCGCTTTGCGCACTTTTTTACTGCTTTCTTGTTCCTCGGTTCTACCGAGGAACAAGATGGCTGCCAACACTTCCTGGTTTGGAGTGTTGACAGCCAATTAGCAGACAGCTCGTGATCGGGAGGGTGCGCGGATCCTCCGTGCCCATAGATATATATGTACTTTTACTTTTGATTTTCTCAGCAACTACTGAACGGATTTACACCATTTAACAAAAAGGGTTCTTTCTGAACCGAACTACCTCTTTGCCAAATTTGGTGTAATTCCGTTCAGCAGTTCGGGCTGTAGCCGTGTCTAAAGTTTCCTATGGAAAAATTAATGGGGAAAATGCGTTTTGGGACCCCCCTTTTTCTCGGCCACTGCTTAACGAATCACCCCGAGACTTTCAGGGTAGGAGCGGACCGGAGCGCCCCACAAAGTTTGAAAATTTCGCGAAGATACGTCAACCGGCAAGAGAGTTATTTCAAATAGAATGTCACGGATTTCCTATGGAAAATAGGTCCTAACTATAACTATCTACTGGTGACCGCCAGTAGATAATATATATATATATATATATACATATATATATATATTCACTGAAAAAACCATAGGTTTTAGGGACAGTTATAGTTAGTTGGACATTGCACTCGTACAAAACCCGTGAAATTCCCCCGTTATAGTTAGTCCAGCTAACTATAACTCGCGCCCCGCAATGCACTGCTGATGACGTCACATATTACATCACTCATGACATGGTCAGTGACATCACTGATGACATCACTGATGACATCTCAAATGACATCACTGATGACATCACTGATGACATCATCCAGTGACTGTGTGTTTCTCTAAAGTTTAAATATTTTTAATATATATATGAAAAGACGTATTGAAGAATGAGTGGGTGTGTAAGTGTCTGTATGGATGATTTAGTAGGTGCATGACTGACTGTATAAGTGAGTGATTTAACGTATCTTACTGAATGCATGGGTTAGTGACTAAACTGGGTGAATGTCTGTATCCGTCTGTCTGTTGCTGTGTAAGTGGCTGCATGTGTTTGTGAATAGCTACATGAGTGTCTATTTGAGTTATTGAATGCTTGTGTGAGTATCTGTATGGGTGCCTGAGTGTTTGTGTGGGAGGGGTGTGTGCGACTCTGTGCATAGATGTGTGAGTGGGTGATTCACTGGGTGGATGGTTTCAAGAGTGCATCTGTGATAGACTGTATGGGTGGGTAAGTGTGTGTAAGAGTGTGTTAGTGAGTGAATGTATGTCCCAGTGGTACATGTGTGAGTAACTACATATGTGAAAGGCAGTATATATGTGTGTTGGAGTATATAAATAGCTATAAGCGAGAGTGACTGATTGTGATAGTGGCTGTATGGATGAGTGTGTGCTTGTATCAGTGATTGTATAAGAGCGTAAGAATGTGCTAGTATTTGTATGAGTAAGTGAGCTGGTGTGTGTATAACTGTATAGGTGAGTAAATGGTAGTGTGTTTAATTATTTGCATGACTGACTAGGTGTGTGAGTACCTCTATGGATGAGTGGCGGTGTTTGAGTGTCTATATAGGAGTATGAGTGCATATGATAGTCCTAGTACTGAGTGACCGTAAGTATGAGTGACTGTACGGGTGAGTGAGTGGATGTGTGCGTAGACCTAAGAATCAGTGTGTGGGTATGTAGTTATTGGTGTTGGAGTGTCTATGGTTTTGCGAATGGCATTCTGTAATTTAGAGTGGGTGTATCAAAGGTTATATTAGGGTGTGAGAAGATGCATGAAATTATCACACGGATGATGTCATCAGTGATGTCATCAGTGATGTCATTTGAGATGTCATCAGTGATGTCATCAGTGATGTCACTGACCATGTCATGAGTGATGTAATATGTGACGTCATCAGCAGTGCATTGCGGAGCGCGAGTTATAGTTAGCTGGACTAACTATAACGGGGGAATTTCACGGGTTTTGTACGAGTGCAATGTCCAACTAACTATAACTGTCCCTAAAACCTATGGTTTTTTCAGTGAATTTCAAAGGTTTTTTAAATGCTAATTTGTAACTATAACGTCCCTGAAACCTATGGTTTTTTCAGTGAATTTCAAAGGTTTTTAAATGCTAATTTGTAACTATAACATGTCTGAAACCTACGGTTTTTTCAGTGAATTTCAAAGGTTTTGTAAATGACAATTTTTAAATGTATTAATTGTTATATAAATTTTTTTAATACTGATTTACTACATTTTTAGAAACAATTTTATATAACATATTTTATTTTTTAAATTACATTGTAATTACATTATACATTACATTACAAAAAATACTTTCTCAGAATGAATTACTTTAGTTTAAATACTTTGCACATAGGCAATAGACTTTTAAGTACAGTAGTTACAGTTGTTGCAATGGGCAACACATTTTCAAACACAATGCAACATTCAGCTCAATGTGAATTTCTAGTTAAATGCAATTAGTTACTTTATGGATTACTTTTCTAACCACAGGACTGGATCCTAGATTCAGTCCTGGCACATCTCCTGTAAACAGTTGAGTAAAAGCGTTTTGGTTACACTCGTGATTTTTAAGGAATATTATTGTATTTTAAAAGTTGACACTTAGAAACTTTTTCTCATAGAATGACCAATGTTATCCTATGGAAGGAAATTCACTTAGGAGGTAAAAACTGTTACCGTTACTTTTTGTTACTCAGTGTTGGATCCTGGTTCCAGCACTGGTGCATCTCCTGTAAACAGTTGAAAGAATGTGTTTAAGTCATACAGGCGATTTTTAAGGAATATTTGTAGTTTGTGAAAATCGACACTTTGAAACTTTTCTGCTGAAAACCAGACAATGGATTCCTATGGAAGAAAATATAAGTTACTGGTAAGTACGGTTAAAATTACTTTTCAGGGTCAGTGCTGGGCTAAAAGATGCAGCACTGGGTTCTCTCCTGATAACAGGTGAGTAAATTGGAATTCGTACTTTGGTTGATTTTAGAGGAATATTATAAAGTTCCAAAACTCCACACTTAGAAGAATTTCCAAGTGAAACCAGTCAATGTTAGCCTATGAAGGAAATTCAAGTTACCGGTAAGTACGGTTAAAATTAATTTTGAGGATCAGTACTGGGCTGAAAGATGCAGCACTGAGGTCTCTCCTGATAACAGGTGAGTAAATCAGAATTCGGATTTCGGCTGATTTTAGAGGAATATTTTAAAGTTCCAAAAATCAACACTTAGAAACTTTTTCAGCAAAAAGCAGGCAATGATATCCTATGGAAGGAAATTCAAGTTACTGGTAAGTACGGTTAAAATTACTTTTGAGGATCAGTACTGGGCTGAAAGATGCAGCACTGAGGTCTCTCCTGATAACAGGTGAGTAAATCGGAATTCGTATTTCGGCTGATTTTAGAGGAATATTTTAAAGTTCCAAAACTCCACACTTAGAAGAATTTCCAAGTGAAACCAGTCAATGTTAGCCTATGGAAGGAAATTCAAGTTACTGGTAAGTACGGTTAAAATTACTTTTCAGGACCAGTACTGGGCTGAAAGATACAGCACTGAGGTCTCTCCTTATAACAGGTGAGTAAATCGGAATTCGTATTTCGGCTGATTTTAGAGGAATATTTGTATGTTTCAAAAATCAACACTTAGAAACTTTTTCAGCAAAAAGAAGGCAATGATATCCTATGGAAGGAAATTCAAGTTACTGGTAAGTACGGTTAAAATTACTTTTCAGGACCAGTACTGGGCTGAAAGATGCAGCACTGAGGTCTCTCCTTATAACAGGTGAGTAAATCGGAATTCGTATTTCGGATGATTTTAGAAGAATATTTGCACAATGGTGAAGGGAGGGGCGGGGCCTGAGGTGACATCTGTGCAAACGCGCCCCGTGGCGCGTTTTAAGTTGGGGGATTAAGTCCCCTTGAATCCTGAGGGTCCCTAGGGGCCAACTTGTTGGCCCCGGGGACCCCATCCTCCGGGGCATGGCCTCTATATTTATTATTTTGAGGGGGGCAGCGTGGCCCCCCTCCTCTGGCCATTTTAAGGCCCCGGGGACCCCATCCCCCGGGGCCGGCCTTTCCATTTAAAAAAAAAAAAAATTCTCTTTTTTTGGGGAGGGGGCCGCGTGGCCCCCTCCTGGGCCACTACTTGCCCCGGGGACCCCATCCCCCGGGGCTGGCCCTCTCCGTTGGAGACTGTGGAGGGGTCCCCAATCCCCCCACAGTCCCGCCGGCTCCCCGCGTCCCTTGGGAGCCGGCATTGCTTTTCCACATGGGGAGCTGCTAAGATGCAGCTCCCCATGTGGAAAGCAATCTGCTTTGGATATTGGAAGAGAGAGCAGGTTTCCCTGCTCTCTCTTCCAATATCCAAAGCAGTTTGCTATGGCAGGACGGGAGCCGCGAGGCTCCCGTCCTGCCATAGCAAACTACAGTGTCCCGGGGTAGGCACCCCGGGACACTGCAGGAGCCGGCCCTGGGGGGTGGTGGTCCCCAGGGCCATCAAGGGCTCCAGGAGGGGGCCGCGCGGCCCCCTCCCATTCAGTACACAGCCCCGGGGAGGTGGTGGTCCTCGGGCTCTGGGGTCCGTAACGGACCCCCATATTAAAATGTTTAGTGCCCCGGGAGGTGGCGGTCCTCGGGGCGTGTGGGGGCTGGAGCCCCCCACACAGGTTTTATAATGTATAAAAAAAGCCCCGGGAGGTGGTGGTCCTCGGGGCTGCGGGAGGGCTCAGAGCCCTCCCGCACCATTTTTAAAAAGCCCTGGGGGTGGCGGTGCCCGGGTTTGGGGGCCCTTTGAGGCCCCCACACATTAAATTATCCCCCCCACCATGCCCCCGGGACTTGGCCCACCCGGGGGCCAATTAACATCGAAGCGCGGGAGCCCGCGCTTCGATTTTTTTTTTTTTCGGCAGGATTCGCGCACCCTGAGCGCAACCTGCCGATTTTAAAAAATTATTATTTTTTTGTGCCCAGGGGTTCCTGTGGGACCCCTGAGCAAACCTAGGGGGTCAGGGTGTTTCTACCCTGCTCCCTTTGTGCGCTTTGCGCACTTAGTTTCTGTCCCTCGGTTCTACCGAGGGATAAAATGGCTGCCAACATTTCCTGAATCGGAATGTTGACAGCCAATTAACATGCAGCTCGTGATCGGGACGGTGCGCGCAGGGTGATGTCATCAGTGATGTCATTTGATATGTCATCAGTGATGTCATCAGTGATGTCACTGACCATGTCATGAGTGATGTAATATGTGACGTCATCAGCAGTGCATTGCGGGGGCGAAAGTTATAGTTAGCTGAACTAACTATAACGGGGAATTTCTATGGTTTTGTACGAGTGAAATGTCCAACTAACTATAACTGTCCCTAAAACCTATGGTTTTTTCAGTGAATTTCAAAGGTTTTTTAAATGCTAATTTCTAACTATAACGTGTCTGAAACCTATGGTTTTTTCAGTGAATTTCAAAGGTTTTTTAAATGCTAATTTCTAACTATAACGTGCCTGAAACCTATGATTTTTTAAGTGAATTTCAAAGGTTTTTTTAAATGCTAGTTTCTAACTATGCCTACAGAGGTAGGACATTTGAAGAAAGAAGAAAAAAAGCACAGAAAGAAGCAAAAGATGTGCAGAAAGAACCAACAGAGGAGCTGAAAGAGGCCTTGTTGCAAAATCATCCTGTGCCCACAACTTTTTAAGACGGGTACTGGTGGTAACTGACTCTGACTAACCAGAGCCAGTGCTATGCTAAAAGACACTTAGAATACCGTGAAAACACCTACATACACTAGGGAACACTATGCGTTGGGGTACCCCTGTGATTAGCATGACCTCCTCTGCAAGTCCCTAGTACATAATAGGGCAGGGGATTAAAACTACCTCTTAAAACGCGCTACAGGGCGCGTTTGCACAGTGGTGAAGGGAGGGGGGCCTGAGGTGACATGTGTGCAAACGCACCCCGTGGCACATTTTAAGTTGCGGGATTAAGTCCCCTTGAATTTTGAGGGTCCCTGGGGCCCAACTAGCCCCCAGGTACCTACAGTTAGGACCACAGAGCTGAGTTGCAGAGAGGCGTTCCGAGGCCACGCACCTTTTTCACCTCTCTGCAACGCAACTCTGTTGTGCTTACTGAAGGTTCCTGGTGGGCTAGTTGGCCCCAGGGTCCCTCAGGATTCAAAGGGAATTAATTCCCCAACTTAAAACGCACCACAGGGCGTGTTTGCGCACATGTCACCTGAGGCCCCGCCCCTCCCTTCACCACTGTGCAAACGCGCCCCGTGGTGTGTTTTAAGTTGGGGGATTAGGTCACCTTGAATCCTGAGGGTCCCTGGGGCCCAACTAGCCCACTAGGTACTTCCAGTAAGCACCACAGGCCTGCGTTGCAACGCCTGTAACAAATTGTGCAGTTGTGTTTAGGTAGTGAAGAGGGTCGTGCTGGGGGTAGTGTTTCAGGGTTTAGGGTAGTGCAGTGGTGTTTGTGTAGTATAGGGGGTCATGCTGGGGGTTGATTTAGGGTTTAGGGTAGTGCAGAGGTGTTTGGGTAGTGTAGGGAGTCGTGCTGGGGGAGTGTTTTAGGGTTTAGGGTAGTGCAGTGGTGTTTGGGTAGTGTAGGGGGCCATGCTGGGGGTAGTGTTTTAGGGTTTAGGGTAGTGCAGTGGTGTTTGGGTAGTGTAGGGGGTCGTGCTGGGGGTAGTGATTTAGGGTAGTGCAGTGGTGTTTGGGTAGTGTAGGGGGTACTGCTGGGGGTAGTGTTTTAGGGTTTAGGGTAGTGCAGTGGTGTTTGGGTTGTGTAGGGGTACTGCTGGGGGTAGTTTTTTAGGGTTTAGGGTAGTGCAGTGGTGTTTGGGTAGTGTAGTGGTTCGTGCTGGGGGTAGTTTTTTAGGGTTTAGGGTAGTGCAGTGGTGTTTGTGTAGTGTAGGGGGTAGTGTTTTAGGGTTTAGGGTAGTGCAGTGGTGTTTGTGTAGTGTAGGAGGTCGTGTTTTAGGGTTTAGGGTAGTGCAGTGGTCTTTGGGTAGTGTAGGGAGTCGTGCAGGGGGTAGTGTTTTAGGGTTTAGGGTAGTGTAGGGGGTCATGCGGGAGTAGTGTTTTAGGGATTAGGGTAGTGCATTGGGTTTTGGGTAGTGTAGGGGGTCATGCGGGGGGTAGTGTTTTAGGGTTTAGGGCAGTGCAGTGGTGTTTGGGTAGTGTAGGGGGTCGTGCTGGGCGGAGTGTTTTAGGGTTTAGGGCAGTGCAGTGGTGTTCGGGTACTGTAGGGGGTCGTGCTGGGGGAGTGTTTTAGGGTTTAGGGCAGTGCAGTGGTGTTCGGGTAGTGTAGGGGGTCGTGCTGGGGGAGTGTTTGAGGGTTTAGGGCAGTGCAGTCGTGTTCGGGTAGTGTAGGGGTTGTGCTGGGGGTAGTATTTTAGGGTTTAGGGTAGTGCAGTGGTGTTCGGGTAGTGTAGGGGGTCGTGCTGGGGGTAGTGTTCTAGGGTTTAGGGCAGTGCAGTGGTGTTTGGGCAGTGTAGGGGGTAATACTGGAAGTGGTGTTTTAGGGTTTAGGGCAGTGCAGTGGTGTTCGGGCAGGGTAGGGGGTCGTGCTGGGGGTGGTGTTTCAGGGTTTAGGGCAGTGCAGTGGTGTTCGGGCAGTGTAGGGGGTGGTGTTTCAGGGTTTAGGGCAGTGCAGTGGTGTTCGGGCAGTGTAGGGGGTCGTGCAGGGTGTGGTGTTTCAGGGTTAAGGGCAGTGGTGTTCGGGCAGTGTAGGGGGTCGTGCTGGGGGTGGTGTTTCAGGGTTTGGGGCAGTGCAGTGGTGTTCGGGCAGTGTAGGGGGCGGTGCTGGTGTTTCAGGGTTTAGGGCAGTACAGTGGTGTTCGGGCAGTGTAGGGGGTCGTGCTGGGGCTGGTGTTTCAGGGTTTAGGGCAGTGCAGTGGTGTTCGGGCAGTGTAGGGGGTTGTGCTGGGGCTGGTGTTTCAGGGTTTAGGGCAGTGCAGTGGTGTTCGGGCAGTGTAGGTGGTCTTGCTGGGGCTGGTGTTTCAGGGTTTAGGGCAGTGCAGTGGTGTTCGGGCAGTGTAGGGGGTCGTGCTGGGGCTGGTGTTTCAGGGTTTAGGGCAGTGCAGTGGTGTTCGGGCAGTGTAGGGGGTCGTGCTGGGGCTAGTGTTTCAGGATTTAGGGCAGAGCAATGGTGTTCAGGCAGTGTAGGGGGCTTTGCTGGAGGTGGTGTTTCAGGGTTTAGGGCAGTGCAGTGGTGTTTTTGCAGTGTAGGGGGTGGTGTTTCAGGGTTTAGGGCAGTGGTGTTCAGGCAGTGTAGGGGGTCTTGCTGGGGTTGATGTTTCAGGGTTTAGGGCAGTGCAGTGGTGTTCGGGCAGTGTAGGGGGTCGTGCTGGGGGTGGTGTTTCAGGGTTTAGGGCAGTGCAGTGGTGTTCCGGCAGTGTAGGAGGTCGTGCAGGGGGTGGTGTTTCAGGGTTTAGGGCAGTGCAGTGGTGTTCGGGCAGTGTAGGGGGTCGTGCTGGGGGTGGTGTTTCAGGGTTTAGGGCAGTGCAGTGGTGTTCGGGCAGTGTAGGGTGTCGTGCTGAGGGGTGGTGTTTCAGGGTTTAGGGCAGTGCAGTGGTGTTCGGGCAGTGTAGGGGTCGTGCAGGGGGTGGTGTTTCAGGGTTTAGGGCAGTGCAGTGGTGTTTGGGCAGTGTAGGGGGTCGTGCAGGGGGTGGTGTTTCAGGGTTTAGGGCAGTGCAGTGGTGTTCGGCCAGTGTAGGTGGTCTTGCTGGGGGTGGTGTTTCAGGCTTTAGTGCAGTGGTGTTCGGGCAGTGTAGGGGGTCTTGCTGGGGGTGGTGTTTCAGGGTTTAGGGCAGTGCAGTGGTGTTCGGGCAATGTAGGGGGTCGTGCTGGGGCTGGTGTTTGAGGGTTTAGGGTAGTGCAGTGGTGTTCGGGCAGTGTAGGGGGTCGTGCTTTGGCTGGTGTTTCAGGGTTTAGGGCAGTGCAGTGGTTTTCGGGCAGTGTAGGCGGTCGTGCTGGGGCTGGTGTTTCAGGGTTTAGGGCAGTGCAGTGGTGTTCGGGCAGTGTATGGGGTAGTGCTGGGGCTGGTGTTTCAGGGTTTAGGGCAGTGCAGTGGTGTTCGGGCAGTGTAGGGGGTCGTGCTGGGGCTGGTGTTTCATGGTTTAGGGCAGTGCAGTGGTGTTCGGGCAGTGTAGGGGTCGTGCTGGGGGTGGTGTTTTAGGGTTTAGGGCAGTGCAGTGGTGTTCGGGCAGTGTAGGGGCTCGTGCTGGGGGTGGTGTTTCAGGGTTTAGGGCAGTGCAGTGGTGTTCGGGCAGTGTAGGGGGTCTTGCTGGGGGTGGTATTTCAGGGTTTAGGGCAGTGGTGTTCGGGCAGTGTAGGGGGTCTTGCTGGGGGTGATGTTTCAGGGTTTAGGGCAGTGCAGTGGTGTTCGGGCAGTGTAGGGGGTCTTGCTGGGGGTAGTGTTTCGGGGTTTAGGGTAGTGCAGTGGTGTTCGTGCAGTGTAGGGGGTCGTGCTGGGGGTGGTGTTTCAGGGTTTAGGGCAGTGCAGTGGTGTTCTGGCAGTGTAGGGGATCGTGCAGGGGGTGGTGTTTCAGGGTTTAGGGCAGTGCAGTGGTGTTCGGGCAGTGTAGGGGGTAGGGCTGGGGGTGGTGTTTCAGGGTTTAGGGCAGTGCAGTGGTGTTCGGGCAGTGTAGGGGGTGGTGTTTCAGGGTTTAGGGCAGTGCAGTGGTGTTCGGGCAGTGTAGGGGTCGTGCTGGGGCTGGTGTTTCAGGGTTTAGGGCAGTGCAGTGGTGTTCGGGCAGTGTAGGGGGTCTTTCTGGGGGTGGTGTTTCAGGGTTTAGGGCAGTGGTGTTCGGGCAGTGTAGGGGGTCTTGCTGGAGGTGATGTTTCAGGGTTTAGGGCAGTGCAGTGGTGTTCGGGCAGTGTAAGGGGTCTTGCTGGGCGTAGTGTTTCAGGGTTTAGGGCAGTGCAGTGGTGTTCATGCAGTGTAGGGGGTCGTGCTGGGGATGGTGTTTCAGGGTTTAAGGCAGTGCAGTAGTGTTCGGGCAGTGTAGGGGTCATGCAGGGGGTGGTGTTTCAGGGTTTAGGGCAGTGCAGTGGTGTTCGGGCAGTGTAGGGGGTCGTGCTGGGGGTGGTGTTTCAGGGTTTAGGGCAGTGCAGTGGTGTTCGGGCAGTGTAGGGGGTCGTGCTGGGGGTGGTGTTTCAGGGTTTAGGGCAGTGGTGTTCGGGCAGTGTAGGGGTCTTGCTGGGGGTGATGTTTCAAGGTTTAGGGCAGTGCAGTGGTGTTCGGGCAGTGTAGGAGGTCTTGCTGGGGGTAGTGTTTCAGGGTTTAGGGCAGTGCAGTGGTGTTCGGGCAGTGTAGGGGGCGTGCTGGGGGTGGTGTTTCAGGGTTTAGGGCAGTGCAGTGTTGTTCGGGCAGTGTAGGGGGTCTTGAAGGGGGTGGTGTTTCAGGGTTTAGGGCAGTGCAGTGGTGTTCGGGCAGTGTAGGGGGTCGTGCTAGGGTTGGTGTTTCAGGGTTTAGGGCAGTGCAGTGGTGTTCGGGCAGTGTAGGGGGTCGTGCTGGGGGTAGTGTTTTAGAGTTTAGGGTAGTGCAGTGGTGCTTGTGTAGTGTAGGGGGTCGTGCTGGGGATAGTGTTTTAGGGTTTAGGGTAGTGCAGTGGTGTTTGTGTAGTGTAGGGGGTCATGTTTTAGGGTAGTGCAGTGGTGTTTGGGTAGTGTAGGGGGTCGTGCTGGGGGTAGTGTTTTAGGATTTAGGTTAGTGCAGTGGTGTTTGGGTAGTGTAGGGGGTCGTGCTGGGGGTAGTGTTTTAGGGTTTAAGGTAGTGCAGTGGTGTTTGTGTAGTGTAGGGGGTCGTGCTAGGTGTAGTGTTTTAGGGTTTAGGGTAGTGCAGTGGTGCTTGTGTAGTGTAGGGGGTCGTGATGGGGGTAGTGTTTTAGTGTTTAGGGTAGTGCAGTGGTGTTTGTGTAGTGTAGGGGGTCATGTTTTAGGGTAGTGCAGTGGTGTTTGGGTAGTGTAGGGGGTCGTGCTGGGGGTAGTGTTTTAGAATTTAGGTTAGTGCAGTGGTGTTGGGGTAGTGTTTTAGGGTTTATGGTAGTTCAGTGGTGTTTGTGTAGTGTAGGGGGTCATGCTGGGGGTAGTGTTTTAGGGTTTAGGATAGTGCAGTGGTGCTTGTGTAGTGTAGGGGTTCGTGTGGGGGTAGTGTTTTAGGGTTTAGGGTAGTGCAGTGGTGTTTTTGTAGTGTAGGGGGGTCATGTTTTAAGATGCAACGCTCCAATACCTGACCAGTCTGCACTACATAAAACTGCAAAAAAACTAAAAATAAAAAGTGTTTTGCACACTTTTGTCATTGGGCTATATGTGGGCTACATCTGGGTAATATTTGTGCTACATTTGGGCTCTTTTTTCACTGGTGGCCATCTTGGAAGACTTCTTTGTTATGAAGTTTCCTAATTTCCTCATTTACTGCAGTCTCCTCAGTAGGAAATGCTTTCAGTTTTTTACTTTGATTCCATCAAGAAGGCATTCAGATGTGTCACACATTTGCCATAAATTATGAATGTTAGCACTCTAGTTGTTCATTAGATCACTGTAGTAAAGCTACTGCTCACCAAGGAGTTAACTGGAAGTCTACTGCTGGTATTGAAAGTGATTATTTCAGTCTGCATGTCAGAATTTTCTAATGAAATAGAAGAGGATTTGAGATCTCACTTAAAACATGCACTACATTTTCTTTTTGCAGCACTAACCATAATTTCTATGGCAAAATGAACCCCCTCATGTTGTTCCTTTTAAATTAAATGTTTTAAGTGTTACCAGTTTATTCCAATCAAGATGGCTTCAGGTGTGCCATACTTTTGTCATAAGTAAGGCTGTTAGCACTCTAGTTGTTCTTTAGAACACACTGGGAAGCTGCAGTAGAACACAAAGGCATCAACTGACAGGCTGCTCCTGTTGAAATATAACAGGAAGATATTTGAGATCTCACTTAAAACATGTCCTAATTTTTCTTTCTACAGCACTAACCATAATTTCTATGGCAAAATGAACCCCCTCATTTTGTTCCTTTTTAAATTAAATGTTTTAAGTGTTACCAGTTTATTCCAATCAAGATGGCTTCAGGTGTACCATACTTTTGTCATAAGTAAGACTGTTAGCGCTCTAGTTGTTCTTTAGAACACTCTGGGAAGCTGCAGTAGAACACAAAGGCATCAACTGACAGGCTGCTCCTGTTGAAATATAACAGGAAGATATTTGAGATCACACTTGAAACATGTCCTAATTTTTCTTTCCAGAGCACTAACCATAATTTCTATGACAAGATGAACCCCATCATTTTGTTCCTTTTTAAATTAAATGTTTTAAGTGTTACCAGTTTATTCCAATCAAGATGGCTTCAGGTGTGCCATACTTTTGTCATAAGTAAGGCTGTTAGCACTCTAGTTGTTCTTTAGAACACTCTGGGAAGCTGCAGTAGAACACAAAGGAATCAACTGACAGTCTCTGCCCTTGTTGGATGTACATGTTTTACTGAGAATGTCAGACTTCATTCTCACATGACTGAGAAAGATAATGTGAATTTACAGAAAATATGCTCTCATTTTAGCTTCTGGAGCACCTTCCAAAACTCTATGGGACAAGCATGTGAAAATAGTTTTCTCTCAAACATGATTCATGATATCCCAGCAGAAGGTTTTTCACAGGGTAAAATCACCTTAGAACACACCACAATTCCTGAAATTAGTATGGTACCATCAACAAATGAATTCTAATGTAACTAAAGTCTGTTATCACCCTTTATAGTTCTCCTTTTGGTAACCCTCAAAATCTTCGATTCACTACAATGCATTTCAATGGGGTACTATCATTTATATTGGTCCCAAGATGGCTGCCAGCAATTCCAGGATGAAGTGCTGACAGCCAATCAGATCTCACGATGACATGTGTGGTTAGGCTCCGCCCACATATATATGTGTTTTTACTTTTGATTTTCTCAGCAACTACTGAACGGATTTACACCATTTAACAAAAAGGGTTCTTTCTGAACCAAGAACTACCTCTTTGCCAAATTTGGTGTAATTCCGTTCAGCAGTTCGGGCTGTAGCCTTGCATAAAGTTTCCTATGGAAAATTGATTTTTTGACTCTTATTTTTTTAATTTCTCCGCAACTACTGAACGGATTTACACCATTTAACAAAAAGGGTTCTTTCTGAACCAAGAACTACCTCTTTGCCAAATTTGGTGTAATTCCGTTCAGCAGTTCGGGCTGTAGCCGTGTCTAAAGTTTCCTATGGGAAAATGAATGGGGAAAACACGTTTTGGGACCCCCCTTTTTCTCGGCCCCCGCTTGACGAATCACCCTGAGACTTTCAGAGTAGGAGCGGACCGGAGCGGGCCATAAAGTTTGAAAATTTCGCGAAGATTCGTCAACCGACGCAAGAGTTATTTCAAATAGAATGTCGCGGATTTCCTATGGAAAATAGGTCCTAACTATAACTATCTACTGGCGACCGCCAGTAGATAATATATATATCGCCACACTCCGCCTCAACGTTCCTCACAGCGGGAACAAACGGAAGACGAACCCAGATTTGGTGTAAGTTTCGTTTATTTTTCAGTGAGCCACCATTGCTGCCATGACGCGTTTCGGCCAGACTCGGCCTTGATCACATGACGCGTGTTTAGAGTCACAGTGTGATATTTAAAGTGAAAGATCATCTGCACACGTGATACAATTCTTTCATAGGCATAAACAACATACTATGTTGAGATAACTCTTGTTGGTGCAAAATACAGCAAACGATGACATATATAAATAAATAAATAAGTAGTATTGATGTAAAAATACAATATAACCACAATATGTAAAATACATAAACACAATTGTAGTAAAACCTCAATTAAAAAAACAATTGAATATATTAAAATTCATTGTGAATTTTTTGAGGTAGTTAGTTACTAAATGTAATGTCAGTATGGATATTAGCATACTATTCGGGGGACTAAATGGATAAATCCTAATATTGATCCCCATTTTAGTAGTCCTAAAAAATGTATCCCCGAGTGTGGATTTGGTTGACTGATATTTATTCAAAATGCTGTAATTAGACTCAACCAAAGCTACTGCCCATTCTGCCTACCTAATTAAGAGTACCTATGTGTAAAGTGCAAAGTGTCAATAAAATGCTAAGTAACAAATCTACAAATTGAGCATTTTACATAAAAGAAAGCAAAAGCCATCCTTCATAAAAATGCCAATAAATAGATAAAAATACGTGAGTGAATAAAAACATAATAATTTTTTCAGTTCTATTAAAAGTTTAAAAACGAGAGGCAGCTGGCTGACTAAAAAATCCTTGGACAGAGAAAGCACATGTAAGAGACATGCCATATACAGTTAGAGAGTTCTTAACAGTATATCTATGTGTGTCTTTCTGGTGGAATCTATCTAGTATAATCTGATCCCAGATTAACTATAGCCAAGTATAGAAATCCTCACTTGAATTATGCCTGTTAGGATTTTTTGTGTCAAGATCGAGGATGTACCAAGTTTCGAGGCGTCTGAGTTTGGCCTCCCGATCACCTCCCCGTCTTGATGGTAGAATGGAGTCAATTAGGAAGTAACTAAAATCCTGAAGGTTGTTTGCATGTCTTTCTTTAAAGTGTCATGCGAGTGGATATGTGGGATCACTGTTTGTAATTGCCCGCATGTGCTGCAGTATATGTTTGTGGGCCTGCAATTTAGTGCTGCCCACATACTGCAGTCCACACGGGCAACTCAACACATACACCACATATTCTGTCTTGCATGTCAGGTATTTAGTTATTCTGATGGGATCCTTTGTGAATGGGGAGGCATATGAAGTTGTATTTACCCCATATTGGCACGCCCGACAACAGTTGCATTTATAGAAACCTTTTCTGACTTGATTTAGCCAATTTCTGGTGGTTGGTATTTGCGGGCTGCTTTTGACTAGTGTATCCCTCATTGATCTCGATTTCCTAAAGGTGATGCTGGGTTTCACAGGCAGTGAAGTCCCGATAATGGGATCACTCCGTACAACCGACCAATTTCTGTTGATGATCCTACGCAGAGTATTCTGTTGTTTGCTATATGTCAGGATCAGTCTAGTTTCTGGATTTGGACTGTCCTGCCTTGTGGGAATGATGGTGGTTCTGTCTTTGTTGATGAGAGCCTTTCTATCTTTTTTGTTGGCTTTAGAGATGGCTTCATCAATAATCTTGGAGTTGTACCCCCTCTCAAGGAATCTGTTCTTACTCTGTTGTTGGGCCTCTTCCAAATCATGCTCGTTGCTGCACGTGTGTCATATCCTCAGCATCTCTCCATAGAGTATACTATGGATGAGATGCTGAGGATGATGACTGCCAGCATGCAGCAGACTATTTTCTGCTGTGGGTTTGCGATAAAGTTTTGTCTCCATCTTGTGGTTTCTGATGTATATCTCCACGTCTAGGAAACATACAGATTGGTCGCTGATAGTAGCTGTAAAGTGCAGGTTCAGGCTATTTTGGTTTAGATTGTGTACAAAATCCTGAGCAGATTCTTTTGTGCCACGCCATATTACGAATAAGTCGTCGATATAGCGTAGCCAAACTTTTACCTGAGTGTCAACAATTGATTTAAATTCATTTTTTAGGATTACTTCTTCCCACCAGCCCATATCCAGGCAGGAGTAGCTAGGGGAAAAGCAAGCTCCCATAGCTACACCTCTGACCTGCTGTAGGATTTGGTTCTGGAACAGAAAGTAATTATTGTTTAGGCAGTATGTGATCATGGAAATTAGCATTTTGTTGTGTTGGGCAAGATGGAGGGGTCTGCTGTTTAGATAATGTTGTGTTGCTTTGATGCCATCTTTGTGATATATGCTAGTGTATAGCGATGTAACATCTAAACACATTAACAAGCAGTTCTGTTCCCATTCTACCAACTCCAATTGTCTCAGGAAATCCCAAGTATCTTGCACAAATGACGGAAGATTTTTAATATATATATATATAATACATATTTAAACTTTTTAGAAACACTCAGTCACTGGATGATGACATCAGTGATGTCATTTGAGATGTCATCAGTGATGTCACTGACCATGTCATGAGTGATGTAATATGTGATGTCATCAGCAGTGCATTGCGGGGGCGTGAGTTATAGTTAGCTCAACTAATATAATGGCCGAATTTCTCTGGTTTTGTACGAGTGAAATGTCCAACTAACTATAACATCCCTGAAACATGTGGTTTTTTCAGTGAATATATAATATATATATATACCCTGTTGATGGCTCAGGCCGAAACGCGTAGGTCTTCTCTTTGCACGGTGGCTGAAAATTAAATAAAAAAGACTTACTGACAACCTGCAGGTGACCTGGCTGTGCTGTTTTCTTCTATGCGCTTGTATCTGGGGGGCCGCTGTTGAAGAGTTTTTGGATATATATATATATCAAATGCTCAAACAGCAAAAGGAACAGAACGCACACGTTCAACAAAAAGAAGAAACTGCAGGAAGAGGGCACAGAAGACCAAGAGGAAGGGGCGCAAACAAAAAGATAAACAAAGAATGAACAGAAGAGGGGGTCAAAACAAATTCTGGCACATGAATTCACCTTGTCCTGATACAATGGATAAATCCGTTATTAATCTTTCGAAAAGACATTTATCTCAAGAAGAAGAATCACTATTGAAATTGGAACTATCCTGTCCTGTTACCGATTGGAACTATGTTGACACCATAATTGATCTGTTCTTATATGTAAGAAAACTCAAACTGATGAAAATACATTCAACATCTGCCAAATTAAAACTACAAAATCCCATTGAAATGGCACAATCTGCAAATAGTACGCCTGTTGGATTCACACTTGGGGACATTCATACGATCTTAGAAATTCATGAACTAGAGCAGGACTCAAACATCAAACATCAACATAAATGATAATACAGCTGACACTCTAAGCAATATTGGCTTTAAAGTGGATTCCGCCCTCAAAAGTGGTATGAGACCCAAATCACGCCTCAATCCGAATGGCTCACATGACAATATTGAGGCATTTCAATCTGTTATGATCCAGGAATAGGTGGGTATGAGAATTCATCAGAATTACAGAACCAAGGCTAACCTCACAAGGAAGCAACGTGTGGCATTGAAAGATCTACTCCAGGAGTCATCGATTATAATAAAACCCTCAGATAAGGGGGCAATGTCGTTGTACTGGATGTTAGTGATTACAAAGCACAAGCCATGCATCAGCTTGTGGATGCAGACTGTTATGAAATAATAACTTGGCAGAAATATGAGATATCACGAAATGCTTCGCAATTGGTGGAGTGTTAATTTAATTGATGACGATGAATTCAAATTCTTGAAAAATGATAATCCTCGGGTTCCATGTTTATACCTATTACCCAAGGTACATAAATATGCGACGAAACCCCCAGGGAGACCTATTGTCTCATCAAATGGGGGACTATTGGAAAACACTTCCATTTTTCTTGATTATTTCCTGGCACCCTATGTAAGAGATCTACAATCATATTGCCAAGATAGCACCGATTTCCTGAGGAGAATTCATGACATAAGATGGGAAGAAGGCTTTTTGTTGATAACTTTGGACGTTTGTTCATTATATACGTGTATCAATCAAGAGCAGGGTGTTGATGCTTGCATATATTATTTGCAGAAAAGACCTATTGCTTTTTATGATCATACAATCATGTTGAAATTGATGATGTCCTTCTGACTAAGAGAGAATATTTTTCTATTTTATAAAACATTGTATCGTCAAAAATCCGGTACTGCGATGGGCACCTGCTTCGCCCCCCGCCTGGCAAATTTATTCCTGTGCTGGTGGGAGGAGCAGGTGGTTTGGACAGATGTGAATGAAATGTACACCAATCACATACCATTATCGCTGAGGTATATAGATGACCTCTTCATCATCTGGGATGGTGGAGAGGAATTGGCTATAAGATTTATTCAAGACCTTTCAACTAACAACCTCAACCTGAGTTTCACATATAAGATCAGTCAGACAGATTGTGGTTTCCTTGATATTCATGTTTCGGTACAGGATAATAAACTTGTAACCAATTTATTCAGAAAGGAAACTGCTGGCAACAGTACTTTGCATGCTTACAGACACCATCCTACTTCCCTTCTCAACAGCATTCCATATGGCGAGCTATTACGGGCTCGCAGAAATTGCAGTACCGATAGCGATTACTCGAAGGAATGTGATAACATGTTGAAGAGATTCAAACAAAGGGGATATTCCAATAAAATCTTATCCCAAGCTAAAGATAAGCTTTGTAATGTAAAACAGGCTGACATTCTGTTTAATAAAAGTGGATTAAGTTCTAAAAAAAAGTTATCTCTATACCTAGAATGATAACCACTTACAATGATCGATCAGGGAAGCTTAAATGGATCATGAAAAAACATTGGGGTCTCATTCAAGCAGATCCGGTCATAGGTAAAGAGGTTGTCCAATCACCCACTGTAACGTACAGAAGACCCAGTTCATTACGGGACAAATTGGTCAGCAGTTATTTTCAAATTGATACCAACACTAACTGGTTGCAATCTAATAAGGGATTCCACAAGTGCCATGCCTGTAAAGTGTGTAAAAATAGTGAAAATTGTAAAACATACAAAACAGCTAACGGCATGGAAAGAACCATCTCCAAATTCATTACCTGTACTACCGATCATGTTATCTACGCCCTAGAATGCCCCTGCGGTCTCCGCTATATAGGGAACACCAAATTGCCCATTTTCAGTCATTCAGTTATCCAGTAGCGAGACATTTTTATAATGTCCATAATAGTGATTACACCTTGCTCGGTTTGGTTCAACAAGCTTTATTCGGTATGTGTAGCAACCAGAAAAGCAACAAATATACATATACAAACAATTAAATCCGGTTACACAGACATAATCTAATTAATTAATACATTAAAATCAGTTAAAAACAGTTAAAAATACAATACTTTTTCTGACATGAATTGATTTTAAAATGAATGTCACAACAGAAAAACAAATCTCTGGGTCTCTTAGTGCAGTCAATAGGCTCATGGCTGCATTAGTAGTTCTTACATTATGTTTCTTGAACAAGGGTTTTAAATAAACAAGTCTATAATTCAGATATAAATCACAGAAAAGTAGAAAGTGCATAGTGCCCTATTTAGAATACTCATCACATGGGCATAAAGTGACAGGCCGTTTTTTCGCTTTCGGGAAACGCAACTAAATGATGGGCAATACCCAATCTCAACCTTGTTAGTACAAAATGATGTGAGGGTCTTGTAACTAATGACAAATAGCTTTGAAAGCCATCAGTATCTACAATTGATTAGTAAAACAGGTATGTGGTTTGATTCCCAACAATTCTCATCCGGCACTCATTTTTATGGGCCAAAAATGTATTTTTTATCTCCTGTTTAGACAGGCCTATCACATCGGTTGGGTTTTCCCGGATCTTGGTCATAAATAAATCTCTATTAACATCTGCGATATATTTTAACCAGGGGATCGATAAACAATTGTCCAATTGCAAGCAATCCCGGACAATAGTTTGGGTGAATTTTGTCTCCTCTTTAGACCAAATAGATCTCCAGAGCATTAGAGGTCTCAAAGCAATCAGATCTGACAGGTATCTTAGCCCCAGTTCTCGATGTATTATCTCAGAGGATGTAGAAGCAGGCAGGCATAAGAGTTTTTTTAGGAAGGAATTTTCCTCTATTTGCAGTTCCTGACTAGTATTGTGGCCCCACACCCCAGCGCCATATTATGCAATAGAGGCACATCTAGCTTTGTAGATGTCTCATGTCCTTAATACATCGATCTCCCAGTTTGGATGCAAACCGGAAGACCCCATGCGCACTCTTTAACATCTTTGCACGGACATTAGACAATTCAGATGACCAATTTCCTTTACCAGAGAAAGTTAACCCCAGATAACAGAAATTGACAACGGTTTCCACTCTCGCACCGTCTATAAAAAAAGGTTTAGGTTTCCTGGATTTTAATCCACATACCATAGTATATGTCTTAGCCTTATTAATTAACAACTTCCTTCCAGTAATAAAATCTGCGAACCTATCTATTAATCGCTGTAGGCCGACCGGAGTTCTAGATAAAAGCACAGCATCATCTGCATAAAGCAGAACCGGTACGGCCGGGCCTGCAGCTTGGGGTGCATCCGCCTGCACCAACTTAAGAACTGCGTCCACTTCGTTTATAAATAAGGTAAAAAGCAGTGGCGCTAAGACGCAGCCTTGGCGGATGCCACGCTTGACCTTAAAATTTGGTGTACACTCACCCGGTTGGCCATACTGGAGTCTAGTTGTTAATTTCTCATATAACCTCGCAAGGAAATAGATAATAGACTCCGGGGCACCGAGATTAAGTAAAACTGGCCAAAGAATGGCATGATCTACCAGGTCAAAAGCACTGCTAAGATCAGCAAAGCATACAAATAGACTCCCTTGTTTGGCACATGTATATTTACCCACAAAAAGCTCTAAATTAATACATTTCTCTATCGTACCTAACCCTTTTCTAAAACCATATTGAGCCTGTGATAAAATCCCATTCTCCATTACCCACTCCTCCAATCTTACTAATAAAACTCTGCTCATCACCTTTACTGAGGAGCCCAAAAGGGAAATAGGACGATAATTTTGGGCTTCTGATTTATTCCCCTTTTTGTAAACGGGGATAATAACCGATTGGCCCTAAGTAAGAGGGGCACCCTCGGTAACTGCAGGGTTAAAAACTCTAGTGAGTATTGGACCCCATAGATCTAGCACCATTTTATAAACATCTATGGGGACACCATCGGGGCCTGGGGCTTTTCCTCCTTTGCTACCCCTGATTCCTAATTCAACCTCATCAAGCGTGATGTTTAGGGGGATAATAGGCCATTTACAGTCTATTGTACTTGAATTTTTAAAAACATCATAATCATGATAATGTGGGTTGAAAATGCTAGAGAAATATAGCACCCATTCCTCACAGCTAACGTGGGACAGTAGTTCCGGTAAAGATTCATTTTTGAGAAATGGCGAGTTAACAGTTTCCCAGAAAAGCTTAATATTAGATGTACCCGCTGCCAAAGACAGTTTATCCCACGCCTCCTCTCGGAGCTCCCTCTTCCTCAGCTTAAGGGCTAATTTGTAGTCTGATCTTAAATTTTGAACTAATACCTTATTCCTAGGTCTACTACAAAGAGGCTGTTTTAGCTGGTTCAGAGACTGGGTGCATGTATGATTAAACCAACCCCTACTTTGTATAGGTTTTTCTCTGGATGGTGCAGTCATTATCTTGTCAATAGTATTGTTAATTTTACAGAAATTGGTTAATATCGTTGTAGGTTTAACCTCCACTTTAAGGCAATCAGAAATCTCCGTACCACATTCTAACACAATATTATTTAAAACTTTAGCTGGTTTAATACCTTTCCACTTAATTCTTGTACCGTTTGGTCTGATCGGAGTGATATTACCAGTAACCATTTGTTGCATTACAAATTTGTTGCCTCAAATAAACATTGACATAATAATACAATTATGATCACTGAGTAACAGTTGGGCAATACTCGGGGTAGAGCATAAGTGTACAATACTTGCGGATACTAAAACATGATCAATCGTAGTATTAGCATTTCTTCCAATAAAGGTTGGTATCTCCCTACCATTCCTATCTCGTGCACATTGCATTAAATCAAGATCATATTTAGCCAATACTGTATTTAGGGTATCTCCATAAATATTGTGTGGGAAGTGTATGCAATCATCCCCTTCATCGCTCTTAAACCCACAAACTTTAGTCATGGACAGTGGGCATATTGGTATATTAAAATCCCTGACCCATACAATTGCAAAGTTAGTATTCCCTGCTTTAACCACGTTATCTATCGCTTTCTCTAATTCAAGTACTACATTATGGCGAGTTGAATCAAAAACATTATTGTAAAAATTAACCAGCAAGACGTCCCACCCGTCTTTATAATGCATCCACAATATCTGCAAGTGGTTTCCTATTTTAATCACCCTTATGACTACCAAAGGCAATTTATTTGACAAAAGAATTAGCAACCCGCCTTTAGCTCTACCTGCAGAAGAGGTTGATGCCGGCAGATCATAGGAGGTAAACCCTTCAAAATGTACATGATTTATACTCCAATTTTCTTGTAAGCAGATTATATCATGTTTATTAATAAAATCTGCCCAGCCCAGTGAATCCTTTTTATTTGCCAGTCCGGCTATATTCCAAGTAACGGTAGTATAGCCGTTAACTGGCAGATTCCCTATATTATCATCAAGGTGTTCACATATGCTCACATCCTCCTCACTAATAGGGGGAATCATTACAGGTAAGTTTATAGCAATTACTGGCAGATTCCCTTTATTATCATCAGGGTATTCACATATACTAGCGTCCTTCTCCCTAGTAGGTGAGTGTATTACGGGTGGATTTGTGGCATTAGGTGGGGAATTAAGCATGATTACTAATGACTTGACAACGTTGAATGTGCTGTCTCCTGTCAACTCTTCTCCCGTCGACACATCTCCATCGTGTCTTACCTCCACGTTGGGTAGACGGGCAGTGCTCTGTCAATCATTTTCTTGGAGTGTACTAAGGGTTTGAAATCTGTTAGACACTGGTATTGCATAAAATGGCTGCGCTAACACTGCAGATTTGGCACTAAAATTCCCCTGATCTCCTCCCCTATTATGTATAGGCCTTAGATGTCTATAAAAAAAAACTAAAGGTAATAGAAATACATTGGAATCATGATGTAATGGTACAATCACTCTTTCCAAAGTGTTCCTGGCCCAATTGGGGCTCCTAAAATTGATGAAAATACAATCACCTTCCAGTGTCTTTTCTAAGGGGTCAATCCAGCTGACTCTTCTAGTTAAGAGTATCTGGTCAGCGCAACCCACTGGGTAGCCACAATTCTTGTTTAACCAGTGTACCACTTTATTTTTTAAAGTATAATCCAATTCCTTTTGGCCCGACTTAAGCTGAGGTATATTTACCAGAACTGCCACATATGGGCAGCATTCAGTGGGTAAATTTATTGGCATACCAGTTCTTCCCTCAGGGGCCCCCCATCTCATCTTGTTTATTTGAGTTCATGATCTTCTGGGCCCTATCAATCCTATCCCCTCTAATAGGACATGGTTGGTTGATCAGGGTCACGCTCTGGTTAGAATGGGTTAGGGCCATATTGGGACCTATTTTGTTCTCTAGGGGTTTTCTACCTTGGCCCCCGCAGTCCCTATTATCCCTATTATTTATACCTAATGTATTAGTTACCATGTTAGCAGCGGTTATCCCCTGTGGTAGTTGATCAGCAGGACCCCCCGGCATTCCATTCATCTTCTCCCCAGGATTTTCATTAAAATGTTTTAATATACCGCTGAGCTTAACAACTTCTCCATTGAGTTTGTCTAGTTTATCATGGAGTGGTTTTAATGATACTTCTAACTTTTGGGCTAAGAGGGCTACAATCTGGTTAATTTGTAAATCCGACAGAAGCCCTTGATCAGGGGGATCTTCGTGTACATCGACATTTGTATTCAACAATGGTTCTTTCTTTCTTTTATTAATATTCCCTGTTTTCACCTGACTTTTTTTACAACCCCTTTTCCTTTTTGGGGTAGGTGATCCACTAGGCGAATGCAGTCGAGGCGCATCAGTTAATGTATATAAATCTGTACCAGAGTTCCCTATACTCCCTATTATCGGGGAGATGCCTTGTTGCTCATTACAGGGAACATTCTCAGCTTCTTGCTGGTGAATCCCGCTACCCACCCCAGCCATGTCTTCCATCACCATGCCCGCACGTAACGAGATGCGGCGTTCTGCCCTATCTATTTCGACGTTAATTGGGCTAACCGCCCGCACTAGATAGGAATCAATGGTGGCACGTGGGGGGTCAACTACAAGTTTTTGTAGTTTGCGCTTCGCCATCCTGATTATTACTGTTGTACACTAAGAACCGTGTCCTCAGAGTGCAAAATGCAAAGAGCAAAGTGTAAAAATGCAGAGTACAAAAAATGCAAAGTGCAAAAGTGCAAAGTGCAAGAGTGCAAAGTGCAAAATGCCGATGGATACCAAAATGGAAGGGATCCAGGTAAGTTGATTATTGGGTTTTAGGGAAAAGGTAAACAAAAATAAAAAAATACCAAGTGCAGTAAAAGGGCTAGGTACGATATATTAATGACCCACGAGACTTAAGCTAAAAATAGATAAAAACAGGATTAAAAACAAGTTAATAAGTGCTAATCACTAAAAATTAATCACAACAAAATTCAGTACATAACATAGAGTGTACTACACAAACCCTAATCAGACAGGCCGAACCTTAGACCTGTCTTCTCCTGCAAGCTACTATCATAATACTACTTACAAAACCTCCCTACTATAAAGTCATATAATGTCACACAGTCTTTAGAGGAAGGTGAAGCAAAACAAAAATAAAAAGAGTAAGTTCTTTAGCTTGATAGCTCACCGCCTTGCTGCGCATCAAAGTTTTAGGTGAAATCGCCCAACAGGAGTTCAGTTCACTCTACAGTTGATAATAACTTTGGGCCAATGTTCCACACCTGGGCCCCCAAGTTAGAGAAGAAAAACCAGGTGGGGTGGCCCTGCCCTGCCTCAGTCTGGCGCAGACGGGCCCACCGTTGGCCCGGGCTTTGCCCGGGCATGCCTGCGCACGTCCCACGCTGCGGGAGAGCCGGGAAGCTCTTATCGGTGCCGGGAGGGTGACGTCACCTCCCACGCCATGAGAGGGGAGAGGCCTGCTGGGGGACCGGGTCCCACCCCAGCAGTGTTAGTGGCTCCCTGTCTCTGCCACAACTGCTGTCACTGTTGTGTAGCCCCCCTGGGCTGGGTAAAGGCAGGAAGAAGGCGTTGGTGGAACTCCTGGGGCCCTGAAGCCCTGCTGCGGATCCCGCGCTGCGGGAGTGCCGGGAAGCTCTTATCGGCGCCAGGAGGGTGACGTCACCTCCCACGCCCTGAGAGGAGAGATGCCTGCTGGGGGACCGAGTCCCAGCCCAGCAGTGTTAGTGGCTCCCTGTCTCCGTCGCAACTGCTGTCACTGTTGTGTAGCCCCCCTGGGCTGGGTAAAGGCAGGAAGAAGGCGTCGGTGGAACTCCTGGGGCCCTGAAGCCCTGCTGCAGATCCCTTGCTCAAATACATTGGTCTCGACCGAGTACTGAAACATATCAGGGGCGGAGATAGAGAAAAACAGCTGCGGATTCTAGAATCCAGATACATCATCGATCTAAACACAAGAATATCTTTCGGTTTAAATACTGGAGAGGAATTGGCAACCCACTTAGGGGTATAATGATAGCTTCATTATCTTGACCTTCATTTATGGTACCAATTTTTTGTCTCTCGGTTCCGTAATAACATTAAAGTATTTATTTTAATCTCACCTTTTCACTTTTTATTAGGGGTGGGCGTAATTTGCGTAGTCGCGCCACGCAAAGCTCCGCGAAACGGTAAAAAATCTCAGCGAGCACGAAAAGTTCCGCGAACACGCGGAATTGCTTGTTCCGCCCGTTCGCGATGCTTTTTTCCTGTTCGCGAACGCTGTTTGCATGCTCGGGGAGAAATATCTCGCGAACACGCATTTTGAAAGCGCGAACAAGCAAAAAATTCCACGAAGCCGCGGATCGCGGAATTTTTGGTAATTCCGCGTTATCCGCGGAACGCAAAATTACCCAAATTCCGCGAGCAGAACGGAATTTACCGCCCAGGCCTACTTTTTAGTCACTTCTTTTCCCCTTTTTTCATGTGACCGGACATGGATGATGTCCTGTGATTAATTTCCCCTGGACTAGCTTCGTCATTAGACATTTGTCTACAGCAATCTTAGAGTCCTAGCTCTTGATGCAGATGTATTATTGAAGGAATCTATATACCCAATTGGTTTATTCCCTGACTCTATCCAGTATATCTGTCAGGTCACGTCATTTTGGGGTTTCCTATTTCTCTTATTACACTATATTTAGGTGTGGTTTATTAATTTATTTGTTATCTTTGTGTTTTCATACTTGTGCTATGTCCATTTGTTATTGAATTTTCATTGACAACAGTGTGGCCTCATCATATTATGGAAAATAACCTTTCTCTTTTATGTGCTTCCGGGAACGTTCATTCAACTTTGTTTGATGTAACTCTATTTACGAATGTTAGTATGTATGATTATACTGCTCACTATTATTCTCTGTATGTACGGGCCATGATTTTAATTATGTTTTTCTTTTTCTCCTATTACATTACCATGATTCTACCATTTGGTTTAAATTGGAAGTCTATGTGATTCTATATTTTATGATATAAATTTGATCGATAGTCTTTCTATTGTGTCTATTATTCCAGACCCATAGTTTGACCTACGATATATATAATGTTTCTTTTAAAAATTTGAAAATCATGGCACTATTTGTGGCATTGAATGGAGTTACATTGTATGAATTGTATTGCAAAATACGTAGAAGTTTCATTATGAAATACAGTGATTAACTATATCGATAGTCTGTTTACAGGGTCTATGATTACGCTATGCATGAAATTGAGTAAGATTACGAATGTTATTTTTCTAACTATTAATTTGCATTTATCAAATTTGTTTCAGTATGGATTGTAAAATTGATCACATTCGTATTTAATGAATTACGTATGGTAAATATGAATTGAGGTGGATGACACATAGAATGTTTTCAGTGTCGATGATGACGTATGCGGATATATGGTACGAGCACTACTGAATTTCGAACTTGACAAAGGCAGTTTCGGCTGAAACGCATTGTTCTTTGTTTTGTGCTCCGAATAAATTACTCGTGGTAGAATTTGTGTGCCACTTTTCCTTCCTTATTGAAGTTGGATTTTCCACTGTTATATATATATTTATATATCCAAACACAACTCCTGCTTCACAAGGAAGAGAGCGCGCACACGAGGACTGCTGGATTAGGGCATTTTAATTGTAAAGGGCCTCCTCCGACCCAGCAGAAAGGAGAGACGCGTTTTGGCTGACACAGCAGCCTTTCTCAAACTGGTAAGCGCCATTTTTTCTTAAAATATATACTGTGTCCCAATCATAGACATAGAAAATATATATATTACCTACTGGCAGTTGCCATTAGGTAGTTAAAGTTAGGACCTAGTTTCCATTAACCCTGGGCGTAGTTCGCGAAGTAGCGCTACGCGAAGCTACGTGAAGTGCACCTCGCACTACGCGAGCTACGCATAGCTACGCGAACTGCGTAGTGCACTGTGCAAAATGCTGTTCGCACTGATTGCACAGTGCCGGATGCTTGTCCGCACTGTGCAATCATTGAAAACGGCATCTTGCACAGTGCGAAGCTGTCTTTACTGCCGCTCGAGTAGATTTTTACTCGAGCGGCAGCTTTCAACGCGGACTGGTAGTTTCTCATCGCGAGCGGTCGCGAGCATGCGCAACCACTCGCAATGAGAAACCTGACCTCCCCGCGTTGAGAATCTCGCCGGGAGTTTTTTTTTCCACGCTGGCGATCGGCAACTTGATGTTGCTGATCGCGAACGAGGAAAAAGTCTCGCCGGGATGTCATTTTGCTTGCTCGCGGTCGCCAACTTGACGTTGAGGACCGCGAGCAAGCAAAAAATGACCGCTACGCTACGCTACGCTACGCGTGTTTGCACTGTGCTACGTGCAATTCGCGTAGTGCGAAGTAGCGCAAACTTCGCAAACTACGCGAGCGTAGCGTAGTGCTTTGCCCAGGCTTAGTTTCCATAGGAAAAGCATTTTTTGACTTGCCTATAACTTTGATGTCATTTGACCAATCTTTATGAAATTTTTCCCAAAAAGTGTCAAAATAGGTTCAGTGTGTCATAGAAAGTTTGGGGTTGATCCATGGAGTGGGGACTGAGAAATAGGGGTGCAAATTAAGGGTGCATGTCTGGTGTTAATTCCCATAGTAACGCATTGTCGAACCTACAGCCCGAACCGCTGGATGGAATTACACCAAATTTGGCAGAAAGGTAGAGGTTGTTATGCAGATTGTGCTTTTTTCTATTTAGTACAAGTCCATTCAGTATTTTTCGAGAAATTAAATCTGAACAATATAGTGATATCTCTGGTTGCAGATATTCTGTGGGTATTTTGCGGTGATCGCGGTTAAATCATGACGATTTCGAGGTAAATCATGATTGTGCGCACCAATGGAAATGCTCTGATTGGCTGGACGCAACCTGAACAGAAACTTGCGGCTGCCATTTTATCGATCAGGAATGGTTCCCAGGGCTGAAAATTTGTGTCAAAGTTAACATATGGGGTCAGGGTGGAGATACTTTGACTCCATGTTTGAGAAATGGGGGTATTAGTGACATAAGTTATGTGTCCAAAATAGTTTTTTAATCACATGTGATATTCACGATGACACGACTGCCAGTGTACCCCCGTGTACCATCACAGCGACATTGCAACTATTGCGGCTTCATTGCGAATATTGGTGAAAAATAGAAAACAAATATTTCTATTTTCGACACACTCGCCGGTCACTGTCATAGACTCATGTACACACTCACAAACTCACACGGACAATTATACACCCATTCACATACCTATTCACACATTTATACATCCAGTCACATACCCACTCAGATACTCATGCACTTCCTCACATACCCATTCAGGTACTCATACACCCACTTAGAGACTCACTCCGAGAGTGACACACCCATGTATAGACCCACTCAGAGACTCACACTCCTACTTAGAGACCTACTCATAGATTTATGTGCTCAGTCTTATACCCACTTAGAGACTCTTACAACATCTCAGAGACCCACCAGGGCACTCATGAACCCACTCACAGACCCACTCAGTTACTCATGCACCCACTTACAGACTCACTTGGAGAGTCATGCACACATATACAGACCTACTCAGAGACCCAGGCACCCACTTACAGACCCACTCAAACAATCGCATATTTACTCACAGACTGACTGAGACACTCAAAAACCCACCAGCAGACCCACTGAGACACTCATACATTCACTCATAGTTCTACTCAGGCACTCATACACCCACTCACACACCCATACAGTTACTAACAAACTCAGTTACAGACAGTCTTAGTTACTTATACACTCAATCACTCACTCATATACTCAGAGACTCACACACCCACTCACAGACCCATCAGACCCTCGTACTCCCAGTCATAGACCCACTCAGATACTCTTGCATGCACCCATTCACTCTCCCACTCAGAGACTTGTGCTCTCATTCACAGACCCATTGCGACACTCATACACCCACTCACAGATCTACTCAGACACTCATACACCCACTCATAGACCCACTCAGGCACTCACACACCCATACAGGACCTCACACACCCACTCACAGACCCACTCACAGACGTATTCACACAGTCACTGATGAACTCAGAGACTCATGCACCCACTCACAGTCCCACTCAGAGCCCCATGCACTGACTCACAGAAACACTCAGACACTCATGCTCCCAGTAACAGACCCACTGAGAGACTCATGCACTCACTTTCAGACCCACTCAGACAGTCATACACCCACACACTCACTCACTCACTAAGACACCCACTTAGACATTCATGTATGTCTTCACAGATCCAGTCAGACAGTCATATACTTACTTACAAATGCACAAAGGTACTCATGCACCTACTCACAGATCGACTGAGACTCATGCAATGAATCACAGACCCATTGAGACACTGATGCACCCACGCATAGATGCACTGAGACAGTCATGCAGTTTATTATTGAATATACAACCCGTATTTCACATTTCCACCCTATGACCTTATTTCTTTTGCTCTACCAAAACCCGCTCTTGATACTGTTGATTATACTCCTTAATATGAAGTTTCTGCCATATTAAAATCTCACATTGTTAGAGTATAGTTACAGTTACTAAATTACCTCTCTTAGTTCATCCCTCTAGTTGGTTAAGGGGTTCCATATTACAAGTCCCACAAAGCCAGGAGGCATCTTTAGGGTAGGGATATTATCAGAATGCACCAGGCAGGGATCAGGGGATCTCAGGCTGGCCAGGGTTGATCTGTGAGGGATCCTGTGCAAATGACAGAAGTGCAACAACACGGTATGAAGTTCAGTTGGATTGGTGATTTTTGATGCCAGGGTGTTAGAAATTGGGTTAATAGTTGACTAGGGTGTGGGCCTTGGTCAAGCAGCAGCCACAATCGTAATCAGGGTAGGGCACGAGCAAACCCCAAATTAACCTTTGCTCAAACACTGGTAGTTTGGCAAAGAGCAGTCAGGCTTATCTTAGTGGCAATGTGTAAAGCATTTGTGCAACACTTCAAACAGTAAAACATGATGCTGCTGTTGGGCCCTCAAGTGCCCATCAAGCTGGGGATAGGCCACCACAAGTAGTCAGGATGAGGTGCACACACTTCCCAAATTGGAAGGACTGGCCGAGTTTTACTTCAGATGACTTTTTGGTCCAGCGTTGTAGGTCCTCCCACCTCTTCCTGCAATGGATGCAGCACTACTTATAGACCCCCAGGGTCTGCGCCTTCTTGGCGAGGGCCTTTCAGATGGATTTATTTTGATGAGCGTTGACCTGTATGGATGCAGAAAAAGAAAGAAAAAACATTGTTTTGTGACTTTTTCTTTGTTTGTATTGATGTAACACAATTTTGAGAAATCAATTACAAGCATTAGTAAACTACAACTAATAAAACTTGTTTTTAATACAATTAAACAAAATTGTTGCAGCCTGTTGAGTACCCTTATCCATTGTCATGTCCTTATCTTACTAATTCAGGCCACTGACATCATGTAGGCCAGGGGTCTACAACATTTTCTGTTGTAAGAGTTACTTCACATAAGTGAAAACCATCATGAACTACTGAAGGCTAAACAGCTTGCGCATTGTTACCAGACACCCCCATGCCCAGATTCATAGACTTTAAGGCTAATGTCCTCAGAGCCATATACTATGGTTTGAACAACATACTACAACTAAGGGTACTATGAAAGGGCTGCCATGTGTGTCAGTGAGAGCACAGTCTTTGGGGGATGTATGAACATGTGTGCGCATGAAAGGGACATATTTTTACGGGTGACTAAGAGCCTGTGTCATATGTACTTGCAGCACAGGATATACATTTAGCCATATGTGGCACTGATACATAAATAACACAAACTGTTGCAGGGATTCTGCTCAGGAACAGAACTATGCTTGGGATCATAGAACATCGGCATGTAGGGACTGAGTCACAATACTACTTCAGTGTATATGAGCCTGAGTCCAATTAGCTATATTGCCTCACTTGCTCTCCTCACCTTTCCAAAGAGACAAGTAAGTTGGCATCCCAGAACACAGCACTCTCAATCCTCTCAGGGATCGCGGTAACAGGACACACCCTTTCGCTCTCTCACTTGTACTTGTCCACAATAAGACAAACAAGAGACACAAAGAAAGTTTAGAATATTTATTTAAATTATCATGCTCTAAGATGCAGTATTTGAGCCACAGTTAGCAAACAAATGGATAGCAAAAATATCGCTAGCATAGTTAACAAACCATATACCATAAAAAGCCTTGTCATGCTATAAAACAAATTAGCCTACCCCCCCTTCTGCTGAAGTTAAATGATTATATATCAAAGATCTCTAGGATGAGAGATGGACCCCATTAATTAGCATATATAGATGGACGTTCTACATCTCAGCTGACGGGGTAATCTTGCCTCAGGACATTTGCTCAGTGTGTGCGTCGTCCTCAGTTATATGACAAGACATGTGTGCTCACAAACAGCAGCTGCATTCTCATGTTATGTCTAGGTGCTAGTGTCTGATCAGAAAGAAAAACAAGGGGTATTGTTGTTGACCTTGTCTATGGTGTTCAGAATAAATCCCAAGAAAGGAACAGAACACAAAAACATATGCAGGTTCTGTGTGAAAATTCAATGTGGCACAAAGGCAAGCGTGTTTGTGTAGTAACGTCTGCAAAAGAAATGCTGCCTACAATGTGTACAACTAGGCTAACATAGGGCATACAACAATGGGCCATGCAAGAAACACACAGCAAGCTCCCTTGGGTCAGAATAATAGCACAAAATGTTATATTAAATGTAGTGAATATAATTAGAAGGTAAACAAACTCAAAGCATAGTCTAAAAATAAGATACTCTGAAAAAGATAACGGCAATGACAATTTAGATAAATAGTCAAATCATGGTGTTTTGGAGAAAATCATTGTGTCACTTGTCAACTCAAAGGCTAAGGACTCCATGAAGGAGTCTGACTACCCATATGATGATTGGTCAACAACCCAAGTCATGAGCTCCAAACAACAAACATGATACCCTGTCTCAGCCAATGCTGAGACAGTCACTGGGCAACCTGCAACAGTGTTTGTAGAGCCAGTTTCCTATAACTCTTGTGCTGATGCACATGGTTCCTTGAAGGTGAGTGGCTCAAACCTCGCATTGTGTAGAAGTCGCAAACCTAGAGTCCTGAAAATAGGTCACTAAGGGACTCATCAGCAGTCCAATGTCCAAGGCAGTGAGCATCTACTAAACCAGGAAAATATTTAGTGCCTTTTCAAAGGGGCACCAGAGACAGTGGAACACAGGTTGCATGCAGATGAACCAGGCAGGCCGGAATGTTAAGTACCAATCAAGATCCAGTTTTTGCAGTAGAAATATTCCAAAGATCTGAAGCATACGCTCACAGTAGTGTTGGAGTGGTTCTAGTTCCAGAGGGCCCGCAAAAGGAGCATTCATTGTGAAAGAGCAGGAACAGGATGAGAATGCCGCAAATGAGGAATAACAGCAACAGGAATCATCCGAATGCAATGGAAAAGATGGAGTGGATAAAAGCCGGGATTACTCCAAAGATAGTCTGGAATGAACTAACAAGGCCAGATCCTACAATCTTAAAGAAGTGGGCAAGGCCGGCTGAAATAGAGGCATTAAAAATTTGGGGGCATATTTACAAGCCCATTGCACCACTGGTGCATCACTTTTTTAGACGCACCAGCAGTGCAGTGTGCCTGCCCATATTTACAAGGCCAAGTAAAGTCACCCTGCATGACTTTGCATGACCATGTAAATATGGGCCCCTTTCATGCATTAGTCTGTATGGAAGGGGCGTTCCATAGGTGTTGCTGTGGGTGTTCCCAAGCAACATCCATGGAACCTGACACATTCCCAGATTTACAAAGTAATTTAAACCTGGGAATGAGTCAGAATCCTACGCCTCTCCAGCAGGAGGGGTGCAACATGCAGAAATATGTTTATTTCTCCTTGTGTTTTGCTCTTTCTATGTGTGCTGCATTCTGCAGCACACATAAAAATGGGGCAAAACACCATTAATGATTTTGTGCAGAAAGGTTTCCCTTCCTGCCCAACAGCAATCATCCCTGATACGTAGGCACCCTTGCACCATGGCGTAAGGGTGTCTGCGTTGGCACACGGCTGCTGTTTGTGCACCAGCGCAGGGGAGAAGGACAGGAGTGCTCCATATCTCATAGATACAGTGCATTCCTGCCCTTTTATTTTGATGCAGAGCAGCACAGCAGGAAGGCTTGCTGCACTGCAGTGCGTCAAAATATAGGAAATGAGGCCCTTGAGGTGCTAATTCCCCGAAATGCAGGGGAAGGTTTGCATTCAACAATGACTGTATTTCACTGGAGGTTCTAGCCCCCTGAAATTCGAAGGACAAGCATGCTCCATATCTCATAGATACAGCACATTCCTGCCCTTGTATTTTGATGCCTAGCAGCACAGCAGGAAGGCTTGCTGCACTGCCATGCGTCAAAATATAGTAAATGTGGCCCTTGATGTACTACTTCTCCGAAATACAGGGGGAGGTTTGTATTCAACAATGACTGTATTTCATTGGAAGATCTTGCCACCTGCAATTCAAAGGGTTCACAAGCAGATGTGAGAGCTACGTCTTGTTGAAACAATAATGCTTTGAATTTGCTTAGCTTGTTGAAGTCTGCCTTCAAAGTTGGAGTGAAAGGCCACAATGAGCTATCTGCAATCCCTTTCGGAGGGGTAAACAAGACATGGTTGCAACAAGTGACTAACTGGGAAACAGATTGAATACACAGAACTCCAGCTCGCATTCCGCAACAAACTATAGTATTAAATAACTCCCATTAGAGAGTGTTGTAATAATGGTGAGAATTGCAGGCACCAGGACATTTTTTAAATACCAGACCAAATTGAGCGCTGAAATATTACATGCGCCTTGAATTTTAATATGTTTACAAACAAGTGAATGTCGGACAGTAGAGTTGCACTCTTCTCCAGTAATACAAACTTCCTTGTTTGCATGTTCACAATGATATGTAAAAGAAAGTGATCATAATTCATCAATGAAACTGCTCCCATGGGGTTCATATCTACCTACAGGGAAATGTTTCATGCAAGGTGTGAATTGAAATGTCGAGATAGGCAGAGAAATAACTCTGTGTATTAACCACATAGGAGTGTCAGCTAAAGTGAATGGAAGTTGTTCTACATTTTCTAAATGCAGCATTCTGTAGGTTGCGTCTCTCATGGCCATCAATTGTTGTTTGCTTGTTAAATTAAAAGGCAAAAATAAATCGATTCAATTTAAGTAATGTCATGGAACACACCCATTTTTAATTATTTGAAGCATCCAGCTAAACTGCATAATAGATCTAAGCTGACTTTGCCCATGATACAGTGTTGACATGTCACTCTGCACAATATCAATAACAGACAACACAATGTTTTTTAAATTATAAATGCTAGATGATAAATTAATAATATTGTGTACAACAGCAAGCACTTTATCCAAATTATCTTGATCAATTTGTCTCAAACGTGCAGCAGCTTTCATTTGGGTTAGTTTACAAATTTCATTATTTGTAGCATATATAAATCTTTTAGAACGGGGGGATTTGGGACCTAAAAGAAAATCTGATACATTTATGTCTTCGCACAAGAGAGAAAGGTGTTGTTTCACTGCAGACAGTGTGGAATGTTCCAACCATTGTAGACATAACCTTCCCACTGAATATGTGGTCACAATACTGGAATGTGTTGACTGAGCATATCGGGGATCAGGTCTGTTTGATTTGAATCCAGATGTGGAATTTAGAAAACGAGCGTGGCAACCATTAGTGTCTACTGGCCAGAATAACCACCCGTCAGGACTCAAAAATGAGAAATTAAATGTACCATTCTGCACCATGCATTCCATGCAATTTGTGAAACTCTGCCAATTATCAAAGCGAGGAATAGAGGGAATTGTCAGGGTGTTCATTTCTTTAGTTTTTGGTCACTCCCAGACATGTAGTCTGCTGGATCGTTTCATTCAAGAAAATCAATTGGGTGGGAATTAAACAGGCTCAAAATAATGTCGCATTTCCCTAAACCTGACAAGATTTGGGGGCATATTAGGGTTTTATCGCCGATTTAGCGGCACTTTTTGCCGCTAAATCGGCGATATTTTTAACGCCCTATTAGCAAGCTATCGCTAACAGGCGTTAGCGACAGCTTTCAGGCGTTAGAGGCCGGGAATTACATCGCCTTGCATGTCAGCGATATTTATCGCTAATGACATGCAAGGTAGGCGTTCCCACTAAAAGCGACTGTAAACAGTCGCTAACACCACTAACCCCTATTATCAAGGCAGGCGAAGCGATAAAATAAATCGCGCTAAGCGCGTTTATCGCTAGATTTTAACACCTGCTACTGACTATGACTTACCTGTTTAAGGTATAGGAGGTGGATTCTAATGCTGAATCCACCTTAGCGTTAATGCAAGAATATCGCTGGTTTTCCAGCGATATTCTCGCATTTTGCTGCTATCGCTGGAAATATTATCGCTATGGAGATAAACCTTACTAATAGGGTGTTATCTCAGCGATATTTTCCAGCAATAGGCGGCGTTAACAGGATTCGCGCTAAGCGCGTTTAGCGATAAATATCGCTATTCCTTGCTAATATGCCCCTAAGTTCCCCAAATCGACTTTAAATCAAAGGTGCCCTTCTAGTAATCATAGCCATTTAAGGCCAACTGGTTGACTAATGAAGCTGCATATATGAGCTTAGTCTGTGTGAGAATATATTTTTTTGGTCGGGTAGGAACTAATTTGAAATAATATGACGCAGGATCTGAAGTGTGATATCCTGTAAAATATGTGTATTTGTCTTTTTGCCTTTTGGAATTTAGACAATGTTCCCGTTGTGTGTAGTTAAAATATGGATACTGACCACCAGCTCTGTGCAGAAAATGATGTCCATAATGATGATAACAGAACATATCGGCATAGTAAGCAAAATTAGGATTTAGGTCCTCTGATACAAAAACAGTAAAATACTTACATTCCAAAAGCATAGAATTTACACTATCAGCATCCCAATCATCCGAATGTAACCCAGGTTCCATCACATCACCCATAGAAACTTTGAACACATATGGTACCTGCAGGATCTTCGGAGGGCCGAATATGTTGAAAGGAACAATTCCATCACTCACTGAAACAGCTAGAATATTGACGAGGGACAAGTCTCTTTTCAGTTTCTGCGATGAAGATTTGGGGACCACCACACCGTCGACTAGTTCCGTAGGAGAAGGTCCTGGGAGGTAATGGCCATTGATTAACAGGAAAAAGAACAGTCAGAATTCCAATCCACATGAACAGAAAAACCAAGGAGAGTATTATCCAGACATATATCTATGACGGGACTAGATAAGTGCATTTTAACCATGAAATAAAAACACAAATCAGTGCTGGAGGCAGATGCAAAAGAGAAGAACTCTCTGAAGAAAAATCATCTTCATCCATATAGTACTCGGAGGTAGTCAGCTGGAAAACTGGAGGCTGGGATTTAGCAGTAGGACACAAAAAATCCAATTCAGAAGGACTCCCCAATGGTGGACCTGTATAACTAACGTCTGTCATAGAAGACATTATAGTAGAAACAGCCGGGGAGAATCAGCATCGTATTGCTTAAGGGCTGTAAAAGAAAGTCTTGTGGAAGTGTATTAACACTTCATATAATACTATTGAGAATCGGGCACATGGTGTAGTTTGACTTGTTCAATGGAGACACAGCGTTTGTCTTTAGATCCTGGAAGTGGTGGCAAGATTACAGTTTGTGTACATTGTATGCCAATGACCGGACAGCAGCATGGTACGTTGGGCCAAATTCCTTTTTTATTGCCGCCATCTTCCAAACCAGATCTCCTACTTTTGGAAGCCAGCCATAAACCGGAGTTTGGTCTTCAGTACTTGAGGAGAAAGATGCAGGCGTGTGTTTGCGTGACTGAGTGTCGTGGAACTTCTGTAGGTCCTGTAAGACAGCACAATGGTTATCGACATCAATGGTTGTGGCAGCCACCCAAGGTCTGGACCTTCAAGGTCTGGAACATACATCTTGATGCTAAAAAGCATTTTGTACAGGGTCTGCCCATCCAGAGTTTATTTGGGGAGATAATTAAGTCCTCGTTGAACCCCATAAAGATGGTTCGACCAACCACGCCCTCTACCTAATACTCTAGTGGTTAAGCACTGCTTTAAGTCACGGTTCATTATTTCCACAACAGAATTGCCCTCAGGCCAATATGGAGAAGAATAATGCTCCTGTACATCCACAGACGTCATTGAGTCACGGTACACTTTAGAGGTGAAAGCCAGACCCTGGTCTTAATGGAAAGTACCACATGCATATGCCCCGATGAATACTTGCAAGTCTTTAATAACAGTTCAAGCATCAGCTGAGCGTTGTGGCCAAACCCAGAGGAACCTAGAGCAAGAATCAACTGCAACCAAGATAAATTTGAAAGCAGTATCTGAAATCAGTGGACCACAATGATCAAGATAAACATAGCCAAATGGCTTGTTAGAAATTAAGAGATGTGTCTGTGGTGGACGAAACACAGTAGAGATTATAATCTGTTGACAGATGTTGCAATACAGGACATATTTTTTGGTCCGTTGTTATAAGCTGTGCCACCAATAGCATTGCTGTAAGAGCAAAATAGTGTCTGCTGAATGAACCGAAGCTACACCTTCATGTACTGCAACAATTAAAGCCTGCCTGTGGTCCTGTTTGGGACTCACATGATCGCCAACTCCAGGAATAGTTACAAAAGGAACATTCTGGTATTTTAAATGATAAGAGTATTTAGAAGGAAAGCCCTTACGCAAAGGGGTGCTGTTTTTAAAAGCATTTACAGCAGCCAAGATATCATTATCAATGAGCTTTCGAGTGTGTAGTTGCGGCTATTTTAGCTGTGGCATCTTCAGACTTGGCTGCTTCATCAGCCAGAGAATTCCCTACCATGTGCGTTCCCACACGTTGATGACTCAATGTGTGTATTACATGACTTTGGGGCAACCTATCCTTAAGATCTGCCACTTTATCCCGATACAGTTTGTGCTTTATTGTGCTACCCTTTGAATCACTAAAATCATCTTGACGCCAAAAATGTAATTTGTCATTAACATTAAAAGACTGTACACAATAATACAAATAACACACTATAAGTATGAGGAATTTAGGATCCGTATTTTCAAGTGCAAGAAGCAAAGCCTCCAGTTCAGCTAACTGTACAGTGCAGTGACCTAAAGACTGCGTGCAAGGTGTATGTGGGTGAAAAACACCATCTAACATAATGGAAATAATGATGGCGCATGCAGCAGAGTACTGCTGCTTAGAACCTATAGCAGGTTTAGCTGAACCGTCAGTGTAAATATGTTTATACTGATGAAAAGGAAGAATAGTAGAGGGCAAAAGATACACATGCTCATAAAGTAGAAATTTGTGTGTTTGCAAAGAAGGTTTAAAGACAAAGTCTACATCTACGGCTGTAAAGGACATAGCCCATTGTATTCATTTAGTATGAAGTGCTTTAGCATTAGGATTGCTAGTTTTTGTTTCAGCCTCTAAGGCCGGCACAGGTGTAACAACAATGAGTTTCCCTTGTGCAAGGGGCCTTTCTGTAAAAATGGCCATCTGCACAGCAGTCAGTATTTTTTCAGTGGAAACAAATCGCATTTCTGCATTGGAATATAAATTTGATTTATATCCTATAGGAACTGTTTCTCCTTCATTAAAGGTGACATATGTAAGTCCAATTGCACCCGGTAGAACTCGAATGACCGGGTTCATGGTATTAACGCATGTATGCAAGTCTCGTGTTTCAGGCAAGTCAGACTGTAAAGATCTGAGTGTTTCTATGTGGTCTGATGTCCAAGATGAAATGGAAAAATCAGGATGTATTAATGCATACAGGGGTTATGGGTTGTGCATAATCAGGTCTGTACGTTCTCTCAGGGACTGCAATTTTTTAAGTGTGTTTGGAGGTTGCAATTGTGCACATTTCTCCCAAAAATCAGGGGCAAGACTCTTTCCCTCATTGCAAGTTCATATCCTAAGAAACGGACACTGAGGAAAGCTATGTTAGATTTTTTAATGTTGAATTTGTAGCCAGGTTCAGCAAATCACAATACTATGAGATCTCCTCTTGCCAAGTGGGGGTTTAATTCATCATCCATCAGATAGATATCATCCACATAGGACAAAGCATCAGGGTCAATATCATTAAGAATTGACACAATTTGTGCTGCAAAAACTCCTGTGCTATTGTTATAGCCCATAGGAAGTCAAGCATAGAGCATTTGAAAGCCTAAGACACTAAAGGCAGACCAATCACGGCTCTCAGGAGAAAATTGTGTCTGAAAAAACCATTGGAAATATCCAAGGTGGTTTTGTATTTTTTATGGACTACGTTAATAATAAGAGCCGTACTATGTGTATTTTGCACTGCAAATGTGTGTGTATGACTATTCAAAGATCTATAGTCTAAAACAATGCAATAGAAATTATCAGGTTTCAGAACATTAAAAAGAGGATTATTCATTTGAGATACACAGAGTTCAATTACTCCCTGGTACTTCAGTTGGGAAAGAATTTCCTTAATGGGTGCTATAGCATCCCATTTAATAGGATTCTGTGGTTATACTTGAGATGTTGACCTTGTAGGAATGACATGGTAAGGAGAACTCTTATTCTGTCCCCTATGGTTATGATAATGTGTAGGGGCCAATGCAAGGGCCCAATGCAAGGGTGCATTCAGAAGCATAAGCTTGTTTGACTTCATCCGGGACAAGGTGTGAAAAAGAAGGTAGAATGACATCCTCACCCTGGGGTGATGCAAGAATAAAAGGTGGAGCCTATTGACCTCCGTCAAACGTTTGTCATAAGATGTGGTGAAGCTGCCGGAAAATGTTGCTTTAATGGTGCGTTTAATGTCACCTTCAATTTGAATATCTAAGTGATATAGGGCCAGATATACAACCCTATTTTGCATGCGCAAACGGGTTTGTGACCCGTTTGCGCATGCAAAATGTAACAGGGCCATGTACAATTCCTAAATAGCGAGTCGCAATTTATTTGCGACTCGCTATTTAGGAATTGCGAGTCGCTATTAGGAAGGGGCGTTCCCTTCCTAATAGCAACCCCAAAGCCATGTATGAATGTTTTGCGACTGCAATTGCAGACGCAAAACACTCGCAAATTACCACCCTCTTCAAGAGGGTGATAATGCACTCGCAAAAGGGAAGGGGTCGCCAGGGGACCCCTTCCCCATTGCAAATGTATTGGAAAATATTTTTTAGGGGCAGGCAGTGGTCCCAGGGACCACTGCCTGCCCTTAAAAAATGAAACAAAAACGTTTCATTTAAAAAAATAAAAAAATTAAAACTTTATTTATCATTGTTGGCAGACAATACATTTGTATACAGAACAATGTAAATGGCACTGCAAGTATTACAATGGCATCCATAAATTCGACAGCAAATTAATGTTGGTCTCCAGAGTCAGTCTGTAGAAAGGTTCATGGGCTGGAAGAATGTGCTTGCTGGCGCATATAGCAGGTGAAGAGTTCCCAAATGTCGCGGGGTCGAGATCTTGTGGACATTAGGTCCCAAAAAACAGACAATTGTTCAAGGCAATAAGAAATGTCTTTGATCCAGTCGCACGTCTTCGGCGCTAGTGTACTGCCCCAGCACATCGCGACCCTGCCCTTGGCAAGGAGTAACATTAAAGCAGAGAGCTTACGAGAATTGATGGGTATCTCCGCCACATACCCCAATAGTCCAATTAGGGGGGATAGGGATAGCGGTGTGTTTATAACCTTCTCTATTACCCCAAACACCTCCACCCAGTATGCTGCAATAGCTGGACATTGCCAGGCGAGATGAAGGAAATCTGCAGAAGTGGCGTGACAGTGTGTGCAATGAGGGTCTGGAGATATGCCCATCCGGTGCATCCGCACCGAAGTGCGATAGGTGCGGTGGAGGAAACTAAAATGAATTAGGTGCAACCTGTAGTTCGGAGATAGTAGCTGAAGTTGACCGCAGAACAATGCCCATTGTGTATCTGTGAGCGGAAGGTCGAAATCTAGCCCCCAGGCATCCCGGGCAGGTGTGGTCGTAGCGGGTGAGGTGTGCTGTATGTTGTTGTATAGATGTGTAATAAGTTTCTGGGGTGAAGCAGTAGTGTATATGTATTCTAAGGCTGTGAAGGTCTCCGGGGGTGCTGGAAATGTTGTGGATATTTCTTTACATGTCGCCCGCAGTTGGTAGTAGAGGAGAGTGTCCAAAGGCACGCTGGAGGTAGGAGATGGAGATGGGGGGTCACGAAATTTGTCTCCTGGGAAGAGATCCGCGAATGTGTGAATATTAAGATTGTTAGCCCTAATGCACGCGCCCCCATCATGTAATGGGGTAGTAGCGGGTGTTTCGCTACGGGAATCAATGGGGCGTAAAGGATGGGGATGGTTGGGCGACATGCCAGCCCGGTCCACGCCCACCTCATACATTGTGAAGTGTCTATTTCGGAAGTGGGTCGTTTATATGGAAGGAAAAGTGCCGTCGATAGCGGCCATGGTGCGTCCGCATCTATCTCTACCACAACATGCGGTTCAAAGGGTGTGGGGTGCGTCCAGCAGTGCAGGAAATGTGCTTGGGTGCACAGTGCATATAGCTGTAAATCTTGAGCCCCTAGGCCTCCCTGGGATTGTGGTAAGGTCAGCAGCTCGTATCTAACTCTCGGCCCGCCCAAACCAGTGTGATGAGATTGGAGCAAAGCCGTTTAAAAAAGATCTGTGTGATCAGGATTGGAATGTTTATAAATCAATAAAGAAATTTCGGTAAGACTACCATCTTTGCGATGGCGATTCGGCCCACTAGTGATAATGGGAGTTTAGACCATAAGGGAATGCGGTCCGCAAGCCATGTCATTGCTTTGCCTCAGTTGGCTCTCCACACCTCAGTTATGTCTCTGCTGATGTAGATCCCTAGGTATTTAATGGTCCTGAGGCCCACTGGAGTGGGTACTCGACAGTGAATGGGGTTGTGGCTTCGGTTAGGGGAAGGAGTATTGACTTGGCCCAGTTTATGTGAACTCCGGAGAATCCTCCAAAGCGTATGATTTCCCGGATCAATGTAGAGAGGTTGTGTTCAGGCTGACTGACATAGAGAGTGATGTCGTCCATATACAAGGACACGGTGAGGCCTCTGGTTGTGAAACCTACTCCCCTGTTCACGTGATGCTGATGGATGTGTGCGGCTAGGGGCTCCATCGCAATGGCAAAGAGCAGAGGCGATAGGGGGCACCCCTGCCGCGTGCCACTGTTAACTGGGAATGGTTCTGAAATGTGCCCATTGAGGCATACCCGGGCTGTAGGTACGGTATAGAGAAGGCATATTTGCGTGAGAAAAATGGAACCAAGGCCCATTCTGCTCAGTAGCGGGAATAAGAATCCCCACTCCAGCGTGTCGAAGGCCTTGGTTGCATCGAGCAAGGCCACCAGTGCGGTGGTCTGTGGGTGAAGGTAATGCATTACTGCAAACAGCGTCCGAAGATTATGCGCTGTGGAGCGGCCCGGTATAAAACCGGATTGATCCGGCCGGATCATCACAGGTAATAAGAGCTGCAGCCTGTTTGTTAGTACCTTCGCGAGTATTTTATTGTCGATATAGATGAGTGAAAGGGGCCTGTAAGAATCACATTGATCTGCTGGTTTGTCTGGCTTGAGCAGCGTAAAGATTACAGCTTCCCGCATTGAGGAGGGGAGTGAGCCCACTTCCAATGCATCATGGTATACCTCCATTAGTTGGGGAACCAAAATGTCTGAGTATTCTTTATAGAAAGCTGCCGTCAGCCCATCTGTGCCGGGGGCTATATCCGGAGAGAGGCTGGCGATTGCAAGTCGCACCTCCTCGGTAGTGATGGGGGAGTCCAGGAATTCCCGCTGTGAGTTCAAAAGCCACACCAGCTCAATGGCGTCGAAATAGGCCTGCAGGTCTGGGGGGGTGTTGTTTGGAAAGAGGAATATAATTTTGTGAAGAAGTTGACCATGATGTGTAGCTGGTCTGGAGTAGAGGAGCAGCGATTGCCCTCTGTATCCATCAGGCTAAATATGTAGGAGGTGGCACGCGGTTTGTGGAGTGTTCTGGCCAAGGTTCTGCCAGGCCGTTCTCCTTCCCCGTATCGACATGCCTGCGTTTCTTTGCCAAGGAAGTGGACCTCTATAGTTGCTTCCTCTTGGTATGTCGTCATTTTGGTGCATATGTGGGCTAGGATAGCGGGGTCGTTAGTGCGGTCAAACTGTGCCTCGAGCGCGGAGATATCTCTTTCAATTGCCGAGATTGTGCCTCGGATGTCCCTGAGTACACCATGTTGTTTGGCTATGCAGACACCTCGAATAAACTACTTTAAAGGTGTCCCAGAGTATATCGGGGGAACTGACAGAGCCTGCTTTGTGCTCAAAGTAATCTTGGATTGCTGTGCGTATTTCTTCCCTGAATACTTGATCCCTGAGTGCGTGTGGGGGTAGTCACCAAGAAAATGCACTTGGAGGCACGTGTGGGGGTCTAAGAACCAGTTGGAACGGTGCATGATCAGAGAGGGTATGTGGCAAGTGGGAGGATTCAGGTCGCCAGGGTAACATGGTCCTGGATGTTAGCCAGTAATCGATTCTGGACCATGCCCCCGTGTTGCAGAGAGAAACATGTACCTTTGCGTGCGCTAGGATGTGTGTCGCGCCACGTGTCTAAGAGATTATTGTCTGAGATGATCGAAGTGAGTTTAGAGGCAGCTTGGGGATGGGGGCGTCTTGAGCTCCCAGTCCTATCTACTGTGTCTATCGGAGGGACATTGAAGTCGCCGCACCAAAGTACGTTCTGCTGGTTAGTGCTGTCAATCTGATGACAAACTTGGGTGAATAAGCTTGGATCATCTGTATTTGGGCCATAGACGGTAGCTAAAGTTATGGGGTGGTTGTGAAGTCTGCCAGTCAGGATGATGTAGCGGCCTTCGTTATCGCAAATGTAATTGTCAGTAGTCCAGGCCAGGCCCTTTCGTATTAGTGCGCACACCCCCCTTGCATAGTTGGAATATGTAGCAGAGTAGGTTACTCCCCATCCTCTAGCGAGTAGAGGTGGAAGGTTATTGTTTGCGAGATGGGTTTCTTGAAGTAGACATATATCTCTGGTATGGCGGTTCAGATAGGCATGGACTAGATGTTCCTTCCTGCCATCATTGAGCCCCCGTACGTTCCATGTGACTAATTTAATTGAAGCCGTTGCAGCCATCTGTAGTGGGTGGAAATATGACGCCACCCTGGGGTGTGAGGTGCATTTGCATGTCGCCGGTGGCTGTAGGTAAGTATGTGCCTGTCTGCGCTAATGTATCAACATTTTTAGAACAAGGAACAAAAATACAGAAATTAACTTTGAACAATCCCTTCCCTCCCAAAAATCCCCCCACCCACTCCAAACCCCCAATTAGGTTGAGGTATCCCTCCGCGTAACTGAAACTTCTGGGAATCATCCCAGGGGAAAATTGGAAACTCCGCGGGGTCTACCTGCCGTGAGGCTAGGTGGCTGAGCGTGGCTCTAGGAGAGGGACCACATCCGCTCCGCCCGACGCCACCGTGTTTTATTATCAAAAGTGGCTGTATTAACTGTAACAAGAAGACTTTCTGAGTCGGCCTGTGCAAAAGAAGAGAGTTGTCCATATTAGGAGACAGTGCCTGACAGTCTGTTTTAGCTATAAGGAGAGGGAGAGAAAAGGTAAAGTGTATAGCTACTAATCGTTGTCACTGAGTCGCGCTCCCGGTGAGGGGGGTCCTGCGCGGTCTTCTCGGTGGCGATCCTTCTTTGCCTGTTGTTTGGCGAATTTGAGGGCCAGTTTCGGGTCTGTGAAGTGGAGTGGCTTGCCGTCTAGACTGATCTTGAGTTTGGCAGGGTATAACATGGCGTAGCTGATATGGGCCTGCTGTAGGAGTTGCTTAGCTGGTAGGAATTCATGGCGAGCAGCTTGTACCGCTAAGGTGAAGTTCGGGAAAAAGGATAGGGCGTCTCCCTAGTATTGGATCTGTCCCCGCTCTCTGGCCCGTCGGAGGATGGTGTTGCAGTCTTTATAGGTTAGGAGGCGTGCCACGAATGGACGCGGTGGTGCCCCTGGGGGAGGTCTCGGGCCCAACGATCTGTGTGCTCTCTCTACTATGAAGATCGGTGATAGGTCTGGGCCGAACAGGTCACGTAGCATGTTTTCCATGAAGTCCTCCATCTTAGAGCTGGCGGTGGATTCCGGTATGCCCGCCACGCGGAGGTTGTTGCGCCTCGAGAGGGCTTCGAGGTCTTTGTTTTTTTGTTTGATTAATTCTAATATTTTGTCCATCTGTAAGAGGTGTTCGGAAGTGGCGGCTTGAGTGTCATCTGTCACGGACACTCTGGTTTCCAGGTGGTCGAGCCGGGAGTCATGGACGTCGACCCTGTTCTTGACCTTGTCTAGCCGGGCGGTGAGCAGGTCCAGCTTGGCGTCGATGGTTTTCAGGCTTGATTTCACATCCAGTAGAATTGATTTCAGGTCTAGGTCTTAGACCTCCGGGGTTTCTTCCTCTGGGCCGTGAAGAGCAGCATCTTTATCTGCTTCAGTGTCTGCCTGTTTGGCGTTATGCATCTTCTCGAAGGTGAGTTTGGCCTATTTGCCGTCTGGCTTGTCCATGGCTGGTGGAGCCAGGATATCGAGAGCTGGCAGTTCAGCAAGAGCCCGGGTCTGTGTCAGCTGCGGCCGGCCTGGGGGTCACCTCTCCCGGCCCTCGTGAGTGGTAACGATGGAGAGGGTGGTGAGATCCCTTTCTCGAGTGCTGATCCACCACCCCAAGTCAGAGGTGTGAGTCCGACGGCCTCCGAGGGCGGAGAGGCTCGACGAGCACCATTGAGAAGGGTCATGGCCCCCAAATCCGCAGACACAGCCGGGCGCGTGATGGCGGAAATAGCGGAACATGATAGTCGAGTGCCCACTTGCAGCAGAGGTCAGCGACAGTCCAGTGTTTCTTGGGCCCAAGCGGCGCATCGGAGCCGAGCTTCGGGGAGGTTGATAGTGAGGGGGAGGGAATGTAGAGCACTCGTATCCCCCCGATCGCCCGCTGAAAGGGTTGCACTTGCCGACTTACCCCCACCTGCGGTCTTGTCTCGTCCCTCTGAGTCTGCAGCGGGGCCTCAAAGCAGGCAGTGGCAGTGGGCGGCGGTCTTGAGTGAAATGGATGTTCATGAGGGAATTTGGCCCCCTGGGCCCACAGGCACTGCCCCACCATGGAGCTGTAATGTCAGCGTGTGTGCCACCTTGCCATGGCCTACAGCCAGTGAGTCTGTTAGTGTCTCCGGGTATGAGAGCAGCAGGGGGGCCGGGAGAGCCCTCATGCGTTGGCCCATTACTCAATTGGTTGACTCAGACCCCGGGTCTCCCCGCAATCCGCCGCACTGCCCAGGCTCGATTCCAGTATCCGGGAGGCAAGGCAGGCCGCAAGTACAGGCCCCGGTTCCTCAGTGGTGGCTGCCGATGATGTTCCAGGAGGCGGCAGCGATGCGGCAAATCCACTTGGCCTCCCGTGCAAGGCCGGGCCATCTATAGCCGGTTTGGAGGCCGGTGGGGTTGCCGGGAAGCTGAGAACACCCAGGTCCCCTCCCACGGCCCGTGTGCAGCGCCGCACACACCACCACCGCCGATATATTCACGCCGGCGATCCGAGCGGATCCAGGCCTCTCCTGCTGCGACAGCCAACCAGCCCTGGCCCATACGACAGTTCGGCAGTTCCCAGCTGGACTTCGATGTGCTGTGATGTGGTCGCCTGCTGGACAGTGCGGTTGACCCCGGTAGTAGCAGCTTTCTTCTGCCTGTCTCCCTCTTCTCCGCACTCGGGTGGTTAGCCCTAGGCCTCCGCCATCACCCATTCATTTCGTCTCAGCGCTCTCGCCTCCTCAGAAGTTTCGGCCACCCCAGCGCTCTCCCAGTGATTGAAAGTTGTTGTGGCTCCGATTTGGGAGTAGATGGGTCCTGTGTACGTTAGGGCTTAATGGATTGTGGGCTCAGACGGCAGAGCTCGCTTACAATGGGGCTATCTTGCACCGCAGCAAAGCCACGCCCCTTCATTTTTGTTTTTAAATGCATTCCGTTTTCCTTTAAGGAAAAGGGGCTGCATTTAAAAAAAAAAAACTGCTTTATTGAAAAGCAGTCCTAGACATGGTGGCCTCCTGAGCCCAGCAGGCCACCATCCTTCGGAGGGCCAGCTATTCCCAATGGGATCGCAAATTGCGAGTGGCTCATTAATATTCATGAGCCTCGCATTTTGCGACCCCATTGGGAATCGCAATCAGTGTCTCTGACACTGAGGAACATTGTAAATTGCACCTCACAATTTGCGACTCGCAATCGAGCGCAAATTGTGAGGCGCAATTTACAAGGGCCGTACATCTGGCCCATAGTCTATCCAGAGGGGCCACATGGGTATCTGTGGTTTCAACCATAATAAATGTGTCAGTTGCTCTCGCTACCAGAAATCGGTGGAGAGTCCGGTGTGCTATGGTGACTTCTACTACGCTGTCTATCAGAGTCACTGCCCAACTCCTGTTTAGAGGAGAGATCTCACCATCTGAGGCATAATTAGCAGTTAAAACTGCAACTTTCTTTTTCTGAAAAGAGGGTTTATAAGGGGGAGGCCTGACCTCCTTCTTTATCTTCACGTCAGATGAGTGTTGTGTTTCCCATTCTGGTTTCATGTACTCTTCTTGTCTGCGGTCAGATCACCCCCCTCTGTCATACTGTTGATCCAATGATTACTGAAAGGAATGAGGAGAACATGTATCAGATGCCTGATACCTGTCTGGAGTCTTTATTTAAGTGCTATCACGAAAATCGTATAATCTTTCAGAGGACTCTGGGGGTGGAGAACGTCCACGTTGTTTACTTTTCTGTTGTTGTTATTTAGATTTATCCTATGGTTTTTTAGCAAACTCATGGGCTGGTCTGGCATCCTTGTCAGAGCTAGGTTTGCCAAGTGGTGGTACTGAAGGTCTGGTTCCCAGATTTGTGCATCCTTAAGACATATAGACATTAGCAATAATAACTGGCAACTAACATACGGTTACTGGCACCTCGGCAACTCGCTGGCATATAGCCAAAGACGCTGCTTCACCTTTAACATTAGAAAGAATAATTTTGGAGACAACGGGAAAATTACCAATAAATTTCATCCCCAAATCAAGGGCAGGACCTGCCCCAATGCTCATCCTGTATTTGTTTGAGGACTTTTGGTAGAACTGCCATTGAGGGAGTGGCATGACAAAGAGTGTAGGCTTTGGCAAAAATAGTTCCCCCATGTGTTGCAGTCAGCTAGAGTGGGAACCGGTCCAGTGAGTAAGCACATAGTTAAAACTATATGCTTGTCCTGTTATCCCGTTAGGGGAAACACAACTTCAAGTTGATCAATTTTTTGGGCAATCCAAAATGGTATTTCCTCATGATTAGTGGGCCTTTTGCCCATAACTGAATAAACAATTACAGGACTAATTACTGGGGCTGCAGGCAACTGGGCTTGTGCTTGCAGGCCAAGTCTAGCTGGACTAGCTAGCAATGTATGTGAAATAAATTGAGTTTGTCATTGATATAGATGACAAGAACATCATACAAACCACTGGTTTGTACTAGATTCAAATGATCTAAATCTGGATATGGTGTATATTCAGCCAATGCTGGCCATGTGGCCCCATAAGTACTGAGAGGATGTATTCGAACTGGCCCAGGCACATGGGGAAGGACGTAGTAAAACCAAGTCTGGTGTTCCCAGACTGTAAGAGGAATTTCAGTAAGAGAATAAGGTCGATGTGCTGCAGGTGCCTGGGGTATAATGTATTCATGAAAATAATTAGTGTTAGCATCCACAGCCGGAAATGTGACAGAGGGATAAAAAACTTCAACGTGGAATGCAGCGTCCTCTTCAGCTACAAATATCACAGGAGCTCCCACATTAGGGACCTCATATTGCTATCAATGGGCATATACTGCCTGTCAGCAGATGGCTGCAATTGCAATAGGTTGCGCCATAAGTACTTTTATAACAGATTCAAAGTGTAGCATAAACAGGGTATAAAACCTTTTAATATTCAAGCTTGAAAAACCAACTGAACTAGTTACTACATAAAAACTGTGGAGGATAACCAACACCACTGACATCTCTGAAACAAAGGTGCGAGGGTATTGTGGACAAGCACAAGCACTACCCAGGGTACCCGCAATGTAAGAACCTGACCAAAACGTTGGCGGCGCCATGTTGCAGGGATTCTGCTCAGGAACAGAACTATGCTTGGGATCATAGAACATCGGCATGTAGGGACTGAGTTACCATACTACCTCAGTATCCATGAGCCTGAGTCCAACTAGCTATAGTGCCTCACATGCTCTCCTAACCTTTCCAGTGAGACAAGTGAGTTGTGACCCCAGAACGTAACATTCTCGATGTTTTCAGGGATCACTGTAACAGGGCACACCCTTTGGCTCTTTCACTCGTACTTGTCCACAATAATATAAACAAGAGACACAAAGGAAGTTTAGAGTATTTATTTAAACTATCATGCTGTAAGATGCAGTATTTGAGCCACAATTAGAAAACAAATTGGCAGCAAAAACATCACTAGAATGGTTAACAAACCACCTACCATAAAAAGCCCTGTCATGATATAAGACAAATTAGCATAAACCCCCCATTCCTACTGAAGCTAAATGATTATATACCAAATATCTCTGGAATGAGCGGTGGACCTCATACCTCAGCATATATAGATGGATGTCCTACATCTCAGCTGATGCAATAATCTTGCCTCAGGACCTTCACTCAGTGTGTGTGTTTTTAGAACTCTCATCCTTAGTTATATGGTTATATGACAAAACATGTGTGCTCACAAACAGCAGCTGCATTCTCATGTTATGTCTAGGTGCCAGTGTCCAACCAGAAAAAATAACAAGGGCATTGTTGTTTCATCTTGTCTATGGTGTTCAGATTAAACCCCAGGAAAAGAACAGAACTCGAAAACATATGCAGTTTCTGTGTGAAAATACAATGTGGCACAAAGGTAAGTGTGTTTGTGTAGTAATTTCTGCAGAATAAATGCGGCCTACTGTGTGTGCAACTAGGCTAACATAGGGAAAACGACAATGGGCCACGCAAGAAACACAAACCAAAAGATATATTTTTCTTTAATGGGAGAAATATATGTCAAAAGTTCATAAAATTGAACATTTTTCTGCACTTTAGATTTCTCTATTTTTAAAAACATTTATGGCACAGTGTCTCCTGGCCACTAGGAGTAAGGGGCCTGCTGTATATAAATGCAAAACTTTGAAGTGGGAAAAAATGTAAATGAAGGATTAACATACTCATGAAGGTAACTTTCCATTTTCCTTTTCTCCCATTTAAATGCATTCAGAAACCTCATTTTGTTCACAGCTTCAATATTGAGTTAACCAAGACTTTTGTTTCAGAGGTGCATACCTCAGTGATTTAGTTATTCACCTCTGTGATCTAGCCACATGCATGAATCTGACTGTGCACTGCTCATTATCAGGCCCTGCTATGTGCAGCCTGATATTAATAATGTTAAATAAACACAGCATTCCCTTAACCTTTGCAGGAAAATATGACCTTGTGCAATTTTAAAAATTAACGCAAGGCTGTGAGCTACTCTGAAGATGTCTGAGAGCTACTGTTAGCTCACAATCGACTGGTTGGAGACACCTGATCTAGGCTGACTGATTTGTGGGATGACACTAATGGCAAAAGGCAAATGTTATATGTTTATTTGGTATTAAAGACATATTTATTTATATATATATATTTATATATATATATATTCACTGTAAAAACCACAGGTTTCAGGGCCGTTATACTTAGTTGGACATTTCACTCGTATAAAACCAGAGAAATCCTGCTGTTATAGTTAGTTGAGCTAACTATAACTCGCGCCCCCGCAATGCACTGCTGATGACATCACATATTACATCACTCATGACATGGTCAGTGACATCACTGATGACATCTCAAATGACATCACTGATGACATCATCCAGTGACTGTGTGTTTCTGTAAAGTTTAAATATGTTTTATATATATATATATATATATATATATGCCACGGTGTATTGAAGAATGAGTGGGTGTATGAGTGTCTGAATGGATGATTTAGTAGGTGCGTGACTGACTGTATAAGTGAGTGATTAAACTTGTCTTACTGAATGCATGTGTTAGTGACTAAACTGTGTGAATGTCTGTATCAGTCTGTCAGTTGGTGTGTAAGCGGCTGCATGGGTTGGTGAGTAGCTACATGAGTGTCTATATGGGTTATTTATTGGTTGTCTGAGTATCTGTATGGCTGCCTGAGTTTCTGTGTGGGTGGGTGGGGGGTGTGACTCTGTGCATAGATGTGTGAGTGGGTGATTCACTGGTTGTTTGGGTTTAAGAGTGCATCTAAGAAGAGCTGTATGGGTGGGTGAGTGTGTGTATGAGTGGGTTGGTGAGTGAATGGATGTCTCAGTGGTACATGTGTGAGTAACTACATAAGTGAAAGGCAGTATATGTGAGCGTTGGACTATATAAATGACTATATGTGAGAGTGAGTGACTGTGAGAGTGGCTGTATGAATGAGTGTGTGATTGTGTCAGTGATTGTATAAGAGAGTAAGTATGTGTTAGTATCTGTATGAATAAGTAAGGTGGTGTGTGTACAACTGTATATGTGAGTAAATGGGAGTGTGATTGGTTCTCTGCATGACTGACTATGTGTTTGAGTAACTCTATGGGTGAGTGGCAGTGTGTGAGTGTCTGTATAGGAGTATGAGTGCCTATGATAGTGCTGTATTGATGAGTGACTGCTTGTATGAGAGACTGTATGGGTGAATGACTGGATGTGTGTGTAGACCTAGGAATCAGTGAGTGGGTATGTAGTAACTGGTATTTGTGTGTCTATGGTTTCAAAAATGGTAGTCTGTATTTTAGAGTGGGTGTATTAAAGGTTATATTAGGGTGTGAGGAGGTGTAATGTAATGTAAGTTGCATTTATATAGCGCAGCTGTCACCCAACGGGCATCCTGGCGCTGGGATTACCTAAGACAATGTGCAAGCTATAAAAGTTTGAAATCACGACGAACAGGTCTCTCAAGGCTATTCTCTTGGGAAAAGTCTGGTTTTTAGCTTTTTTCTAAACTGCAACAAGTCGTCAGTTTGTCTGAGGTCACTTGATAGTTCATTCCATAGCTTTGCGGCTGCATAGCTAAATGATCACATGGTGCATCAGATGATCACATGGATGATGTAATCAGTGATGTCATTTGACATGTCATCAGTGATGTCATCAGTGATGTCACTGACTATGTCATGAGTGATGTAATATGTAACGTCATCAGCAGTGCATTGTGGGAGAGTGAGTTATAGTTAGCTCAACTAACTATAACGACCGAATTCCTCTGGTTTTGTACGAGTGAAATGTCTAACTAACTATAAAGTCCCTGAAACATGTGCTTTTTTCAGTGAATTTCAAAGGTTTTTTAAATGCTAATTTCTAAATATAATGTCCAAAAAACGCTTTTTCTAAATTTTTAAGGTTTTATAAAAAAAATGTGATGTTTTATCCTTTTTAAAATATGCCTTTACATTTTTATTTTTATTTATATATATTTTTATTTTTTTTAAAAGTGAGATTTGCGTACCGATGGTGTACCGGTCACGGTGGGTGCGCAAATCCAAAAATGTTGCCGCCATATTGGTTAAGTCACGCACGATACGCATACGGTATGCGAAGTGTGCGAGGTTCTCATTTTTCTTTTTTTTAAACTTTAAATACATGATATATACTATAAATTTATTAAATCAATCGTATATGCTATGTTGCAAGACTTATAAAACTGATATTTACATAAAAAATATGGATTTTAAATGTCTCATAATGAAGTTACGGGAGCCGCGACGGTCCCACATGACGTCACATACGTATTTTTGGGGTCGCGTCAGGTTCACGAATCCAGCGCGAGTTATTTAGCTTTAAAAGTATATGTATAACTTTATTATATATATTATACCAAGAGATTAATATACACAATTGTAAATATCGTATATTTGTAACTGGAATAAAGATATATTATTGTTAAATATTTTTTTCGGGAATCGCGCCTGGTGCGCGCTGGTTGTGCGTCGGGTGCGCGAATCCCATGTGACTTCAAAACAAAGCATTTCATTGTTAAGAAGCTTTTTATTCTAGAACTTGCAGGACCCCACCCAAATTTTTCGTTCTTCCAAGAACATCTTCAGAGACACAGCTCTTGTGTTTTCTGCTCTTCTTTTTAACATTTTTTTGGTGTTTTTTTTCACTTCACTAAAAAATGGCTTCTTCAAATCCACCACAGGAGATTCCTGGAGAAGAAGAAGACTTGGAAGAACCTGTGAAGCAGTGATACGAAAGCGTCGTGTTGGCTTTTTTTTCAATTCCAGCTGGTGAAAAAAAGGTCAATGCACGCAAGGTGACGTGCACTATCTGTGTAAAGGTCCTCTCTTGTGGATCTGAAAAAAAATACTCCTGTGGCACTTCATCCATGCTAAAACATCAGCAGACAATGCATCCACGTCGTCTTGCGAGAGTGCAACATCATCGCGAGCTACAAAAACAAACTGCGCTAAATGATCAAGTAGCAGGGCCTAGCCCCTTATCAGGTTCTTCAACAACAGCCCAAAGAGCGCAAATAATACGTGAGTTTGCTGGACTTGAGCAACGGTGCATTAAATACAAACAAGTTCTTTGTTACGGAGAGCAATCTGTGGATGCTATTGTGGTTGGTGCGAAAAACCACCGTTGCAAAATGTTTGAGAAATTTTCTCAGTTAAGTCTGTGGATTTTTTCATTTAAAATAAAAAAAAATAAAAAATACAAAAAAGAGTTCAAAAAACACAAAAAAAAGTAAAGTAAAAAAATGGTTCTTGTTAGAATTGCCTATTTGGTTAAAAATAGACAAACTTCTATGTGTTGTATGAATTGCGGCAAGTGTAATATATGTAGGAGTGCATGGGTGGTGCATGAGTGATTGCATGAGGGTAGGGGTAGTGCCTGGGTGATCGGAGGAGTGCATGTATATTGCCTGAGTGATTGCATGAGTGCAGGGGTATTACTTGAGTGCATGGATGAGTGCATGGGTAGTACCTGAGTAATTGGATGAGTGCATGGGTAGTGTCGGGGTGATTGAAGGAGTGCATGGGTAGTGTCTGGGTGATTGGAGGAGTGCATGGGTAGTACCTGGGTGATTGGATGAGTGCATGGGTAGTGCCTGGGTGATTGAAGGAGTGCATAGGTAGTGCCTGTGTGATAGCATGAGTGCAGGGGTAGCGCCAGACGGCATGGATGAGTGCATGGGTAGTATTTGAGAGAATGGATGAGTGTATGGGTAGTGCCAGGGTGATTGCATGAGTGCATGATTACTGCCTGGGTCATTGGAGGAGTGCATGTGTATTGCCTGAGTGATTGCAAGAGTGCAGGGCTTGTGCCTGAGTGCATGGATGACTGCATAGGTGGTGTCTGAGTGATTGCATGAGTGCATGGGTAGTGCCTGGGTGATTGAAGGAGTGCATAGGTAGTGCCTGTGTGATTGCATAAGTGCTTGAGTTGTGCCTGGGTTATTGAAGGAGTGCATTGGTAGTGTCTGGGTGATTGCATGAGTGCAGAAGTAGTGCCTGGGTGATTGAAGGAGTGCATACATAGTACCTCAGTGCATAAATGAGTGCATGGGTAGTTCCTGGGTGATTGGAGGAGTGCAAGGGTAGTGCCTGGGTGATTACATGAGTACATGGGTAGTGCCTGTATTATTGAAGGAGTGCATGGGTAGTGTCTGAGTGATTGCATGAGTGCAGAGGTATTGCCTGGGTGATTGAAGGAGTGCATACATAGTGCCTCAGTGCATGAATGAGTACATGGGTAGTGCCTGGGATGATTGTAGGAGTGCATGGGTAGAGCCTGAGTTATTGGAGGAGTGCATGGGTAGTACCTGGGTGATTGCATGACTGCAGGGGTAGTGCCTGCATGATAGGAGGACTGCATGGGTAGTGCTTGGTGATTGCATGAGTGCAGGGGTAGTGCCTGAGTGCATGGATGAGTGCATGGGTAGTGCCTGGGTGATTGCATGGGTAGTGCCTGAGCGATTGAAGGAGTGCATTGGTAGTGCCTTTGTGATTGCATGAGTGCAGGGATAGAACCTGAGGGCATGGATGAGTGCATGGGTAGTATTTGACAGAATGGATGAGTGCATGGGTAGTGCCTGGATGACTGCATAAGTGCATGGCTACTGCCTGGGTAATTGGAGGAGTGCATGTGTATTGCCTGAGTGATTGCAAGAGTGCAGGGCTTGTGCTTGAGTGCACTGATGAGTGTATAAGTAGTGTCTGGGTGATTGCATGAGTGCATGGGTAGTGCCTGGGTGATTGAAGGAGTGCATAGGTAGTGCCTGTGTGATTGCATGAGTGCATTGGTAGTGCCTGGGTTATTGAAGGAGTGCATGGGTAGTGTCTGAGTAATTGCATGAGTGCAGAGGTAGTGCGTGGGTGATTGAAGGAGTGCATACATAGTGCCTCAGTGCATGAATGAGTGCATGGGTAGTGCCTGGGTGATTGGAAGAGTGCAAGGGTAGTGCCTGGGTGATTACATGACTGCATGGGTAGTGCCTGGGTTATTGAAGGAGTGCATGGGTAGTGTCTGAGTGATTGCATGAGTGCAGAGGTAGTGCGCGGGTGATTGAAGGAGTGCATACATAGTGCCTCAGTGCATGAATGAGTGTATGGGTAGTGCCTGGGTGATTGGAAGAGTGCAAGGGTAGTGCCTGGGTGATTACATGACTGCATGGGTAGTGCCTGGGTTATTGAAGGAGTGCATGGTTAGTGTCTGAGTGATTGCATGAGTGCAGAGGTAGTGCGTGGGTGATTGAAGGAGTGCATACATAGTGCCTCAGTGCATGAATGAGTGCATGGGTAGTGCCTGGGTTATTGTAGGAGTGCATGGGTAGTGCCTGGGTGATTGCATGAGTGCAGGGGTAGTGCCTGAGGGCATGGATGAGTGCATGGGTAGTATTTGAGAGAATGGATGAGTGTATGGGTAGTGCCTGGGTGATTGCATGAGTGCATGGCTACTACCTGGGTGATTAGAAGAGTGCATGGCTACTGCCTGGGTGATTGGAGGAGTGCATGTGTACTGCCTCAGTGATTGCAAGAGTGCAGGGAGAAGGCCTGAGGGCATGGATGAGTGCATGGGTAGTATTTGAGAGAATGGATGAGTGTATGGGTAGTGCCTGGGTGATTGCATGAGTGCATGGCTAATGCCTTGGTGATTGTAGGAGTGCATGGCTACTGCCTGGGTGATTGGATGAGTGCATGGCTACTGCCTGGGTGATTGAAGGAGTATATGTGTACTGCCTGAGTGATTGCAAGAGTGCAGGGGTTGTGCCTGAGTGCATGGATGAGTGCACAGGTACTGTTTGAGGGAATAGATCAATGCAACAGTACTGTCTAAGTGATTGTATGAATGTAAAAATAGTGCCTGGCTCATTGGATGAGTGTAGACGTAGTGCCTCAGAGATTTCGAGAAGTGTATAGATAGTGCTTGCGTGCATGGATGAGTCCATGGGTAGTGTTTAAAGGAGTGCATGAGTGCAATAGTAGTGTGTAAATGATAGCATGAGTTCATGGGTAATGTCTGCGTCATTGCAGGACTACAGAAGTACTGCCTAAATGATTAGAGTAGTGCATGGGTAGTGTATGAGTGTATGGATAAGTATATAGGTAGTGTTTGAGGGAATATATGAGTGCAGCAGTAGTACTTGGGTGAATCTAGCAGTGTATGGGTAGTGCCTAGGTAAATTGAATGAGTGCAGGAGTAGTGCCTGAGTGCATGGATGAGTGCATGGGCAGTGTTTGAGGGAATGGATGAGTGCAGTAAAAGTGCCTCTAAACATTATTTCATGTTATCATGCATATTACATTATTTGTTCTTACCTTTTTACTAATGTAGATACAAAACTCAGTGGAACTATTTTAGAGTAGTTTTGTTGTAAACTGAATTAAAAATGTTTTCAAGCTTCACCATTACCTTCTGTAAAAGAAGAAGAAAAACTGTTATTGAATGTAATATTATACTTTTAAGAACACAACATAATTTTAGAATTACATAACATTTTCAGTTTCCCTTTTTGGCTGTTCTCAGATTCTACTCAGTTTCACCATACACAGTAATTTTAATGTAGTATCATCATACAACAGCTGCGAAAAAAAAACAATCAATTAGATTGTAAAAAAAAAAAATCAGCGTAGAACATTATTTAGAATATCTGTAGCTATGTGTTCAGTTATCTACAGTTTCTTAATTACATTATTCAAGTATATTAAGTCTTCTATTTCTCTCAAGTACATTTTGTGAAATGCACACTCTCATTTACATCTTGTATAACATAGACAACAAATATATAAACTATTTGTTTCTAAACACAATTTTCCAAATACAATATGAATTAGCACAAACAATAATCCATACATTAATTGTTTACATCTTCCCAATAGGCCGAATAATGATTCCGAAACTTTTGCACTGAAAATATCCAAAATAAACTCGTTAATTTGTGTTCACATCTTCCCAATAGGCCGAATGATGTATTAAAAAGTTTGGCATCAAAAATATCAGATATGAATTTGTTCATTCGCAAGGCAACCTAGATTTGAAGTCCAAATGGGCATCATTGCAATGTGTCCATCCTTTATTGCACTTTAAATACAGAGTATTGTGCCCAGATGTTGTAGTAGGTCCATCATGGAAAATAATAGCCACTGCTTTAAAAGTTCTTCCTGAAATTGATAGTTGACTTGCCCTAAAAATTTTAATTTTGGTTTCCAATTTTCTTCCATTTGCTCGACAACGTTGTAGCATTAAAATGACATATTTTCCAAATCTTTCTATATATAATGTAGACAACATTTCTGATTTACAATGAGAACATTTCATATCGTGAGTAGCTGTTTTTACTAATTTGTTCAACAATACTGATTTGGTATCTGGTATCGTCAAGTATATGAATTGTTCAGTGTCTATTTCAGTGGTAGAAGAAAATGAACACTCTTCACATTTATGATCCCATCTGTAACTTAGTCCAAATACATTTTCAATTTCTATTCCTTCATCTTCCAATACACCAAGCATAAGGATTAGAAATTCTTGTGCATCTTGTTGTATATTGAGTGTAAATTGCAAAGAACCAGTACATATGTCCAGAAGATGCTGAATGCCAGAAGCAGTATGGATTTTACTTCTGTCAGTTACCAACTTTTGAAATACATAATGTAGTAAAGAACAGAATCTTTTTTCACGAATTTCCATAATTTCATGGTGAAGATCTTCTAGATAAAACACAACATTCACAATTACATTAGCATAGCAGTTGATACCTGAACTATTTTCTAACTAGTATCCTACTATATCATCAACAGTGTCCATTTTCTTTTTCTTTGCACCTTCATGATTCTCTTCAATTGTTTTCTTTTTTGAATCTCAGTAGAATGCTTGTCATATTTCCATTTTGGACACACTACACGTTTCTCATATATGGGTTATTCACCTAAGTTAGGAGCATAAAGTCTTCTTAACCAATTATACTCTCTTACATAATTAGCATGTGCACAAATTTTTTTCTCATCAAATTAATTCAAATACAAACCAGATAATGTTATTACTCGAGACAATGCAACATATACCATTCCCTCTTTAAACACTGTACTTCCAACATTTACCAAAGCACTGTCTACACTTAAACCTTGAGACTTATGAATAGTTACTGCATATGCTAAAGACAGAGGAAACTGTTTTCAACAAGCATACAAGTCTTTTACAAGCAAAAAACATACAGCACAACGCCCAATCTGTTTTACCTCTTCAATCTGATCAAATTTAATCTTCAAAAATTCAATTCCATCTCTGTTCTCAAAATTTACAAAATCAACAACTTGTCCAATTGCTCCATTTACTAAACCTTTATCTACATCCAAATTACGCTGTAAAATTACCCGGCAGTTTATACATACATGTAAAGTCTTTTCTAAACCTGCAGTCTTAGATACAGACTTTTTCAAACAATCCAATTTTGACTGTAATTTCTCTAAGAGAAGAATAGTCACTCCTTGGTGTTCCATTTTATCAATAGCTTCCATTTTCACTATTGGTGGTTTTTCCAGTTTCAAAAGATCTTGATTGAATGTAGAACACTCTTGCAGTGTTGGCATTAGGCAAACTATAGACTTCTTTTCTCCAATTTTTTGGTACATTATTTCAGGTGCTGTGTTTTTGGTTGTAAACAAGTTCCTTAGTAGGCGACTTTGTAAAGCTTGTTTACCATGTTTCGTCAAAACACCAATTCTTATATCTTTAAGAATATTTCCATAATCTTCATCCGTTGCTTGTCGCATATTATTAATAAATTCTTTATATTCAAAATGTAACCAAATATTAATATTTCCAATACTTCCCAAAGATTTCCTAGTGCCTTCATGGACAAGTGTTTTAAAAACCGGTTGCCCTTTTACAGGAGTAAGTTGTAGTAGATCGCCAAATACAATTACATGTTTTCCTCCGAACAGAACATAATAATCTGTATCTAAAATCTGTTACATTCTTAAATGTACAAAAGCAAGCATTAAGTTTGAGACCATGCTCACCTCATCAATGATTAGAAGTTTAATTTTCTTAAGTACTCTTGAAACTTCATAACAAGCTTCTCCAGATAGCTTCTGATATTCCAATTTATTTTCATGTTCAACTGATAGCATAAGTAATCTATGTAAAGTAATCCCTTTAATGTTGTGTGCTGCTAACCCCGTTGGAGCTGTTACAACACAAGATAAATGTGATTCAGTAGTTTTATATAGATAACTGGTCAAAACTTTAATTAAGAAACTTTTTCCTGTTCCAGCTTGACCACTGATGTACATTAGAATAGGTTTAAATGATGTGCATTGGCATTCTTTTTTTTCATGCAGCAAACCATGCTGTATCTGTGTTGTCACTTGCTGATATATTTATTGTTGTTCAATATATAGTTCTTCCAACTTTCCCAACTGGATAATATCCTGTTGTTCTTGTTGCATTGCCATTTCTACTTCATTCATGGCTATTGCCGCTTCATTTTCAATAATTGGTAGTCCTAATGGATCTTGACTTAGTGGGCCAGAACTTTGACTATCTTGAGAACTGTCTCTAGCTATTTCAGCTGCAACAGTAGTTTCTTGTTCCATCTCATCATTTAACATTTGTAGATAAGTTGGGAAAATAGTGCATTGAATGGTATCTTTACATGCTTTAAAAGAATCTTCATAGCAGTCGAAATCTCCAAGTAATTCCATTTCACTACGCCAAGGCTTGAACAGTTGCAGAAGTGCTAAATAAAAAAATCCCCTTTTATCTGGAGTTTGGCAACTGAGTTTTCTGTGGTTAATAAGATTTCCTTTGTGATGTTTTACCAAACATCCGTCACATCCAATTACTGCATATTTTTCTTCATTTATATTTTGTGTAATATTTCTCTTAAACCTGTAATGTTGCAGTACTTCATAGAGACATAGTTTTTCCAAATGTGGACTCCTTTCGGGATAGTACGTATCCAACATATTAGTTTGAAAAAGTTCTGTACTTTCTGGTTCATTTAATGCTAAGTATTCACTTTCTTGTACATATTTCAATACTCTATTTCATGTGGTGGCAAGACCTAGACTTACCCAAATGATTCCTCTTGACTTTGAATATAAACTGGCAGAGCTCAACCGATCCGAACATTCATAGGATCCAATCTTTCGGTGGGAAAGCATTTTCAAGCTAAAGCTGTACAATTTCTTGCTAAGACTCTTTTCCTGTGAAATTCCTTTCTACTTTTCTCTCAACTCTGTCTTTTCAGATTTGGTTATATATGATGTAACATAGCGAGCAACAGCAATTGAATTATCTGCAACATATTGAATATCCATGTTTGCATTCCACTTTGTCAAAATCACTGGATTGTAGCCATTAATATACTTTGAATCTTCAGCTCTTTTTAAGTTGTATGTATTCTTTGGAGATTTTCGAGTTATAGTGTGCCTTACTGCGGACATAAAACCATTGACTCTATCTTTTGAAATTATTGGACGTGGGAATCCAAAACGACATTTTGTACAAACTTTTTCCTTTGACTTGTATTTTCGTCGACAATATTTTCCACATCGATGACCTTGAAACCGTAAAACTTGTTGTCTCATGCTATTTTCTCCTCCTTTTTTGGAATGGCACAGGTAACATACTCTTCGATGAATGACAAAACAGTTTAATCAGTATCGGTTCCAAATTTAGGTCCATTCTTGATCCATAATAGCATGGGTATATGAGGAGCACCTCTGGCTTGGTACTCCTTTCTCCAAAAGAAATAAGTAACTTCTCCAAGAGGTGGATTATTTTTATTGCAGATAAAAGACATCATAGCTTGAAACCTATGATTAAAATATCTGCACACATTTACAGGATCCAAGGAACACAGTTCTCCAGCTGTCTTCAATTCAATGTTTTTTACATTTGAATTTGCTTGTCGCAGAAATTCAAATAAATTGTCCCACGCATATTCAGCACAGCTAAGTGTAACAAACCACGTAGGGGTACCTAAGTTTCTTAACATACATTTAAGTTCTCCATGATGACGATACCAATACTCATTGGTACCACATTGACACGCCATCAAATTAATTAACTGAGATTCTAAATGATCATCTCTTTGTTGAACTTTGTCCATGAATTCCTTTGCAGAAACATGTGTAAGATGAACGCTTGTTTTTAATATGTGGTTCACTGCTAATGAAAGTCCAGATAAGTCACTTTCAAACAGAAGATGAAATATATATGGAATACACTGTCGAAATCTTGGATCTTCTGAGTATAATCTTGTCGAGCGGTATTCTGAAGCTGGAATCTGTACTACTCGTTCATCATATAGTTCACCTTCTCCAGTGGGGAAGAGCTGTGGAAAACAATGAGCTTCTAAACTTTTTTCCCATACACTGATGGGAGTTCCTTTCACTTTCTTCATTTGAAATAATTTAATAGTGTTTCCTATCACTTCTTTTGAATGTAGAGGATGTATACTGTAATGTTCATAAATTTCTTCACTCCTGGACTTGTCCACTTTTTCTATTTGGCCAGTTGAAATTTCTGTTTCATCTTCTAAACATATTTCCTGTTCTTTCACATTTGCAGTTTTATAATAAATATTGTTTTGTACAAGATATAATGTATATAATCCGTGGTCTCTTATGCTAACTGTTTATCCCAATGTATGAATCACCGAAATGGAGCTATGTGCTTAGTAATTATAAACCTAAGTGTCACTAAAAAGAATGTGAAAAGTTATAAGATGAAATAACCCTTCAGGATTATAGGAATCCCATCACACACCGAAGTGAGCCTTTGTCATCATTTGGGTTCCCAACCAACCTTCCATCTATCCTCTTGATCATTGAGGAATACTGGATAGATTGTCTCCTTTAGGTCTTTCAGAAAAGAAGAAAGACACAATAGAAAATACGAGAGTAATCTCCAATAGAAAGAGTGCAGTGCAAAAAATAAAATACGTGATTAAAATAGGATTTGCCAAAAGAAAAAGAACTTAATCTTCAGCCAATATCTAATGCAATCCTAATTAAAACCAGTGAAAATAAGTGGGGGAATTATTTCAGCAGTTCAAACAAATTACTGCTTTCAAACGGTCGACATGTTTCAGCCAATTGGACATCCGGTCCACGGCTTTCGTCAGGACCTCACCATAAACTTATCTGCTGCTGCATTATTCCAAAAAGTGAAAAAATAATTTATACATACATCCTGGTTGGATTTGATACAACCTCTGATATTTTACTGATCCTCTGTATCTACCAGATGTGTAGGACATCTGCAAAGCCTTGGTAAATGCCGACGGGAAGATCTATACCAAAATCTTAGCTTCTCGCTTAGCGAAAGTCATTACTCCTCTTGTATCGCTAAGACAACATGGGTTTATACCCAACAGGGGTACTGTAAACCACATTAATAGGGTGGTAGCACTGTTAGATAAAGCTAATGTACAGGGCACTACCCTAGGTCTGGTTTTATTAGACGCCGAGAAGGCATTTGACCGCGTGTCATGGAGCTTTTTATGGGGGACACTTCGTTTCATGGGGTTTGGCCTGGTGTTTATTCAAGCAATTCAAGCTGTTTATAAGACTCCCAGAGCTCGAATCTGTATAAATAGTTTAGACTCAGAACTGGTGTATATAACGAGAGGCACGAGGCAGGGTTGCCCGTGCTCCCCACTTTTATTCGCATTATATATAAATCCGTTTTTGACCATGTTAGAGAGAAACCCGAGAATTAAATCTGTAGACTGTGGACAGGAACAGTTCCGAGTGCCAGCTTATGCAGATGACATAGCGGTCGTAACAGCGGACCCGGAAATAGCAATACCCGAGATAGAATGAATGGCACATGAATTCGGAGCTGTATCCGGGTATAAACTTAATGCATCCAAAACACAAATCCTATGCACCAACCAGACCTATGTCCAAGGCCCTAGGGTGGCTAATGAAGTAAATTATTTGGGGATTAGAATTAGGGCATGCTTAAAAGAACTAGTAGAAGTCAACTGGAATTCTATTCTCACAAGTGTAAAGAGTCAACTAGATAGGATGGAATGCCTGCACCTCACAATGGTGGGGAGGTGTAACGTATTAAAAATCGTAATTCTACCTAAAGTCTTATATTTTTTTAGGTCCGTGCCATTAGAACTATCCAGGGGACAATTACAACAATTACAATCATGTTGTACTAGATTTTTATGGGCCCAAGGGAAACCACGGAGAGCAATGCGCTTTATGTCACTATCCCGAGAGAAAGGTGGGTGGGCTGTACCCGATTTTACATTTTATTATTGTGCATGCATTTTACAAAACATCAGGATAATGCTTACTGGAGAGGATATATCTAACCCAGCAGAATACCCTTCTATATATCAGATGTTACTTGGGGCGGAAGCAAGGAATTCCCTGTTTGGAAGGTTGGAGTTTAGCTATTATAAGAGAACTCATTTTAAGGTGGTAATAGCTGCCTATAAGGTATGGAGAGCAGTACGGAAAAGGCTAAAAATTGAGGGGGTTTGTTTTTATACACCAATAAACGCACCCATTTCACAATCTGCTGTCTTCTCTGATAGGATTGCTCATAAATGGAAAGATAAAGGAGTTACATGTATAGGCAACCTATGTAAGGATGGTGGTCTGCTCTCCTTTCAGATAGTAGCTGATAAATATAAACTCCTTAAAACTGAATTTTTTTAATTCCTCCAGATGAGGGATTTCTTGATGAAAAAACAAAGGAAAATAGAGCCATATTTGTTGGTCGAGGCCATCAGACGTAAGCAACAGATTGGTAGGATGTATAACTGCTTATTAGATGCACAGAGAGATGATCTAGAGGCCCATAATATAAGATGGAGGAATCGATTGAGAATCAAGATATACTCATAGAACAATCAATTGATATAGCAAGGAAAACTTTAATATCAGCCAACCTAATAACACAGCATTTTTAAACCATATTTGATTTATATCATACCCCTGCAAAGATGATGAAATGGGGGGGGCTTAACGACGGGAAATGGTTTGGATGCGAGACAGATCTGGCTTATTTTATACATATCTTTTATACGTGCTGGAAGTTAACTCAGCTTTTGGGCCATATAGAAACGTTTCTCTCGGAAATCACTGAAGTAGAAATAAATATCACATTGCCCACTTTGCTGATGGGCATAGGGGAAGATGTGACTGAGGGACATCCAGCTTTTGAATTTAGATATTTAATTTTTATTGCAGTAGCGGTGGCCCGGCTTTGTATAGCCTCCTCATTGCTGCAAAAGGAAGCCCCAACTTTTGAAATCTGGAGAGCTAGATTCTTTGTTATTTTTAATATAGAACACAGTTTATATGCTCTCAAGGGGACACGGAAATGGAAATTAGGTTTGTCAATTTGGGTGCCTGTGATTAATCATATGAAGGAGTAATATGAAATTATTTATATATTGGTATCTAGTGTTTGGCTCTTAGGGCTCTATTTAATTTTTATGTTTAAGGAATTTATATTAATCTCTTTGGAAACAATATGGAGTTTTATATGATGTATACCTCATCTGCAATATGAATTTGTATGTATTTAAAATTTTGGATTGCAATTAAAAAAAAAAAAGAAAAAAAAGAAAAGAAAATTATGCGGTGTATTTCAAGTGTAGTTTTCCACAGACTCATACAAAGTAGCCTAATTACTACTCCCTCTGCCAACATGTCTTAAACCTCACTTTTGTGCTCCAGCTTCACCATTCTGTGACTACTTAGGGTGTTGGGCCTAGCCAAATATAAAACAGCAACCCATCACATGTCTCAGCTGTAAGTCACACCATCTTTCTGAAAGCATGCATGCATATGTCTGTACCTTTTACTAGCAACATCATATATAAAAGAAACATACAAATAGATGTATACCTCTGTTTTATATGTCTAGCATCCTCAGATGCATAACACGTATGAGAATACATGTGCATGTAGAGACATACCTCAGTCACAAGACCACGCAGACCTTAAAACTTGACAGACTGCACTTTACATTTCAAACAGACAACTAGATTCATGCGGCGTACTTCAAGTGTACCTTTCCACAGACTCATACAAAGTAGCCTAATCACTAATCCCTTTGGCAACATGTCTTAAACCTCATTTTTGAACTGCAGCTTCACCATTCTACGACAACTTGGGAAACATCCGTTACAACGCAGTCATTACAAGACACTACCTTTACAACGCAGCGGTTACAACGCAACTGCCTTTACATCGCATGCCATTACAATGCAGCCATTACAATGCATGTCACTACAACGCATGCCATTACAATGCATACCATTACAACGCATGCCATTACAACGCATTATAAGGTAAGTAATGGAGATTTTTTAAGTTTTAGGGTGGTATGGGTTTTGGGGTACATAGGAATAGTAATTTTTACCCCTACACTATCCAACACTTTCCCTACTGTTGCACTCATTGGAGTGGGAATAGTAATTTTTACCCCTACATTATCCAACACTTACCCTACTGTTGCACTCACTGGAGTGGGAACAGTAATTTTTACCCCTACACTGTCCAACACTTACCCTACTGTTGCCATAAAAGTATTATGCGTTGTAATGGTATGTGTTGTACTGGAATGCGTTGTAAATGTAGTTTCTAAAAATGCGTTGTAATGGCATGCATTGTAAAATCATGCGTTGTAATGGTAGCTGCGATGTAAAAACCGTGTTGTAAAAGCATGCATTGTAAATGTTTGCGTTGTAATGTCATATATATTCAACTACTTACGGTGTTACACCTAGCCCAATATAAAGCAACAACCCTTCACATGACTCTGCTGTAAGTCTCACCATCTTCCTGAAAGCATGCATGCATATGTCTGTACCTTTTGCTAGCAGCATCATATATAAAAGAAATATACAAATAGATGCATATATGTGTTTTATATATCTAGCATCTTCAGATACATAACACACATCAGAATATATCTCCTAGTAGAGACTTTCTTCAATCACAACACTATGCAGACCTGAAAACTTCACAGACCACACATCCCATTTCAAGCAAACACCAGAAATTATGTGGCATATTTCAACTGTACCTCTCTAGAGACTTATAAAAAGTAGCCTAATCACTAATACCTTATGTCAACATGTTTTAATCCACACTTTTGTGCTGCAGCTTCACCATTCTACTACTACTCACAGTGTTGAGCCTAGCCACATACAAAGCAACAACACCTCTTTGTTATATATCTTGCATCTTCAAATGTATAAGACATATAAGAATACATATACAAGTAGAGACATACTTCAGTCACAAGTCCATGCACACCTTAAAACTTGACAGACTGCATTTCCAAATTGAAAGCAACACCTAAAATTATGCGGTATACTTCAATTGCACATTTCCACACACTAATACAAACTACCTTAATCGCTAATCCATCTTCCAATATACACTTATTACTATACACAATATATTTCAAACATCACAGTTCTTGAATAATTTCTAAAGATTGAAAATAAAGCTAATATATAATACACCTCACAAATTTATAACTCACCTTCCAAATAGTATTGTAGACTATGAAATATCAGAAACTCATAAAAGATATTCTTATGCACACAATCAATGTAATGCACCACTCTCAACAAGGTAAAACCAGTAATGGCAAACTTTCCCTTTCTTTCTGCACCCAAATTAATGTAAGTTACAAATCACATTGCTTCCTACATTATTTCAAATTGTAAAACACTTTTCTATTGGTTAGACATATTAACCCTTTCCAACTGTCTTCTAAAAGTGCCCAAACTGGTTCTGTAATTTTCTGGAGTCGTGACTCCACTGTGTACCATGGCGATGGAGCCGCGAATCCATACGGGAGTTCAAAAACCTATTACTAATAAAACTAGAATTATATTTTAAGAACACACCACTTCTAAACATAGTACTGATTTGGGAAACCTTACTTTAATAACATATCACTTATATACAAATTCCAATTCCATATTTTAAAACCACAGTTAAGTTTCAACCCTTCCCCCATTCTGCTTAATCCCAGTTTCCATAGTAACAGTTTCTGCAACATTCAACTGAACTGGCAGGTCACAAGTTCACCAAATTTTCAAGTTCAGCACACAAGGTTACAAAGGCAAATATCAGGTGTGGTTGACTTTTGCAAAATATTACCTTATCCTATCTACTGTACCTTTCAAAAAAAAATTAATAACCAATAAGAAACATGCTTTTTTAAGAAAGTAACATGCATCCTATTTTGGAGTGTACAATGCTCATGAACAGTCAATCAGTTATCTGCTTTTTAAAAAACAGCATCTTGTCCACCATTTTAGATACCTCTCATTCTACCAACTGACTACCTCAGCTACAGACATCTTCTCATTACTTCCAGACATCCTTTCAAAATGCTTACAGTATGGATTGTAGGGCACAGCTATGTTTTCTGGTGAAAAAGGTATGCTGAACAAAGAGGTATTGACAAAGACCTAGCTTTGCAAAATGTGGATATTCAATGGATTGCAAAGAGAGGATTAAAGTGACACCAATTGATGTCTTTGGTTAAAACCTTTTAGCATCTCCAACCCTCTGTCCCCTCATGATTGTGCACTGTGGTGGCAATGACCTAGGCACATTGACTGGAGTAGGACTGGAAATGCTCATGAAGGAAACCTTTGCACAATTGATGTTGCTTTTCCCCCAAACTGTCTTTATATACTCTAATATATCAAGGTACAGTCAGAGAGACCAAATCTGCCTGGGAATTACTTATAAGGTGCTCAAGGTCACTTATGTGTTAAGACATACCCAATCAACAAAGGCCTTCCCCAATACATATAAGAAAACTAATCTGTGGAAAATATCTCATTTATTTATATCATTGTATCAAATTGATAAGAACACATACAACAAAATGACATAAAGATCAAATACATCTAGGCTCATCTATAGTCACACACAGGCACACTCTCTCATTTCAAACAGACAACCACACACCCAAACATGCTCATACATCCCATAAACTCAGGGTTTCATTAAATAACAATATACATTTTAAAACAAAGACAACAATCTTTCCATCACAATAATGGACCAACATGAGAATAGTAGATAAACAATAAGTATCAAGTGGTCAATTCCTCAATTTCTAATACAATCCATAATCCAGTTTCTTCTCATAAGAGAAGGTGGAAACAAAGGAGACACATGGCTCTCCAGCACCGACGCACGTTTCAGTGTCACACCTTCTTCAGGGCGAACAAAACATGTGTGAGACACAAGATAAGATGTGCCTGGAGTAGTAGTCACTGGGAAGAACACAGGTAGTAGTATAACAAAGGACAATGGACAAGAGGGTTCCACACAGGGACCCAGAATTGGATAGAGAACAGCTGTGGTGGCACATAAACAATAGCATCAAACAGACCCAGAGTTCTTGGGATGCGTAGAACGGAGGTCCACAGAGGAAGTTCAAGGGTGTAGATACTCAAGGGGCCGGAACAGCACTTCAGTTTTAGTGTTGTGGATACAACAATTTAGGAAGGCGTCCGAAAATAGACCAGTAGACACGCGGCAGTTGCAACCATGCAGCGGCTAACAGGAAAAGGGTTTCCCTTCGGCTACAGAGAAAGTGACCTAGGCACATTGACTGGGGTAGGTCTGGAAATGCTAATGAAGGACACCTTTGCACAATTGATGTTGTGTTTACCTCAAACTGTCTTTGTATACTCTAATATATGCCAAAGACAGAAATGGAAGTGGTCAAATCAATTCTATCCACAGATTGTGAAAGCTAATAAGAATGTCGATAAAGCTGTTTCTGCTTACCTCAGAGACCATAGGATGGGCTCCATCTATAACAACAATCTGCGTTTTGATATGGATGACATCTACAGAGGTGATGGAGTACACTTCACAGATCAAGGAAATAGAGTCTTTCTCAACAACCTAAAGCTGTGCATCCGCACTTACATGTAGCTACAACAAACTCATAATGAAAACAAGGGCTCTTTTTAGAGCTACCCTATAACACAATAGTGAATCTTATTTTTTTTTTTACACATACATACTCTTTTTTAATTTTTGGTGGATTCGCGAACACATCGCGAATCTGCAAAAGCATGAATTGAATATACTACAACACAATACACATTTCAGGTTTAACTTTTAGTTTTTAATTTTATATATTTTTACTTTCTCTATCAAATTTCATCTTATTATTAACTTCAATCATACTACCTCTCTAAAGCAACTTCATAAATGTAACACTACCTTCTAAATGATATACTATTAAATTATTTATTTGGGGTGGATCCGCGAATCCAAAGCGACGTTACACGGGGGGCCGCACTGAGAGCCGCGATGGGGTCGCGACTCCAATATCGAAAGTAAAAAAAAACGCCCCACATCCATTATTCGGTATCCGCCCTGGGGACCCAATCCCTCAGGGCATGCTATCACAATAGGGACCGCGGGGAGCCCCAATGCCCCCGCGGTCTCTGCCGGCTCCCCACCTCCTGCGAGAGCCAGCATTGCTTTTGGACAAGGGGAGCTGCAGACATGCAGCTCCCCTTGTCCAAAAGCAATTCTGCAATGCTTCGTGGACCGAGACCAGGTTTCCTGCTCTTGCTTCCATGAAGCAAAGCAGAAGTTTGCAATGACAGGGTGGGAGCAATGCTCCCACCCTGCCATTGCAAACTGCAATGTCCAGGGGGTGGGCACCCCAGGACATTGCTGGAGCTGGCCCTGGTGGGTGTTGGTCCCCAGGGCCATAGAAGGCTCCAGTAGGGGGGCCGTGCAGCCTCCATCCCAATGTGAAAATAGCCCCAGGGAGGTGATGGTTCCCGGTGCCGGGGGCCCCTGCCCTTAATTAAAATTGCCCCAGGCAGGTGGTGGTCCCTGGGGCAGTGAGGGGAGGGGCAGGAGCCCCCCCACACTTAATATTTATAATTTAAGCCCCGGGGAGGTGGTGCTCCCCGGGGCTTGGGGGGGGCCCGTGAGGCCCTCCCACCCATTATCATAAATGCCCCGGGGAGGTGGCCGTCCCCAGTGCAGCATGGGGGGGCATGTGTCCCCTTGCATAATATTTCAAAAGCCCTGGGGAGATGGATGTCCTCAGGGCTGTGGGGACCCCCGCGGGCCCCTGCATATATTTTACTTTTTGCCCCCGGGACCTGGCCCACCTGGGGGCTTATTAAAAAGAAGCGCGGGATAACGCGCTTCATTTTTTTTTTTTCTCAGCGGGATTCGCGAACCCAATGCGAATTCCCACGAAAAAAATTTAAAAAATGCTTTTTTTGGCCATTGGGTTCCCCGTGGGACCCCCTGAGCAGGCCTAGGGGGTCAGGGTGTTTCTACCCTGCCCCCTTTTCTCTTTTTTTAACCATTTTCTTCCCTTTTTTCTTGTGATTCGGTTTTACCGACTCACAAGACGGCTGCCAACACCCCTTGGTTTGGAGTGTTGACACCCAATCAAAATGAAGCTTGTTATGTTATGTTATTAACATTTATAAAGCGCAAACTGCTACCCGAAGGTGTCCTGGTGCTACCTGATGTCATAGAGAGATCCTGAGTCGAGAGGCAGAAAGATAAAAACCTAAGACTGTGCGGTAAAGAGCCAAGTTTTCAGAGCCTTTCTAAAGTCCAGCAGGCTTGGCAGGGCTCTCAGCTGCAGCGGAAGGCCATTCCATGCCTTGGCTGCGCTAACCACAAAGCTTCTTCCACCCCAATTGGTCTTTTTTGCAAAGGGCACCGATACAAGTTTAGCTTCCGAGGAGAGTAAACATCTAGTTGGTGTGTACCATTGGAATTGCATAATGAGATGGTTGGGCCCGGTTCTGTGAAGGGCTTTGTGTACTATACACAGAGCCTTAAATTGTACCCATTTTCTCATCGGCAGCCAGTGGAGTCTTTTAATCTCCGCTGAGATGGAGGCATGTTTTGGGGTGCCGGACAGCAATCTGGCAGCTGCGTTTTGCAAAAGTTGCAGTTTATTCATCAAACCTTCCTGGATGTTGAGATATAAACTGTTACAATAATCTAGTCTGGACATCACTAGAGCGGTGATCCCTAGCTGACGGCTATCATTAGGTAAAACATGCATGATCTTCTTGCAAGTTTTTAGTATGTAGGAGGTGGATGAGACTACTACATTCACCTGATCCTTGAGGTTGAGCTTATTGTCTATCCAGACTCCTAAATTCTTTGCCTTTTTGACAGGCGTGGGAAGAGGGCCTAGTGTATCAGGCCACCATGCCGAGTTCCAAAAGTTAGCATCATTGCTAAACAAAACTACCTCCGTCTTACTAGAATTTAGTTTGAGACAGTTTTGGGCCATCCAGTTGCCCACTGCTATCATGCAGTCATGAAATCTGGCTGCCGTTCCCTGCAACTCTCCTGGCCTTAATGACACTACAATTTGGGTGTCGTCTGCATATGAGGTTAAATTGAACCCAAATGATTCAATCAAGGGAGCCAAGAGCGACACATAAATATTAAAAAGTGTTGGGCTCAAAGACGACACTTGAGGGACCCCACAGGGCAGAGAGTAAGGTTTGGATGAGAATTCGCCAAGGGTGACTGTCTGTTGTCTGTCTGAGAGGAAAGATTTAAGTAATTTCCATGCCGAGCCCTGTACTCCGATCTCTCGCAGCCGGTCCATCAACAGGGCGTGATGGACCGTATCGAAGGCTGCAGATAGATGCAGCATAATCATGACTGCTTTTCCTCCACGGTCGAGTGTAGTCCTAATCTCCTCTGTAGTTTTAAGTAACGCAGTTTCCGTGCTATGACCGCTGCGAAAGCCATATTGAGTAGAGTCAAGTACCTGAGCTTCTTCCAGGAAGGCGCTCAGTTGTTCATTCATAATTTTCTCTGCAACTTTCGCCGGGAGACGGAGTCTGGATATGGGTCTAAAATTATTCACATCGCCGGGATCCAGACTCGGTTTTTTGAGCAGTGGTAATATCGATGCCTCTTTCCACAATCTGGGAAAATATCCCTCAGAAAACATAGCATTTATAATGTAGGTCAGGGTAAGGACCACAGATTTGGCTGCTAATTTTAAAAATGAGACTGCGCATGGATCCGAGGGTGAGCCCGTTTTCATTTTCAAGAGTGCATTTGAAATGTCTAAGGTGGTTTTTGCAGTAAATTGGACTAGTTTTGACCCAATACTTATTTCTATTTCGGAGTCCAGTGGATCTTTAGTAGGGATCGTGTTCCCAGAGCCAGTAAAGGATGAGAAGATGGCATCTACTTTATAAAAAAAAAAATTTGCAATGTTATCGCATAATTCCTGACTGGCCTGAATAGGCGGAGGGGCTGGATGCGCTAAGGAATTTACAGTTTTGAAAAGTTCTTTGGTGGAGTTTTTGGCTAAGTTGATTTTCTTCACAAAGAACTCTTACTTTGTTTCTTGCAGCATCTTTTTATATTGGGCTAATCCATTTTTATATTCATGTTTTTCTTTATCCTTGTACTCCCTCCTCCACGATCTCTCTAGATGCTTACAGACCAGTTTTTGGTCTCTGAGTTCCTGGGTATACCATGGAGCAGAGGGTCGTGCTCTATTGGATCGAATACATTTTTCAGGGGCAAGTTTGTTACCGGCTGTATTCAGCCAGTTAGTGTATTGCAACGCAGCCTCATCCAAATCTATATGAGGATTAAAAGATGTGGAGGTTAACTCCTCCTGTAGTTCCTCTGCGTTTACCTTATTCCATGCCCTGCTGGTTAGTTGTTTAATGGCAGGTTTTATCACATGTCGCTCAGGCACAGCCATTGTGAACAGCACAACTTTGTGGTCTGACCAGATCACTGGGAGAAGATCTAAAACCGATAGTTGCATGTTGTTTGAGAATATGCCATCCAAAGTATGTCCTGCTTTATGGGTAGGACCATTGACCAAAGCTCGTGATCGGAAGGGTTCACGAATCCTCCTCGGTCACCAGATATCGATATTTGGCTATTTTTGAATTTCTCAGGAACTACTGAACGGATTTACACCATTTAAAAAAAGAGAATGCTTTCTGAACCAAGACCTACCTTTTTGCCAAATTTGGTGTAATTCCGTTCAGCAGTTCGGGCTGTAGCTTTGCCTAAAATTTCCTATGGAAATTAACATGGAGAAAAGGCGTTTTGGGACCCCCCTTTTTTCTCGGCCCCCGCTCGACGAATCACCCGAAACTTTCAAGACAGGAGTTGGCCTTACTAAACCACTAGATTTGAAAATTTTGCGAAGATCCGTCAAACGGCACCAAAGATATTGGTAAAAACGCTTTTTGAATAGGAACAAGGTCCTAACTATAACTTACTATAACTACCTACTGGCGAACGCCAGTAGGTAATATATATATATATATTTTTATATTCACTGAAAAAACCATAGGTTTCAGGGACGTTATAGTTAGAAATTAGCATTTAAAAAAGCTTAGAAATTCACTGAAAAAACCACAGGTTTCAGGGACGTTATAGTTAGAAATTAGCATTTAAAAACCTTAGAAATTCACTGAAAAAAACCACAGGTTTCAGGGACGTTATAGTTAGTTGGACATTTCACTCGTATAAAACCAGAGAAATTCGGCTGTTATAGTTAGTTGACCTAACTATAACTCGCACTCCCATAATATACTGCTGATGATGTCACATATTACATCATTCATGACATGGTCAGTGACATCACTGATGACATCACTGATGACATCATCCAGTGACTGTGTGTTTCTGTAAAGTTTAAATATGTTTTATATATATATATATGCCAAGGTGTATTAAAGAATGAGTGAGTGTATAAGTGTCTGAATGGATGATTTAGTAGGTGCCTGACTGACTGTATAAGTGAGTGATTAAACGTGTCTTACTGAATGCATGGGTTAGTGACTAAACTGTGTGAATGTCTGTATCAGTTTGTCAGTTAGTGTGTAAGCGGCTGCATGGGTTGGTGAGTAGCTACATGAGTGTCTACATGGGTTATTGATTGGTTGTCTGAGTATCTGTATGGGTGCATGAGTGTCTGTGTGGGTGTGAGGGGGGTGTGTGACTCTGTGCATAGATGTGTGAGTGGGTGATTCACTGGGTGTATGGGTTCAAAAGTGCATCTGTGAAGGGCTGTATGGGTGGGTGAGTGTGTGCATGGTTGTGTGGGTGAGTGAATGGATGTCTCAGTGGTATATGTGTGAGTAACTACATATGTGAAAGGCTGTATATGTGAGTGTTGGAGTATATAAATGACTATATGTGAGAGTGAGTGATTGTAAGAGTGGCTGTATGGATGAGTGTGTGCTTGTGTCAGAGATTGTATAAGAGAGCAAGCAGGTGTTAGTATCTGGATGAATAAGTGAGGTGGTGTGTGTATAACTGTATAGGTGAGTGTGATTGATTATTTGCATGACTGACTAGGTGTGTGAGTAACTCTATGGATGAGTGGTGGTGTGTGAGTGTCTGTATAGGTGTATGAGTGTATATAATAGTGCTGTATTGATGAGTGACTTTATGTATGAGTGACTGTATGGGTGAATGAGTGGATGTGTGTGTTGACCTAGGAATCAGTGAGTTGGTATGTAGTAACTGGTATTGGTGTGTTTATGGTTTCGAAAATGGTAGTCTGTATTTTAGAGTGGGTGTATTAAAGGTTATATTAGGGTGTGAGGAGGTGCATCAGAACATCACGTGGATGATGTCATCAGTGATTTCATCAGTGATGTCATTTGAGATGTCATCAGTGATGTCACTGACCATGTCATGAATGATGTACTATGTGACATCATCAGCAGTGCATTGTGGGGGCGCAAGTTATAGTTAGCTCAACTAACTATAACGGACAAATTTCTCTGGTTTTATACGAGTGAAATGTCCAACTAACTATAACATCCCTGAAAACTGTGTTTTTTCAATGAATTTCTAAGTTTTTTTAAATGCTAATTTTTCACTATAAAGTCCCTGAAACCTATGGTTTTTTCAGTGAATTTCAAAGGTTTTTTAAATGCTAATTTATAACTATAACGTCCCTGAAACCTATGGTTATTTCAGTGAATCTTAAGGGTTTTTTAAATGCTAATTTCTAACTAAAACGTCCCGGAAACCTATGGTTTTTTCAGTGAATTTCAAAGGTTTTTTAAATGCTACTTTCTAACAATAACGTCCCTGAAACCTATGTTTTTTTCAGAGAATTTCAAAGGTTTTATAAATGCTAATTTCTAAATATAATGTCCAAAAAATACTTTTTCTTAATTTTTAAATTTTTATAAAAATAATGTGATGTTTGCTTTTTTCTAAAATATGAATTTACATTTTTATTATTTTTTTTTTTTTAAACTGGATTTGCGTACTAATCATGTACCAATCTCGGTGGGTGCGCAAATGTAATAATTTTGCCGCCATATTTGTTAAGTCGTGTACAATGCGCATATGGTATGGGAAGGGTGCGCGGTTCACAGCCCCGCGTAACATCACATACGTATTTCTAGAGGTCGCGCCGGGTGCACGAATCCATCGCAAATCTTTACGTTTTAAAAGTATATGTATATAACTTTTATATGTATATTATACCAAGAGATTATTTAAGCTAATTATAAATAACATATATTTGTAATTGTAATAAAGATATATTATTGTTAAATATATTTTCCGGAAATCGCGTCGGGTGCGTGCTGGTTGCGCGCCGGGTGCTCAAATCCCATGTGACTTCAAAAGAACCAATTTCATTGGTTAGGAACCTTTTGATTCTAGAACTTGAAGGACCCCACCCATTTTTTTCATTCCTTCAAGAGCATCTCAGCAGACACACCTGTTGTCTTCTGCTCTTCTTGTTTGCCTTTTTTTGGTGTTTTTTTTTTACTCATCTAAAAATGGCAGCTGGCGATGCACCTCAGCAGGTTCGAGCTGAAGAGGAAGAAGACCTGGAGGAACCCATCAAGAAAAGGTACAAAAGTATCATGTGGGCATTTTTCTCCATTCCACCTGGGGAGAAAAAGGTGAATGTCTGAAAAGTCACCTGCACTATTTGTGAGAAAGTCCTCTCACGAGGTTCAGAAAAGAAATATTCCTGCAGGACATCATCGATGTTGAAATATCTTCAGACAATACACCCTCGACGTCTTGCTAGAGAACAGCTTCCATGGGAACAAGAAAGGCAGGCAACTGATGACTATGCTGCTGGCTCTAGCACGTCATCTGCTTCAACATCATCTGGCACACCCAACATCATCCCTGACTTCGCTAGAGTGGAGCAGCATTGTGTCAAATGTAGGCCTGGGCGGTGAACTCTGCTCCGCTCGCGTAATTTGCGGAGTTTTCTGCACTCCGCGTTACGCGGAGATCGCGGAGTTCCGAAAAACTCTGCTTCGCAGAGCGGAGTTTTTTTCCTCGCTCGCATTCTTCAATGTCAAGTTGGCGACCGCGAGCGAGGAAAATCAACCTCCCGGCGAGATTTTTCCTCGTTCACGATCGTCAACATCAAGTTGGCGAGCGCGTGCGTGGAAAATCAACATCCCTCCGAGATTTCTCAATGCGGGGGGGGTCAGGTTTCTCATTGCGAGTGGTCGCGTATGCTCGCGACTGCTCGCGTTGAGAAACTGCCCGTTCGCGTTGAGAAAGCTGCCGCTCGAGTAAAAATCTACTCGAGCGGCAGAAAAGGAAAGCTTGCGCTGTGCATGGTGTCGTTCGCAATGATTGCACAGTGCGGACAAGCATCGGGCACTGTACAATCACCGCGAACGGCATTTTTCTATCATACTCCGCCGCTCGCAGAGCTCTGCGTAGTGCGACTGAGTTTTTATGCACTTCGCGGTGTTCCGCGTAGTGCAACTCCGCGAACTCCGCCCAGGGTTAGTCAAATGTAAAAAAATCCTATGTTTTGGTAAGCAATCACTGTATGCCATCCTTGTTGCTATTAGGAACCACCAGTGTTAATAATTATTATTTTTTTCTATGCAATGAGTTCATAATTGCATAATGTTTTGAACATGTTCACTGTTGGTTTTGTTTATTTTTCCTTTTTTTTTTAAAAAAATCACGGAAAAAATGGAAAAAAGTGTTCAAAAAAGAAGAAAAAAAATATTTAGAAAAAAATGGTTCTTTTTAGAACCGCCTAATTGGTTAAAGAGAGACAAACTTGTATGTGTTCTATGAATGACTGCAAGGGTAATGTCTGAGTCATTGTATGAGAGAATGAGTACTGTCTCAGTGAATGAATGAGTGCAGCAGTATTGCCTGAGTCATTAGATGAGTGCATGGATAGTGTTTGAGGGAATGATGAGTGCAGTAGTGGTCCCTGAGTGATTGCATGAGTGCATGGGTAGTGCCTGGCTTATTGCATGAGTGCATGGATAGTGCCTGGATGGCTGAAGGAGTACAAGGGTAGTGCCTGGGTTATTCCATGAGTGCATAGATAGTGTCTGGGTGATTGCATGACTGCAAGAGTAGTGCCTGAGTAATTGAAGTAGTGCATAGGTAATGCCTATGTGATTGCATGAGTGCAGGGGTAATGTCTGGGTGATTGAAGGAGTGCATGGGTAATGCCTGGGTGCATGGAAGAGTGCATGGGTAGTGTCTGGGTGAATGTAGCACTGCATTGGTAGTTCCTGGGTGATTGGAGGAGTGCATGAGTAGTACCTGGATGATTGCATAAGTGCAGCAGTAGTGCCTGAATGATTGGAATACTGCATGGGTAGTACTTGGGAGATTGGATGAGTGCCGCAGAAGTGCCTGACTGCATGTATGAATGCATGGGCACTTCTTGAGTGATTGAGGGAGTGCATGGGTAATGCCTGGGTGATTGCATGAGTCCAGGGGTAATGTCTGGGGGATTGAAGGAGTGCATGGATAATGCCTGGGTGCATGTAGGACTGCATAGGTAGTTCTTGGGTGATTGGAGGAGTGCATAAGTAGTACCAGGGTGATTGCATGAGTGCAGGTGTAGTGCCTGGATGATTGGAAGACTGCATGGGTAGTGCTTGGGTGTTCACATGAGTACTGCAGAAGGTCGTGAGTGTATGTATGACTGCATGGGCACTGCCTGAGTGATTGAAGGATTTCATGGGTAATGCCTGGGTGATTGCATGAATGCAGGGGTAATGTTTGGATAAATGGAGGAGTGCATGGGTAGTGCCTGAGTGATTAGACAAGTGCATAGGTAGTGCCTGGGTGATTTTATAAGTGCATGGGTAGTGGCTGGGTGATTGGAGGAGTGCATGGATAGTGCCTGGATGACTGGAGGAGTGCAAGGGTAGTGCCTAGGTTATTCCATGAGCGCATAGGTAGTGCCTGGGTGATTGTATGACTGCAGGGGTAGTGCCTGAGTGATTGAAGGAGTGCATGGGTAATGCCTGTGTGATTTCATGAGTGCAGGGGTAATGTCTGTGTGATTGAAGGAGTTCATGGGTAATGCCTGGGTGCATGGAAGAGTGCATGGGTAGTGCCTGGGTGCACGTAGAACTGCATGGGTAGTTCTTGGGTGATTGGAGGAGTGCATGAGTAGTACCAGGGTGATTGCATGAGTGCAGGAGTAGTGCCTGGATGATTGGAAGACTGCATGGGTAGTGCTTACGTGATTGCATGAGTGCTGCAGAAGTGCCTGAGTGCATATATGACTGCATGGGTAGTGCCTGAGTGATTGCATGAGTGCATGGGTAGTGCCTGGGTGATTGCATGAATGCAGGGGTAATGTCTGGATGAATGGAGAAGTGCATGGGTAGTGCCTGAGTGATTAGAGGAGTGCATAGGTAGTGCCTGGGTGATTTTATAAGTGCATGGGTAGTGGCTGGGTGATTGGAGGAGTGCATGGATAGTGCCTGGATGACTGGAGGAGTGCAAGGGTTGTGCCTGGGTTATTCCATGAGTACATAGGTAGTGCCTGGGTGATTGTATGACTGCAGGGGTAGTGCCTGAGTGATTAAAGGAGTGCATGGGTAATACCTGTGTCATTGCATGAGTGCAGGGGTAATGTCTGGGTGATTGAAGGAGTGCATGGGTAATGCCTGGGTGCATGGAAGAGTGCATGGGTAGTGCCTGGGTGCCTGCAGGACTGCATGGGTGGTTCTTGGGTGATTGGAGGAGTGCATGAGTAGTACTAGTGTGATTGCATAAGTGCAGGAGTAGTGCCTGGATGATTGGAAGACTGCATGGGTAGTGCTTGGGTGATTGCATGAGTGCTGCAGAAGTGCCGGAGTGCATGCATGACTGCATGGGTAGTGCCTGAGTGATGGCATGAGTGCATGGGTAGGGCCTGGGTGATTGCATGAATGCAGGGGTAATGTCTGGATGAATGGAGGAGTGCATGGGTAGTGCCTGAGTGATTAGATGAGTGCATAGGTAGTGCCTGGATGATTTTATAAGTGCATGGGTAGTGGCTGGGTGATTGTAGGAGTGCATGGATAGTGTCTGGATGACTGGAGGAGTGCAAGGGTAGTGCCTGGGTTATTCCATGAGTGCATAGGTAGTGCCTGGGTGATTGTATGACTGCAGGGGTAGTGCTTGAGTGATTAAAGGAGTGCATGGGTAATGCCTGTGTGATTGCATGAGTGCAGGGGTAATGTCTGGGTGATTGAAGGAGTGCATGGGTAATGCCTGGGTGCATGGAAGAGTGCATGGGTAGTGCCTGGGTGCATGTAGGACTGCATGGGTATTTCTTGGGTGATTGGAGGAGTGCAGGAGTAGTACTAGGGTGATTGCATAAGGGCAGGAGTAGTGCCTGGAAGATTGGAAGACTGCATGGGTAGTGATTGGGTGATTGTAGGAGTGCTGCAGAAGTGCCTGAGTGCATGTATGACTGCATGGGTAGTGCCTGAGTGATTGCATGAATGCAGGGGTAATGTCTGGGTCAAAGGAGGAGTGCATGGGTAGTGCCTGAGTGATTAGACAAGTGCATATGTACTGTCTGGGTGATTTTATAAGTGCATGGGTAGTGGCTGGGTGATTAGAGGAGTGCATGGGTAGTGCCTGGATGACTGAAGGAGTGCAAAGGTAGTGTCTGGGTTATTCCATGAGTGCATAGGTAGTGCCTGGGTGATTACATGACTGCAGGGGTAGTACCTGAGTGATTGAAGGAGTGCATGGGTAATGCCTGTGTGATTGCATGGATGCAGGGGTAATGTCTGGGTGATTGAAGGAGTTCATGGGCAATGCCTGGGTGCATGGAAGAATGCATGGGTAGTGCCTGGGTGCATGTGGGACTGCATGGGTAGTTCCTGGGTGATTGGAGGAGTGCATGGGTAATGCTTGGGTGATTGCATGAGGGCTGCAGAAGTGCCTGAGTGCATGTATGACTGCATGAGTAGTGCCTCAGTGATTGCGTGAGTGCATGGGTAGTGCCTAGGTGATTGCATGAATGCAGGGGTAATGTTTGGATGAATGGAGGAGTGCATGGGTAGTGCCTTAGTGATTAGACGAGTGCATAGGTAGTGCCTGGGTGATTTTATAAGTGCATGGGTAGTGGCTGGGTGATTGGAGGAGTGCATGGATAGTGCCTGGATGACTGGAGGAGGGCAAGGGTAGTGCCTGGGTCAATCCATGAGTGCATAGGTAGTGACTGGGTGATTGTATGACTGCAGGGATAGTGTCTGAGTGATTGAAGGAGTGCATGGGTAATGCCTATCTGATTGCATGAGTGCAGGGGTAATGTCTGGGTGAATGAAGGAGTGCATGGGTAATGCCTGGGTGCATGGAAGAGGGCATGGGTAGTGCCTGAGTGCATGCAGGACTGCATGGGTAGTTCTTGAGTGATTGGAGGAGTGCATGAGTAGTACTAGGGTGATTGCATAAGGGCAGGAGTAGTGCCTGGATGATTGTAAGACTGCATGGGTAGTGCTTGGGTGATTGCATGAGTGCTGCAGAAGTGCAGGAGTGCATGTATGACTGCATGGGTAGTGCCTGAGTTATTGCATGAGTGCATGGGTAGGGCCTGGGTGATTGCATGAATGCAGGGGTAATGTCTGGATGAATGGAGGAGTGCATCAGTTGTGCCTGAGTGATTAGAGGAGTGCATAGGTAGTGCCTAGGTGATTTTATAAGTGCATGTGTAGTGACTGGGTGATTGGAGGAGTGCATGGGTAATGTCAGGGTCATTGGAGGAGCGCATGTATAATGCCTAAGTGATTGCATGATTGCAGGGGTAATGTCTGTGGTATTGCAGGAGTGCATGGCTAATACCTAAGTGATTGTATGATTGCAGGCGTAATGTCTGGGGGATTGGAGGAATGCATAGTTAATACCTCGGTAATTGCATGAGTGTAGGGGTAATGTCTTGCTGATTGCAAGAGTGTAGGGGTACGGCCTGGGTGATTGGAGGAGTGCATAGGTAGTGACTGAGTGATTTTAAAACTTGAAGGGTACTGACTGATTGGAGGAGTACAGGAGTAGTACCTGGGTGATTGGAGGACTGTATAAATAGAGCTTGGGTGATTTTATAAGAGTATGTGTACTGCCTGAATGAATAGACCATTGTATAGATACTGCCTAGATGATTGAAAGAGTGCAAGGGTAGTGTCTGGGTGATTGCATCAGTGCAGGGATAATGTTTAGGGGATTAGAGAAGTATATAGGTACTACCTGGGTGATTGGAAGAGTGTACGGATAATGTCTAGCTGATTGCATGAGTGTACAGATAGTACCTGGGTGATTGGAAGAGTATATAGGTAGTGTCTGGGTGCTATCACAACTGTATGGATACAGGCTAGTTGATTGGAGAAATGCATGGTAGTGCATGGGTGATGGCAGGAGTGTGGGAATAGTGCCTAATTGTATAGATCAGTGCATGGGTAGTGTTTGAAAAAATGGATGAGTGCAATAAAAGTGACTGTAAACATTACTTCATATTATTATTCTTATTACATTATTTCATCCTATCTTCTTTATTAAAGTAGATACCAAACTCAGTGAAACTATTTTACAGTGGTTTTGTTGTCAAATGAATTTAAAATCTTTTCAAGCTTTAGTATTACTTTCTGTAATAAAAAATAAGAAAAACTGTTATTACATATAATATCATAGTTTTAAGAACACAACATAATTTTAGAATTACATAACATATTCAGTTTCCCTTTTTTGCTGTTTTCAGATTCTACTGAATTTCACCATACATAGTGATTTCAATGTAGATCATCATATAACAGCGGAATGAGATTGTAAAAAAAAACAAATCTGCGTTGAAAATATTTACAACAAGTTCCACTATCTGTTTACCTATCCACAGTTTTTAAATTACATTCTTCAACTACATTAAATCATTTATTTCTCTGAAGTACATTTCTGAAATATACACTCTCATTTATATTGCGTATAATATAAAGATCAAATATATAAACTATTTCTTTCAAACACAATTTTACAAATGCAACAACAATGAGCACAAACAATAATCCAAACAGTAATTCTTCACATCTTCCCAATAGGCCGAATAATGTTTCCAAATCCATTGCATTAAAAATATCCAAAATAAACTCATTAATTCATGTTCACATCTTCCCAATAGGCTAATGATGTTTTCAAAACTTTGGCGTCAAAAATATCAGATATGAATCTGGTAATTTGAAAGGCAACCTACATTTGAATTCCAAATGGGCATCATTGCAATGTGTCCATCCTTTATTGCACTTTAAATACACAGTATAGTGTCCAGATGTTGTAGTAGGTCCATCATGGAAAATAATAGCCACAGCTTTAAAAGTTCTTCCTGAAATTGATAGTTGACTTGCCACAAAATTTTTAATTTTGGTTTCCAATTTTCTTCTATTTGCTCTACTACGTTGTAGCATTAAAATGACATATTTTCCAAATCTTTCTATATATAAAGTTGACAACATTTCTGATTTACAATAAGCCTGGGCGGTGAACTCCGCTACGCTCGCGGAGTTTGCGGAGTTTCCGCACTCCGCGTTACGCGTAGCTCGCGGAGTTCCGGGAAACTCAGCGTAGCGGAGTTTTTTTCCTCGCTCGCGTTCGTCAACGTCATGTTGGCGAGCGTGAGCGAGGAAAATACACCTCTCGGCGAGAATTTTCCTTGTTCGCGATCGTCAACATCAAGTTGGTGAGCGCGAGCATGGAAAATAAACCTCCCAGCGAGATTTCTCAATGCGGGGGGGGTCAGGTTTCTCATTGCGAGTGGTCGCGTATGCTCGTGACCGCTCACGTTGAGAAACTGCCCGTTCGCGTTGAGAAAGCTGCCACTCTAGTAAAAATCTACTCGAGCGGCAGAAAGGAAAGCAGCGCCCTCTTGCGCTGTGCATGGTGACGTTCGCGATGATTTGCACAGTGCGGACAAGCATCCGGCACTGAAAATCACAGCGAACGACATTTTTCTATTGCACTTTGCCGCTTGCGGAGCTCTGCGTAGTGCGGCGGAGTATTTTTTCCACTTTGTGGAGTTTCGCGTAGCGCAGCTCCGTGAACTCCGCCCAGGGTTA